>JAABKJ010075445.1:51583543-52080843 GCA_011634705.1 Andricus grossulariae
GGATCTGTTTAAACTTTCATGTTCGGCATTCAGACAGTTGATGAGCCCAAAGAAGTATGTAAGGAAAGGGCTCGCATAGGTGTGATTGACCTGATCTTGTTTGTCAAGTTAACAGACCTTCAAGATAAAGATCTATTACTTTGAAAGTATATTATGGAAGTTTATAGAGCTATCAGAAATGCTGCATTAGATAAGTCTCCTTGTCCTGCTGAAATAACTATCAACTTTTACAAGGCATGAGCAGAGAATCGAATTCTTCATATTAAATCATCATTCAATGAAGTTATGTATGATAAAGTGATTCCACGCGGCAGGGCAGACTCTTGAATAGTAAGTTTAGAATTTAGGAGACTAACGGAAAATTTATGTGATCTGGCTATCACACGTGTCAAGATAGATGACGAGTGTGCTGATAAGATACAGATAACAGAGGAATTTTTAAAGGGGGAAACATGAAGTCCGTAATAATTCAATTTCTCACCTCTGATATGCAAGTATTTTTTGGAGCAAAATATGTTGAAGGAATAGGGATATTTGAATCTGAGATTGCTACTCTAATCATGTATGCGCATAAATATATAATATTATGGATTATCGTCATTTTCAACTGTAATGAGAAGTTACTTAATCTAGAAGAAAATCCGCCTTCATATATCTCTTTGAAATTTAATTAGCTTTAACTTATTACCACAAGCTTGCCGGCAATGGTTGATAAGATAAAGACTATAGAACATATTATATAATCTTCCATGTAGCATTTAACTAATCAGTGGTTATACACTTAACTCAATTCTTATTTAGTGGATAATAAATTTTTTCTCAACTTGAAAAATATGAATATTGCATATATTCTGATCTTTGCCTTGGCCATCGTCCTTAATCATATCGGTGAGTTTATTGGTGGACTAATGTCAGTTGAGATATTCACATGAAGACAACCGCTAGATTTCAGCCGAAACCGGAGCCATTTTAGGAACTATTCGTCACTTCCGGCGAAAACGCGGCAACTTTCTAGCTGTAATTAGGTCTCACAACCGCAAGATAGATGGTTATTGTCTGCGATAAAAACAGAGGACACAGAGCGACCCAAGGACGACGGCCTTTTGTGTCTTCCGCGCAAGGTTCTCGGCATTTTGTTATCATTTAGAGATGCTCTTCAGACAATGAGACAATGAAAGCTTGGCATCTTCAAAAGCAATGATGATCAGGATGACAAGCGTGACAAAATATTCTGTGTACAACCATCAAAACTACCATATAGGGTCTTCACACCTCTTTTTCTTCTCCTTCTTCTGTGCTGTGATGTTTTTGTTCGCTGGTACAGAAAATTCGATAACCAACATGGTTAGTTTCTTGAAGGCATGTATGACCCTGACCATTTTAAAGAGAATTTTTTGTCCATTTGCGACTATATGCGCTGTATCCAGAATAACTTCGTTGCGAAGAGGTCTGATCTCGGCCTTTGCCCACGAAAGCAGCAAGTCGCCGTTGCTTCAGATGAATCTTGACGCATTTTGTAACCTCAACTTTATAACAATATCCCAAGTTCACTTTTCGAAAATCCCTAGAGTTACGTTTAGCTGCTGTGCATGTCTAGCATAGATCTTAAAACTGTCCATGTTTAATACATAAGTGAACTGATACTATCGATGTTCAGGTTTGCCGGTAGTTTACCCTTGGGAATGACAAAGTGCGAAAGATAGTTGTAACAGTGTGAGGTAATAGAGTAGAGGGCTGATTGTGTCACTGTAAAAGACGCTTCTCGGAAATATGACGCTACTAGTTTTCACAATTAAATTTTTTATTGTTTCTTTTCCTAATTGGAAAATGTAATAATCTAAACAGATTGGTTCATAATCAACCATAAAGGTAATATGTTCTTTCTATACACTACACAGTCTGAAAAAAAGTTTATGCGTACCATTTCATATTATTTTTTTGAAGTTTTCGAAAAAAACTACTTGAACAAATGAAAATTGTTTGATCGAATAGAATTTTTTTAAACATGAGAAGAAAATTATCAAAATTATGTAAGTACTCAACAAAAAGTAGCATAGGATACCAATTTGAGAAAAAAGTTGAGATCTCTCGCTCGATTTTTAAAATTTTGAAAATATACAATAATTAATTGTGCAAATAATCACAAAATGTTTTTAAAAAATTGCACGACTTCAAACAATGAATAATTATTACATTTCATTCAGAAAAAAACGATTATTTTGCACAATTTTTGGAGAAAAATAATTGTTTAAATAAGTTCTATTCATTTAAACAAATAACAATGGTTTAGCAAGTAATAAGGAATATCTAAATTGTCCATTAGCATTTATTTGTATTAAAAGAGGTGGCAGAAAATGCTGAAAATTAACAATAATACGTAAAAATGTAGTTTTTTTATTTTTGGATCATATATACTTTCGATCAAAAGCTGGATTACCAATCCAATTATTTAAAAATCCAAAAGTTTTCCATGTTTCATATTGGGATTTCCAAGAGCCTGGTGGCATATGTTAATATTGGAACTTTAAAAAATGAAACTGCGGATTTTCTTTCTCTGAAAATGAAATCTTTGGTGGAGGGGGGTGACATTACAGCTGAAATTTCTGGTTCCACGCCCCGGATAGATTCCGGATTTACTCGGTTGAGCTCACACTGCGGGACTTGGTCTCTTTATCGATGCAAATTCTCCCAGGTTGATCCCGGATAGAGCGAGACGGACGACCTTCTTCACTTCACAGGAAATCCAATCCTGGTTCCATGGCTTGGATAGGTCGCGGATAGACCCGGTTACATGTACATTGCGGGACTTGCTTAATTTCCTGGTGCAAATACTACTACCGGTCAGATCTCGGAATCGGGATTCAACTTTCGGAGAAATGCAGCAATTTTGTTAGGGCGAAAACCTATTTTATTAATCCGACCCAGCGGACACGTTCTGTAAATGTTACATAACAAAAAGGGAACATTTATACATAACATTTCTAGGATCATTTGCCAGAACAATTACAGAACATAAAGGTCATACTGTTCTGTAACGCTGTTACTGGCAGGATACGTAACAGTTCTGGAATTTTGTGATGGAACTAATATAGAACAGAGTGATAGAACTGTTATGCCACTAGAACGTCATACGTGTTCCAAGAAAGGAACATAAAGGTCACACTGTTCTGTAACGCTGTTACTGTAAGGATATGTAACAGTTCTAGAATTCTGTGATGTAACTAATATAGAACATAGTCATGGAACTGTTATGTCACTAGAATGTCACACGTGTTCCAAGAAAGGAACACAAAGGTCAGGCATTTGATTGTTTGATTACTGTCAGGCATTTGAAAGCATACAATCAAAACAAATTTTTCCCTTAATTTGAAACCGTTAGCCGCCATATTGGACGAAATAGGGAAGGGGTCGTAACGTCCATTTTATTTTTAATTTTTTGCTCTGTTTCTGAAACAAGCAAACTGAATTTGTTTGTGTGATAAAACTCATGTACTATCTCTGTTTTTTTACCACAGAATTGTAACCTACAGTAGTAACCCACAGATTACTTCCTGTCAGTTTCCGTTTTTTCCATTAGAATAGTAAATCACAACACGTGTTGAAGTCGAAAAACAAAATCTGAGAAATTCTCGGCGATCACCGCTTGTACGGCTGACAGCAGTAATCGCCAACTGAAAATTGAAGTTTGAGACTGGGACATTTTGAGACGTAGCTCAGGAACCCGTGGAGATTTTTCAAGTTTTATTGGCTTAAATTAAAGGTAAGACCTTGAGACTTAGGTCGTGTTACAAGTAAATTAGAGGTATAAAATTTGAGGAATTCTTGCATTTTTTTAAAATTCTGAAGTCGTATATTCTCTTCAAAATGTCAAAAATACGTTTATTAGGGCTTATTCGACGCGTAATTTAATAAGATTTTTAACGAGTTACAAAAAAAATTTCTCGCCTTATTTTGGTAACGAGTAATCACGTTTTAAAGTCAGTAGAGATTTTCAATAGTACTTTCACTGATCGTACTGACAATTTTCGACGGTAGTGTACAATTTAGCTTATGGTCGATATTTGTCGAGAATCATCAGACCGGCAGACATTTTTAGGAGCTTATTCTCAAAAACAAAATGTGTGACTGTGATAAATGAGGACAGTGAAGAGGATTAGGTTTTTTAATCAATATGAAACTAAAGCAGATATATAAATGAAACTTTCAAAAAATTTTAAAAATAATAGTACCACGAATAATCATTTTATCTTTTCCGTTACAATGTATATGTACATTATGTATATATAATGTATTTAATAATGTGTTAATACACTTATATAATTGTAATATATAAATATATTCAGGTATCAGTGGGCCTCAGGAGTTGGAATATGTGAAAATTACAGTTTTTCGTTTTTTACATAAGATCCCCTAAATTTAAAGCTGTAAAAAAATTACAATAATAGCTCTTTGGGTGTCTATTCTATGATGAAAAAACTGAGATAGTACTTGAGTTTCATCACACGAAGAAAATACAAAAAAGAATTTTGAAATTTTTTTGAGTTTGAATTTCCCGCAAAATTTTTTTTTAAACCAATCATGCACGTTGAGGATGACCGAAAGAAGTATTGTGAATATTTTCAGATTTTTGCTAGCGATAGAAACAGATACAAAAAATAAAAACTAAAATGGACGTTACCCCCACTAACTCATCTAATATGGCGGCTAACGGTTTGAAATTTTTGAAATTTTTGTTCCGATTGTATTATTATGATTATTATTATATCATTAAGCCGTTTCCCTTTCGGGGTAGGCGTGAATTGCTCGGTTGGATAGTAGTAATGTGTGGGTGCATATTGACCCAACGTTCATGTAACCTCTGCATGAATCCTCTTCGTGCCGGTGAACTTCTTTGCCAACAGGTAAAGATGTCCCTCCGGAGTTGTTTCGACCACTTAAATCTTCGCTCTCGCGTTTGTCCGGGGCCATTGCCTGGTCGTCGCCTCGGTTCGGTCCTATTGACACTCCCAACTGAACCATGGTCTCCATCCGAGAGAGGCCTATTGTGGGTGGCACTGTGTGATACTGGTGACGTAACCGCATAGTTCGTTGCGTTGTGGAGTTAGCTCAATGCAACGTGGCTGACTGCAAGAGCCGTGGCTCTTGGGCGATGGGGTCGCCACATCCCTAAGCCTATGATTATGATTATTATCATTATTATTATTATAATTATTATTCACAACATCGGAAAAAGAGAAGCTTAACTACCTGGAGACTCACGCGGATGATATTGAGAAAATCAAAGAATATTGGGTTTCTACTAACGAATGTTGGAGGAGAATTTTGCTTCTGAAAAGAAGGACTGTCATTGAATACCTACAAATGTCAAAACCTTCCCGAGAGCAAATAGGACGTGACTTTGTATGTTTATAAACTTTTTCTAAATTTATTTTGCATATAATGTAAAGATAGAAAGCACAATTTTCGTTTATTTTCTTTATTTATACGTTACATTTATGCATACACAATTTTGAACTTTTTTTACTTGCATAAATTTCATATTATGTTGCAGATTAGAATAGGTTTTGAAATTCTTCACAGTTCGAAAACCAATCTTTTTTTCGATAAATGGAAAGTCGTTTAGGGACATTCAATTAAACTATTAAAGGAAACGAAACTTTCAGACGTTGACAAGGCTTATATTGACATTTTACCCACGTTAAATTCCGGTAAGTAACATCATAAGTAACGTGTAATGTTCATCTCATATTTATTTCGTTATTATTAAGGATACTAATATTTTTCTTCTTGTCTTTCCAGATCGGCCATGTGTTATAATTCTATACATGCTGATAAATATTACTCCCCCCAATAACGGCAACCGAACGAGAAAGAGGAAACATAAAGGGGATGAAAATTTAGAAACAGAAACGGTGGAAACTACAGTCAGTCCGAAAAGAGGCAAAGAAAACTCACGAACTTACGAAAAACGCGACGTGCACTTATTAATAATTCCGGTAAGGGTATTCTTTTTAATGTTTAATTTATATCCTGTACATATAATTTTTTTTAAATAACATTTCAGACTGAGAATGAAGCAGACCCAAGCTTGGCGGACTTGAAGAAGGTGTTGCTCGCAAATAAATTAACGTTGCAACCAATTACTGTGATTGTGAGAACGATAGTAAACTTCCGAAAAGTTTACGTTGCCATAAACAACTACTTGTATGAAACGAGTAGTTTTATTGAGGCAATAGATTTAACTTTCAAATCTGTTTTCGCTCTAGATTGTCAATATCCTGCTGATTCATCAAGTATTTGGTACTTCATCCAATCATATTTGTATGAAATCCCACTTCCACTCACGGGTGTCGCTTTAAAAGTGAAAACGATTAAAAAACAAATTGCCGAAGTTGCTGAAAGGCTTAAAAGTATATAGACTTTGTTTCCTTCTAAGAGAACACTTTTCACTTTAGTTTCTTGTTCAAGTTATATATAAAACATAAATATGTTTCGCTGTTTCGCCTGTGATCTGACATGCGATAGAAATCGTGATCTCGTGCGTCATGTTCAATTATCTCACAAATTGTCAAATATTTTCACGTGTATGGAACAAGATTGCTCCAAGCATTACGCTGTATTTGATTCATACAAGAGGCCTTCAAGTTGTCCTGAAACCGAACCATTTTTAAACGTAAATATTGAAGGTTGTGAGAGTTCGTTCCAGGTACCGTTACGCATAGACTCGTGTAGTTCATTAGATGAAGAAGATACATTTGCTGATGAGCTTTTTGAAGATTTAAATCAATCGGGTGCAAACACATCGAATCAATTCACAGAAAGAGTAATCTTGTTTGTTTCAAAATTATATAAGTACACCGATGTAGCCAGAAAAAGGGTAGATGAAATTATAGAAGAAGTTTCAGAACTATTCAAAGACAATACAGAGTGTATTAAAAAGAAATTTACAGCAGCTTTCAAAGTTCGGGTGTAGATTCACTAACAATTACAGAAGTTAATAATATTCTAGATAAATTTTCAGCACCTTTTGCAAGCTTGAATACAGAGGCGAAGCGCTTTTCGCACTTTAAAAATTGCAAAACGTTCATACTTCCGGAAAATATTAAGCTTGGCGAAGTTAAAGTAATCGTAGAAAAAGGAGGCGAAAAAGAATTACAACGTAAGGACATAGTTGCTTAATTGATTCCTCTTCGACAAGTTTTGAAACTGTATTTAGAATTGCCCGGAATTCTGTATGGATCACTAGAGTATCTCAATGAGGTTCAGAAAAATTCAAATGTAATAACAAATGTCGTACAGTGTTATATTTGGAAAGAGAAAATTCGTAATTCTCCTGATAGCATTCGAATTCCTGTTGAATGTTACACAGACGACTATGAGAACAATAATCCACTCGATAGCCACAAAGAGATCAGTAAGTGTGGAGGGTTTTACTTCAACATAGCAATTCTACCATCGAAACTTCGATCAAAAGTGGAAAATATATTTTTGTTCATGTTACTCAACAGCAAACATACATCGAAATTTTCTAACAAAATTGTTTTTACCAAAGCAATTGAAGAATTTCAATTTTTACAACGTGAAGGAATATTTGTACTTGTGAATAACGAGAAAAAACAAATTTATTTTGATTTAATATTACTTCTGGGCGATAATTTGGGACTAAATTCTATTCTCGGTTTAGTTGAAAGCTTTTCTGCAAATATGTTCTGTCGCTTTTGTTTAACTGTGAATAAAACTCTCCACACCATTTTTAATGAACGCGATTGTATTCTTCGCAATGAAACGAATTATGATTCTCTTTTGTCACAAAAAAACGTCTCAGTTTCCGGTATAAAAGAATCTTGCGTTTTTAGTCAGGTGAATTTTAAAAATAATTCAATTCGGATCTTCAGCTCTATATGCTTCTTAGTGCTCGGCATATATGCTGATGATCAACTAATAAAGACTAAGGGTTCTGCGGGGTTTATATAGCTCCAATATCATTATTGTTTATACATTCTTCAAGGTAATAATAATTATTTCTTAGAATTTTAAATGATAAAAGCGGTTCTGTAATATATAATATAACACCTTTGTTTATGTTAAAAATTCCCGGTACAATTATGATATCACATAAGCGTCAATGGTTAAAGGGATGATGAGAGCTTGAATATGAGACGAGACGCACATCGCCGAACGGTTCAGGGATATATAATATGACACCTTTGTTTATGTTAAAAATTCTCGGTACAGTTATAATATCGTATAAGCGGAATTGGTTACAGGGATTATGAGAGCTTGAATATGAGACGAGACGCACATCACCGACTTCTGCGATTTGCGTGACGTGTACAAGCGAAACTGGTTTGAACTTTCATAAAAGCATGTAACATTGCGATGACATGTGACATGCATGACATATGACGGCTCACATCAAAGGGTGATACCATGACTCACCTCTTTGGTATTTTCTGAGGACGTAAGCAAAAACATGACACATCATCCAACTTCATACGCAATCACACATACACACAAATTCAAACTCATCCTCACACGGACATGCACAAACACTAATAGGCACAGAATCGGCACTATACAGCTACTCTCAAATAAATGAAGAAAGATTACCATGTTCATATCGACGGTCCCGAGCCATTTTGACGTATCTCCAGCGAATGCGTTTAAACTTTCGTATCTTGTAGTCATGTTGGAAAAGTATCGTAACTCGCAGCACCAATTTCATTGTGTGGTATCATTTGATAGTGTTTTAAAAGTGTCGTCACTCGTTTTTTAAGAAAATAATAATATTCATATAGTCTGTTGAACTGAAACTTTGTAATGGTAATATTACTCAATTTATGAAAAATTAATAGAAAAAATGCGACGTTATTGAAAGTTCGGCGAATTATAATTTTTCGAGTTTGTTCCATTCCATACTGTCGTAACTGTCGGTTGAAAATTTTCGCATTAACTGAAGTAACTTCTAAAGAGAAAACAGTTGAAAGAGTGTTATTTCTTTCGATGTTTCATATTTAAATCTGTCAGAAATGGACATGTGAGTAAATCAAAACGTCAATTTAAGTGAGAGAGGCATCATCGACGAAGAGATTTTAAATGTAGATTTCAATCAAGATGAGCTGAAAATGTTATAATAGTCAACTGTAAAAATAAATCAAATTTGACTTGTAGAGTGTGTTTGAATCTTGTCGAAACGTTCAGTCTTTTTTCCAACACAATTTTTCACCCTTAAATGTAATATTGAGTCTGAACTGTAAAGTTATTTTCAACTGCAATTTTGTCAATTTGTTTACGCGTGAGTCATCAATAATTCAAGTATTTTCAATTTGCGGAGAAAAATCAAACCAACAAGGATGATGAGTGATATTAGATGAGGATTATTTTATAATATTCGTCAAATGATTTCGTTGCGTTTCTAGAGCTTTTAGGAGACTTTACGTTTAGTTGTTATAAGAATGAAAACATTAAATATTTTATGAATTATAAATATAATATAAATATAATATATGATAAATTAAATAAATTCAATTATCGAAAAAAAAATTTCATGAAAAAAAATACTTTGGTTTTTTCTGATTATAATGAAAAAGAGTTACGACAATTTTAAAACACTACCAAGAGATACGACACTGTAGTATTGATGCTGCGAGTTACGATACTTTTCCAACATGACAAAGAGATACGTCAGTCTTAACGCATTTGCTGGAAATACCACAAAATGGCTCGGGACCGTCGATATATATATATATCGGAAGTGTTCTGAAACCGATATGATTAGAACTTGTCTAAATTTTGTAAAAAATGTGATGCTGAATTTAAACTATAAATTTAATTCTTCTGCTCGATATTTACAAATAATTTATTTTTGATCGTTTAGAGAATTACTATCATATAAGGATGAAAATGTTTGCGACTCAGATAAAAGGTTAATTTCGTTGCCTTGAAATACAAAATAAAGCGAGCTTTATTCCGCAGTAGAAGCAAGCATTACTCTGTGCCATGCCATTATTCCGGTATCAAACATTCCAAGCATTGCGGTATCAACCAGGTTGGCGCAGAGAAAGAAGGTCACACACGTGAAGATAATTGAAACTCAAATAAATCTGCATATATCAATATATAAGTTTTTAAGAATTTCGATAAATTCTGTATATAAGAATAAGTTATATGTTATGGAAAAACTGATGACAAAAATATGGCCTGCATATTTTGAATATGGTTTGCATTTACAAATTCGTCTCGATCGGATCCGTATGAAGCATTATATAATGGAATTCTCGAATTGACTGAGGACACGCCTTAAACATCGATTTACTATATCTACTAGAATTCTCCTCAGACCAAAATTTTAAAACATTTTTTTTTAAACGTTGATGGAGGTTCGGACTAGAATAGGGGACCGGAAGTTCAAAAATCTTGTAGAGGAGGAAGCGTTACATTAAGCATGTGGTAGCTCTGTGATTGTTCACTGAATTTATTATCCGTTCACGTTACGAATGCCCCACCAAAACAGCTGCACATTTTTTAATTTAATCGTAAAAAAGTCGCATGAAAGCACAGCTTATATCACGATAAAGCTTACTTTATTGCGCTCAGGATAGGTCCTTATTTGTTTATGTACTAAAATTGGTTTGGAAAATATCCTATGCGAAAAGATGAAAACCGTAGTTTTTTCGCTTCACTTTGTTCTTGTTTGACTTTCGATGATGACACACGGTGTGCCTCCATTTTTAGAAGAGGATCTCTGCCATTGGCAACGATATAAGGTGTACTTGAAACAATTTAGCTATGAAGACACTGGAGATTCAGAAGTCCGTGTCCGCCCTGACGGCGTGAAATGTATAATCGCGGAACTGACGAATTGATATGCAAGCTTTTATGCATATGCATGATCTTACGTGTTAAAAATAAGAAGGCGGACAAAATTAACATTACAAGGTCAAATTTTGATTACGTCATAGACTACCATTTACTCTTAAGATTTTCGTCAAAGAGATTTTGACAAACAAATAAAATAGCGACACCTATGACCTTTTATATATTGTTTATTTCGATGACCAAAATTATATTCCTATTCTCTACTCTTGTACAACTGTTTACTTGATGTCACGGGCTATTAATGTGATTAAAAAAAGCGCAAAAATCGAAATAAGTAAACCAGTGGAAAGCTATTTTTTTAGACAGCTCATAATACATAATTTTCAAATAAAACATCCTCAACTAATTTTTTCCCTGTTTATTTCTTCTTGACAATTATTTCTTCATGTTTTGTATATCATAATTCGAACATTTCAAACGAATGTCAGAATGACAGATTATAAATTCTCAACAAATAGCAAACTTCACAGATTTGAATTTCTGATTTTGTTATACCAGCGACAATTTTTCAAAAATTGGTGCAAATGTTAACGTCACACCAGCGACATTTTATTTATAGGAAAGCATTTTCTCATTTATATGAAGAAATAACTTTGCTAATATTAAAAATTAGAAAGGGAGCATGAAATTACATTCTTCCTTAAAACTTAAGCTTCAATTGTCCCTGAACAGAAATCTATTGTAAACGTTTTTGACTGTGTCGAAGTGAAAAATATTAACGTTAGACCAGCACACGGAAACTTCGGGACAAAATTTACGATCCAATTTCAATTTTTCTATACATCCTACGTGATTTTCATTAATTTATCGAGACTATAGAATCTTTTTTAAACAAAACACGTGATTCTTAAGTTTTTAGCTTATAAAATATAAAAATGGTGAACTTTAAAATTCTTAAGAATGTAACATGGACGCTCGAGTCCATTAATTTTAACCCTATCATCAAACACCAAGAAACAGCTATAAGACATTAACTATAAAGGTTACTGACAATCGCTCATATATTTACATTTAAAATTTAAAAAATCCCATATAATGAAAAAGAAAGAAGAAGAAGGCTGTAATTAGTCTGTAATTTTAGAAGTTGCACGTCTGTCTGGTAAGGATATATAATTATTTTTAAAAACAAAACCAATTTGATAATTTTCAATTTGGTTGATGGCTCCTATAACACGATGTCATAGAAATACATGCCCATAACGTAAAAATATTTGTAACAAAATTTATCAACGTTTCGGTATTCATCTAACACGTATTTTTTTGTTTTTGGACACGTTATTATTGCAAAATTTTATTTACGGTTCACAATCGCGTAAATGTGTGCTTTATTTTCTCAAAGCTCCTTGGCAGGTAGAAAATTATTCTCGTCGTAATACTCGCGGTACGCGCTTGGTTAACATTGAACTTAAGCTAAAATTGGGAAAGTTATTATTTTAAACCATTGTTCGAAAAACATCAGAAATTAAGAAAGATATCGAAAAAAGTTTTATTACCATCTTTGTCGCTCTTACGGTCTTGGCCGCGACCCTGCTCTACCGAACGCTCCAAGGGAGATACAGTCAATTGTCTAAAACGAGAAGTGCCAAATTTTCTGGAACTACGATTCTCGGACAGCAGTCTTCGTTGCACACTCGAGGACTGACATTTTTCTCCAAGTCTTCGAGAAACGAACCATATTCGTGATCGCATTCTCGGCTCCGGCCGACTATAAGATCACTGCCAAGGAGAAGGAAAAGGAGGAGAGGTATCAAGATCTTAAAAGGGAGCTGCAACAATTGTACCCAAAATATTCGGTTCAAGTCATTGCCCTTGTGATCGGTGCTCTCGGAGGTGCGAAACTATCACTGGTTCGTAACCTTAAAGCCATACCCGCGTGCCAAAAACACGCCAAGGCATTCACGTGATGGATGCAGAAAGCTGTCATCCTTGGGTCGCTTCGTGTCCTCGAGACACATGAAGAGTTTTTCAACTGCGTCTTGCTATGACTTATTCAAAAAATACATCTTAATATCTTTAAAATCACTAGAGTAATGCAAATTAAAAAAAAGGAGACATGTCTTAAATGGAGAATATTTATTACACACTTTGCCTGGTCTCTTCTGCGCATTATATATCATGCCGAGGCAATCTGTATAATAAAGAGTATTACATACTTTGTAGTGTTGCCGCCGAGCGAGGCCTCGACATTTTCGAGACAAGACAAGACTGTGGACAAGTTTTTTTTTAAATGTTCCTGCAAAACAATGTGTCAAACCAATAAGTGTTTATGCGTAAAAAAAAGTTCAGAGTCAATCAATATGGCATTCTAGTAGGCCATGTTTTTATAAATAGCGAGTAAACGTGTGTTGAATTCTGTATGTGTTCATCAATTTATCATGCTCTTCTTTAACTGCGTCATTATATTCAAAATAAAGATTACATACTTCACCTATCTCGTTCCGGGTATTATATATAATGCCTAGGGATAATAGAGAATGCCTAAGCAATGTTTAATAAGTATTCGATTACATACTTAGCCTGAAATGGCCAGGCTTTATATATAATACCTGGATTATATACTTTGCCTGTAACATACGTATATAGAGATTATGAGTGTTTAACAATTTGCAAAAAAAAATATGCCCGCTGCGCGGGCATTCTCATCGCGCGCTTCGCTTGAAAGCTTGAGCGCGCCTAGGGCGCGCGACTGTTGGTACTCGCGCTTCGCGCTCGATAATATTTTTATCTCGTGCTTCGCGCTCGATGATGTGTTAACCTCGCGCTACGCGCTCGGTCTTTGTATTTCCTCCACATTTGCGCCCAGATCTTTTAAAATTAAAGGTCAAATCATCGACAACTGTAGTTTCGTAATAGTGACTTCTCTTTTGTTAAAGCTCCTCTGGCTTTAAAGAACACATTCTCATCACGTGTCTCGTGCGTTGAACTCGATTTTGTCCAAAATCTGAACTTTTCTACCTTATGTTCTACACTATTATATCAAATGTATATCATATTTATTTATGTATCTCAAGCTGGTACTGCTTATTCAGATTTTGTAAAATGATGTACAAATGTTATTTTTAAAACCTTTATGAAGCTAACTTGGCACCAATGTCCTCTTTACTGACGTGAAGTTCGAGTGCGATCTGTCATCTGTTTCGTTCACAGTCATTTGCTTTGACGTGAAGTTCCAGCGCGATCTGTCATTTGTTTTGTTCACAGTCATTTGTTTTGTTCGATTTTACGTCTATGTTTGCGTTTTTTGAAAAAATACGAACTAACTTGGATATTTCGACCCTGGATTCAGATTCAGCGACCCTAAAACATATAGATATGCTGATTAAGTCCACCGTGCATGAAAATACTTTGTTTTTCGTAAAAATATACAAGAAAAATCCCTGTTTTCGCCGATTTTACGTCTATTTTTGCGTTTTTTTTTAAATACTAGCTAACCTGGGCATTTGGACCCTGGATTCGGATTCAGCGACCCCGAAAACATATAGATATGCCGGAGTAGTCTGCCGGGAAGACCACTTTTTTTGTGTGTGCCGGTGCTATTAATGAATTGAAATAAATTGAAACTTAAAGTTCAGGACAAATTAAGTATCCTTTTGCATTTTGATAGTGAGTAATTTGATAGCATGAGTAACGCAGAGGGATGGTTAGGAAAAGTTTTGGAGAATGAATGAATTAAAACTTCTAAAGAATTCACTCTAAAATGAATTTAAATTAAAAACTTGAAAAATAAAGCAATTTAAATTCATAAGAAAATAAATTGGAACAAATAAGTTCCAATTATAAAATTGATTTGAAGTTTGAGGTGACTGGTGATAACAGAAAATGAGTCACCATACGTCATGCTGAATTGAAGAACGAGTCAGGTGCTGATAAACACTGACCAATCGACTTTCACCAATTAAAAACAAAATGAATTTTAATTAATTTTGAGATTAAATGAAAATTGTAAAATCGAACTAAATTATAATGAAAAGGAAATTAAACTAAAATGGAAGTTAAAAATTGGTTGTTTATCCTTTTTGAAGTATCAAGGATAAACGGACAAATAAGTTTGGGACTGTACTGGGGCAAACTTGACATAACCCTAATACAGCCTCGAATAAAAATCCCCTAGTGAAATAATGATGGTTATTGATCAGATAAAAATTTTTTTGCTCATCCTTTATGATGTAGCAAGGATAAACAGACGAAACTGAAGTTGCCTTGCAACAAACGGAACATAACCTCCATGTAACTTGGACTAAGCAATCCAATAATCAAGTGAAGGCAATTGTGGGGATCTAACAATAATCCCATGTTCACCTCAGGCTTCAACGATTATATTTACCTGGATTTAGGTATTCTGCCAGGATATTATAATTAAGGATTATTGATTATGTTTACCTTGATTGATTTGAATACACTCTGAATATTTTCGTTTCTTTATTATTGTACCTTGAAACTTTGAATTTTTTTGTGGTGCTTTGAACTTTTGAAATTTTTTTTTTTGTGATTACACCTCAATTTAAAAATGGCTGATGAGCGGGACATTGAGATCCCACCTTACGTGTTGTCAATGTCTGAGGAGGACCTCAGACGATATTTGGGCGAAAGGGGGCTTGATCTATCGGGATCCTTAGAAGTCTTACGGGCCCGGGCCATACGGTCCCTGAGAAGAACAGTTTCGGTACCGGAAGTGCCCCAAACCTCGGAATATGAAACGGAAATGGACATCGGTGACGTGAACCGCTCATTCGAATTACAGGGGGTTATCAACGAAATAGTAGGCCGAGTGTTACTTCACACGGGAACCGCCCCATCGCGTAATGGTAGTGAGGCAAACTTATACGAAGATTGTATGAGTGCTGCCCGGAGATTATTCGAATCTTCCGCTTATAGTATTGGGGAGCAATTAAGTAATAGGCCCCTTAGAACACAGTTTAAGCCTTCACATTCTGGGGCAACTAGTGTCCATACGTCCGACAGTAGTACCTCCTCCGTATTTTTTATATGAGGCCTGTAATGACCTCGACTCCGTACCTCCCAACGAACAATACTGAATTAAATGGTGGCGATGTTCCAGGATACCCTCCTTGTTCCTATCATACAAATACCACGCAAGAACCATTACGAAGAATGGTGTCGGTAGGAGTTGACATCGCGTCGCAACCCTTAGATATTCAAAATGTAGCCATTTCACGGTTGTCCATAAACCCTTGCGCGCTGTTGAGGGGGTAAGCCCCACACGCACCACTCCGAATAGGGGATGGGGAAATAATTCGCTGACGTCATCGTCCCCATGCGACCAAATGCAAACTCAGTCAGCTCGTGAACACGTTCAGACGGGTACTCCGTACAGTAATTTTCCTCCGGCCAATAGTTCAGTCTTCGTGTCGGCAGGGGCATCACCTGGACTGGGGAAAAATTTTTCAACGTCTACGCCATTTGCAAATGGCCCCCGAAAGTTCAGCCCCACTTTTCAGCAGGCCACGATTAAGATGCCTTGCCTCACCATACCACAGTATTCGTCCATCTTTGCTCAACCTAATCAGGCGGGAGTGGGACGAACCCCTCAAATTCAATATTCCCACACTACGTCCCTTAATAAAACGGTGGAAACAATCATCAAGAGATGGGGAATCACTTTCAGTGGGAACAATGAAACAAGTGCCGAAAACTTTTTGACCATGGTTGAAGAGGGGCGTTCGGTTTCAGGCCTCACTGATGAGGAATTATTGATAGGGATTCGATTTATTTTGGAAAAGTTACTTCTACAATGGTTCCGTTATAATTCCCATGCCGGGCCTACATGGCAACATTTCAAAACGGCTTTTCTCATGATGTACGGAGACATCAACTATCAATGGAGTTTTGAAGAACAAGTCGCCACTCGTTATCAGGGTCGGGATGAATGGACCGCTGATTTTCTGGCATGTTTGCAAGGTTTGTTTCTAAAATTTCAACGGCCTGTTGCCATGCAAGAACAGATGGATAGGGCCCATCGTAATCTCAGACCTGATCTTCAAAGGTCTATTCGCCGTTTCAAGTTTTCCGACTATAATAAATAAACACTACTTGCGGTAGAAGTGGAAAGAACGGCGAATTTAGATAAAGGAGAGCGATGGCTATCAAACACAAAATAAATGACCCAGCTTGCTCAAAATTTAACAGTAGTCTATTCATAGATGGCGTTGACGGGCCCTCGTATGATAGGTCTCCACAATCCACAGGTGCAGCCTGGCCCAGGATCAACTGGCCATTTTCAAGATTACCCGTTTTTCTACGCAGATTTTCACAGACTTTATTTTACCCTCTTGCATCAAGCACGCAAATTGAACCTGAAATTATTTATTTTGAAAAAATGGAACTCCACTTTTTTGCCGCTGAAAACAGGCAAAAATGGTAAACTGTGAGTGTTCATAACTTGTGACCTATTACAGGTAGGATATTGTTCTTTTTTTTTACGGAATCGTAACAAATTGAGTCTACTGTCACTCATCTATGGAACACTTTTTCATATAGTAATCAGGTACAAAGGTACAGAGTGTTTTTTGAAACTTAGTGATTTTCCGCTGAAAATAAAAAAAAAGTAGGAATTTTCCAAACTACCATAACTCGGAACTTATTAAAGATAGCAGTTTATTTTTCTCTCAAGGTTTTCTTATAACTTGGTCCTCTTTTTTCCCTGGTGGACATTTTGCTCTACAGCGCAATGGGAATAATCCGTCCACCCAAAAGTAACTTTTGGAACTGTTTGAAAGAAAAATCCCGTTTGGCAATTCATCTATTCTAGAGATTTTGTTATGTCAAAAAAGAGCCCTTAACGAAGCTTTCTCATTAAATATGTTACTGCACTTATTTTTTCGGGAGCCAATCTACCAGATGCTTGGACTATAAGTCGTCTGCGTCAGCTCAAAACCTGTCTACCGGATGATTTTTATTATGATAAACGATTTGCGTATCTCGTCTCTCTTTCTGTTCTTTTTTCTCTTCGCCTCTGTTTTAATTTCCTTCATTTTTTCAACATATCTCCGTAAAAATGAGCAGAAGCGACAAGAAGAGATTGAGCTTTAGAGATATAAGAAGATATTGACAAAAAAAGCACTCGCCAAGAACTCTAGAAGTGCCCGGGAATCCTGGGTAATTTGTACCAAGTTACGGGCGCGGAACTCTGCATTTTTACGATCCGAGCAACCCTCGTGAAAAGGATTCATTCTCCGCGTAATAAGGACGATAACGAGATTCCCAGTTGCCATAGCTTAGGAGGGTTATATTGAGCGGTCGACAGGGGAAGATGAACGGGGTTGGGAAAAGAAGATGACTATCAACGTCATGCTTGAGTATATACCTAGAAAAATTTCATTTCGCCCCCATTCTGCGGCTCGTCCTAAAAAATAGTATTGCCATCCCCCGGGATACTATAGCCGTCATCCCGAGATTGGGGTTTCTAAAACGCCCTGGCATTGTTGTAAGTGTCGACCCTAAGCTTCCACTGCATCGTTGTGCTTCCTCCGCCTCTCGGGAAGTTCGGTTTAGCGATAATTGTAACATATTCACCCCTCTTGCGATTTCGTGTCGTCGGCCTCCACCCTTCACCCAGTCCTTAAGGGCCATTCAAGTGGAAATTAAGGGAGCAGCAGAGTAGAGAGAGGCAAAGGGAGGGACCGCCAGATAAAGGGGCAAAACAGGGTTTTATGACTATAACAGATTAGGTCGCCAGCTACCGCGATGTTCCTTGCCGCTCTTCCTATTATCGTCGAGCTTTTGTTGCTTCCTGCTTTTGTCGCTGCGACTTCTCTCCATATCTCCCCATTACTTATTTTTCTCTTTCTATCAGTATTTCTTTCTCGCATTTCTACGGAGCGAGACGAAGGCCATGAGGAAAGCTCAGGGGTTGGAAGGCAACGGGCCGCGACAGTTGGCCGACTTTTGAGTCCCCTTTGTGTTGCTAAAGTACCGCGACATTGGCGTAGCCGTCAGCCGTCAAGCAGCCACAGTCATCCGAAAATTCCATAGTCCGGACGCCATACCCACTTCTGTCGGATTCGCATTTGATATGCAATGTTGTTTATGATTTTTGTTCAGACTGATCTCCTGATTCCGAATCTGCGTGATACCCCTCTGGCATTTATGGCGTTCTCGAGATACAAGCGATTAATTAAATTTTCATAAGCAATTAATTATTACATTACCGTTCAATATTTTTACAAATTTTCTTCAGCATTTCTGTAGACGAAAAGGAGAGGAATAAAAGTTCTCCTGACGCTTAATCGATGAGACCAATCGTTTTTGCAAAACGAAAAACGCCTTTCAATTAATAGTCCTGTATCTCGAAAGGAATTTGTTTTATTATAAAAGGTTTAAAACAAAAGCGTTCTGTACTCACTAATAAATATATTTTCGTAAAAAGTATATGAAAAATTATTTATTTTTATATAACTAGGCATAATTGTTTTAACGTTTTATCTTTTTAACTTGACACAGCTTCACAGGGAAAAGACATGGAGTCCAAATTTGCATAGGGCTTCTTTGAAGCTCTCTGAAAACAGTGATATGATTTGAAATCGAAATATATTAAAATTCGCACCTGTAGAGGTAATGAAAAGATCTTAAATAAAATCGTATTTAACTTTGTTTCTATACATTCTACGAGGTTGGGATAAAGTTCAAATAATTTCAAAAGTGAATTGGATTCCATAAATAATATTTCTTTTTTTAAATTATCATTCCCTGCAGAATTATTAATGTTAATTAAAAAAAAAAAAAAAATTAGAGATCGCCCGTAATTAGGTACAATAGGCTCGCTGCTCCCTGCTGGGCTGACATGAACACGTAGCGCAAACATGTGCACCGAAGGGTCAATATGCAAAGGCGTAGGCTTACAGACTTTATGCTATGTACTTATGGCAGCGCTGACATAGCATAAAGTCTTTGCATTTTGACCCTTCGGTGCACATGTTCGCGCTACGTGCTGATGCCAGCCCAGCAGGGAGCAGCGAGCAATTGTACCTAATGACGGGCGATCTCGAAAACATATTTTTTAATCAACATAAATAATTCTGCAGGGAATACAAATTTAAACAAATAAATATTATGAATGGATTCCAATTCACTTTTGAAATTATTTGAACTTTATCCCAACCTCGTAGGATGTATAGAATATCCCTCGGAAGCTGCTAAGCAGCACGAAAACCAAAAGATTTTCATGAAGCATTTAAAGTTGATAAATTCTAGAAGGGCGATTCCGGTTAACTCAGACAGTGAAACGAGTGACGAAATAAAAGAAACTGGTAAGTCTATCGTCACCATCACCGTAATGCTTTCCTGAGCATCACATGCATGTCCAAGAAGTTGGCACCGCCATTTTGTTTTATCGAGAGAAAAAAGTTGTGCTAAATTGTGCTAGATTTGTGCTCAATCGTGCCATAAACAATTTAAAAAAAAAAATCAAAATAGGAGCCAAAATTTAAAAAAAAACTTTTTTGGGCCAGCACCGTCATTTTTTCGAAAAAACAAAAATTTTGCTGAATAGTGCTGCAATTTTGTTGTTGTAAAAATCAAAATTTGAGTCAGAATTTCAAAAAAAAATCTTTTTCGGGGCCAGCACCGCCATTTTGTTTTTTCGACAAAACAAAAGTTGTGCTGAATCGTGCCAGGTTTTGTGCGCGATTGTGCCGTAAAAGATGTTTGAAAAATCTAAATTGTAGCTAAAATTTTAAAAAAACTTTTCCGGGCCAGCACCGCCATTTTATTTTTTTGAAAAAACAAAAGTTGTATCGAATTGTGCTAGGGCTTGTGCTAAATTGTGCCGTAAAAGATTTTTTTCAAATCCAAATATAAAGCAACTTTCACAAAAAACATTTTTTGATACATTGCAAACGAAAAAGTAAAAAATGCGAAATTCGAAAGTTGTGCTGGAATGTGCTAGGCATGCAAAAAAATTATTGTCCTATATACTTTTCACATATGGCCATATTTTTTGTTGAAAATCTAGTTTTTTTCCTCAAAATAATTTTTTGAATCAAAAATTTTTCAAAATGCGAATCTCAAAAATCTAGAAGTTGTTCTGGGCTGTGCTAAACGTGCAAAAAAATTATCGTCCCATACACTTTTCAGTTAGATCTATATTTTTTGGTGAAACACTAGTTTTATTTCTCCTCAAAATTAATTTTTTGAATCAAAAATTTTTCAAAATGCGAATTTCAAAAATCTGAAAGTTGTGCTGGGTTGTTTTAGGCGTGCAAAATAATTACTGTCTGATACACTTCTAACTCAGGTCAGAGTACAACTTTCAGATTTTCGAAATTCGCATTTTGAACAATTTAGCATTCAAAACATTATTTTGAGGAAAAATAAAACTACTATTTCTCCAAAAAATATAGACCTAATTGAATAGTGTATAGGACAATAATTGGTTTGCAAGTCTAGGAAAAACCAGCACAACTTCTAGATTTTTGAAATTCGCATTTTGAAAAATTTTGGATTCAAAAAATTATTTTGCGGAAAGAACTAAATTTTCACAAAAAACATGGCCCTAAGTGAAAAGTGACAATACTTTTTTTGCACGCCTAGCACAACCCAGCACAACTTTCACATTTTCAGATTTTGCATTTTTTACATTTTCGTTTGCAATATCTCAAAAAATGTTTTTTGTGAATTTAGCTTTATATTTGGATTAAAAAAAAATCTTTGATGGCACAATTTAGCACGAAACTTGGCACAATTCAGTACAACTTTTGTTTTTTCAAAAAAGCAGAATGGCGGTGCTGGCCCGAAAGAGTTTTTTTTTTAAATTTTGGCTACAATTTTGATTTTAAAACATCTTTTACGGCACAATTGTGCACAAAACCTAGCAAGATTGCGCACAAAACCTAGTACAATTCAGCAAAATTTTTATTTTTTCGAAAAAAAATGGCGGTGCTGGCCCGCAAGTTTTTTTTTTAATTTTGGCTCTAATTTTGATTTTTACAACAGGAAAAAAATTGCAGCTCAAACCTAGCACAATTCAGCATGTCAAACGTACCCCATTTGTAACATACTGACATTTTTACATTCTCTACCAGAGAAGGTATTAGATTTGTATAAAATTTGATCTACCTGTGTTTTGTCAAATGTCCATATTTTGAGACCCCCTGAAACCAAAAAACAGGTTTTTTCGAATGTGTCTGTCTGTATGTATGTCTGTCCCTGAGCACGATAACTTTCGAAAGAATTGAGCTATTGGATTGGCCTTCAGTATACTCTTTTAGTCTCGTTAACGAAAGGTCAAGTTCGTTAGTCAGCCATTTTGGATGAAAATTCAAAAAGTGAGCGCATTTTGAAAAATTTTGAAGCCATTTTTTGAACAAATTGAAAATTATATGTGCAACACACGGAAAAACATCGGGGCAAAAAAAAGAGTTTCCTTTTGTGCGCCCTACAGGACTATAATAACGACTTTTTGAATTTTCTCGAAAAATCGAAAATTCTCATTTTCATTGCACAAAAGATAATGAAAAATTAAAAAATTTAATTCCACGGTCAAACTATGCAAGATATGACAAATGATGATTTGAAAAAAAAAAAGAGTTTTTGGTTCTATGGCTAGGGGTAGGCCGGGAATTGGCAGATAGGAACATATGAACTCCTATCTACTGCAACTCTGCTAAAGGCTGGTGACCTTCTCATCATTAAACATCAACCAATTGCGACTCTATCGGTTTCCTTTCCTTGCCCCCCCCACCCCAAGTAACAGAAGTTTTAGTGGGACTGACGTTACACCTGGACCCTCCACCATTTGACGAATCGCTACTTAACTTAGACATGATTTCGACTCACAACACAAATTTCGCGCATAAAGGTAGTAGTTGGGTGTACAATCTAAATAACACTGTTTTACAACAAAAAAAAGGTGAGGACTATTTGACAAGACTACTTTATCCTTATGTATTTTGATGCGCTGAATACGAATCCGAGGTCTATTTAACTCCGTCACGTCAGGTTCGAGGTCATTTCAAGGTCAAATACAGGAAAAGCCGTAAAATAAACTTCAAAACCCTTCTACATATGTTTTTAGGGTCGCTGAATCAAAATCCGAGGTCTATTTACCTCCACCGCTACAGGTTCAAGGTCATTTCAATGTCAAATACAGGAAAAGCCGTGTAATAAACTTCAAAAACCTTCTACATATGTTTTTAGGGTCGCTGAATCGAAATCCCCTACAGAATGAAGCTGCATCAAGAGCTGAATAACCTTGATTTCGAGCAACGCCTGACATTCTGCAATTGGTCAAGACGCCAAGAAGAACGATTTCATCGGACCATATTATTTTCGTATGAATGCACATTCAAGAATGACGCGTCTCTGAAGCTAGCACCGCCACACCTGTAACTTCGGAACTATTCATTCAATCTAATCCAGGGTTTTTCGTAAATTAAGGGCTCATATAGGGTTGGAGATTTCCACTAGGCCCAAGCCCGGATTCTTTTTGGTTCTTTTTAAAACGGTGCGCGCTCTGATTTCACATGTGAAGCTAGCCCCGCCACACCTATAACTCCGAAACCAGTGCTGCAATCGATTCCAGAATCATACCAGAATTAAGGGCTCATTTAGGGCTTTCAAGGGCCGTAAGTCCTAACTTTGGGGCTCCGCAAGTTTTGATAAAAAACGGGTTGCGCGCTCACTTCACATGAAGCTAGCATCGCCGCACCTGTAACTTCGGAACTATTCATTCAATCTAATCCAGGTTTTTTCGGAAATTAAGGGCTCATTTAGGGCTGGCGATTCCCACTAGGCCCAATCCCGGACTCTTTTTGGTTCTTTTTAAAATAGTGCGCGCTCTGGTTTCACATGTGAAGCTAACCCCGCCACACCTATAACTCCGAACCCAGTGCTGCAATTAATTCCAGAGTCATACCGGAATCAAGGGCTCATTAAGTGCTGGAAAGAACCCTAGGTCCCAAATTTTGGGCTCAGCAATTTTTTATAAAAAACGGGTTGCACGCTCACTTCACAAAAGCTAGCACCGCCACACCTGTAACTTCGAAACTATTCATTCAATCTAATCCAGGTTTTTTTCAGAAATTGAGGGCTCATTCAGGGCTGGCGATCCTCACTAGGCCCAATCCCGGACTCCTTTTGATCCTTTTTAAAACCGTGCGCCCTCTGGTTTCACATGTGAAGCTAGCCCCGCCACATCTATAACTTCGAAACTAGTGCTGCAATCAATTCCAGAATCATATCAAAATTAAGGGCTTATTAAGTGCTGAGAAGAACACTATGTCCCAAATTTCGGGCTCTGCAATTTTTTATATGAAATGCATTAGGCTCTGACTTCACATGAAGCTAGCAACGCCATACCTGTAGCTTCAAAACTGCCCATTTAATCCAATAGATACAGGCTTTTTTAGAATATAAGGGCACATTTAGGGCTCCGAAAAGGTCATAAAGTATCTTATTATCATATTACATTTTTTAGTTCTTAGAATGTAGAGGAGAATCTTCTGAAACGCGCTCTCACCCCAATATATTCTTACACCAACCCTATATGCTCTTCTTACATTTTTGTTACGGTCTAGCGATCCATACAGACAAATACAACTTTTATCAAACTATGTATATGCTGTTTTTTCCACTTTAAAATCACTATTTTTGAAATTAAACTTTTTTTTATAAATTTGAATATTGGTTATTCAGTCCCTTCTTTATTGTCCTGTACTCTAAAGTCTCAAGCCATCCAAACGTGCGAAAAGTTGCACAATGAACAACTCAAGCTTCGCTACCTGCATTTACCCTCATCACTGCGCCCAGCGGCTTTTGCCGGTCACATTTAGACTCGGATAGATGGGCGGGTATATATGAGATTATACAATTAGGTTCCATTGTGCTTACTACGTTTTCGTTCTCATTCATTCACATACCTGTCAATGATCTAATTTGGCAATATCGATGTCACTCTTCATATATTATTTTTTGCGAAAAAGGTTGTTACTCTTTATTGTTGTTATATACCAGGATAGTTGAAACATACTGTATCAAAAAATAATTCATAAAGCACCAATTAATAGTTTATTACTAATAAATAACTTGTTAATGACAATATTGTATTCTTATAAACAATAGTAGGCGATTTTTAAATTATTTTTTATATTTATTACGCAGATTGTCGTTCAAAAAGTCTACATACTTCAATTTTGCCATGATCTGCGATTTTTTTATTAAATTGAAGTGCAATAAATTTCAAAGAGCATCTTGATTATAGATTTTTAAACTTTCATTTGTTTATTTATTTTATGTTTATTCAAAGTATGAGAAAATCGACATTTTCCACATAATTATTATTTACTCTTCAACAGCGGTTTGAATATAATGATAATCATATTGAATCAACGCAAGAGTACTCCCAAAATACAAATAATTTGATGATTGTATGTTTTAATTATTATAAACAAATTAAATTACCAAATAGCCAAATATCGTAATTGTGGTTAAAAAGCATTTGTTCTTAGCTAAAAATGTTTCAAATTATTGTGAGAGTGATTGTTAGTCAGAATATTGATAAATTATTAACAATTAGAATTGTTATAAACAATTTTTTGCACTAATTTGGATTTTGTGTTTTTTTTCAATTGCGGTTTTCGTTTTATCATCTGAGTTGATGCAGATATTCTTAAAAATAATATATTTTTAATTATATTTGTGAAAATATAACAATTTTTGATTTTAAAAAAAAATGAAATAAATAAATATAAAACTTTGGCACTTTGACCTGGAAAATAATTTTTTTCACTAAAACTGCTTTAAGTTTTTGTGAGACAGATTTGCAGGCACTATTTTTATGACATTTTCATGTATTTAGAAAAGCTTTCTTGTATCCTTGAACTTCGATGGAGTGAAGTTAGGTGTCAATAAGTGAAAATCACTAAATTCGCTTTCACTTGTTTCTAAAGCTTAAAAAATTCAGCGCTAGATGGCTGATCATATAACAATTGTTCTGAAAAATTTTTGTAGCGACATATTTAAATTTGCTATTTTTTCAAATTTGGATTCCCCTGAATCATTTGATTTACTGCAGATATTTTTGAAAGTGATATATATGTAATTCTATTTGTTAATTTTAAAAAGTTTTGTCATTTTCCCTTTAGAAAAATTGGCCTTCGCCAATCTGCAGATTTTTTCTAATAGCAGGTGGGTATCAATTGTAGGAGTTATGTATCTTTCAGTCTTAGGTAACCAATAAATGGATCAGAATTCACGAAAAAAAATATGCTCTTTAAAATTCTCCAACCTTCCCGTGGTGAAGAGCGTAAGTAGGTATCAAACCGAAACCAATAGAGATACGATGGAAATGTTTGTATCATTAATTTTCTCGAAAAATATCACTCGCAGAAACAAATGTTTGAAACAAAAATGTGCATTTTAATGAGATGCACAACTTTTGTTTGAAATATTTTTTCAAATTTTGCATATTAGTTAAGATAAACGCAAAAAAAAATCATGATTTTCATGGTTTTTTCACGATTTCACCATGAAAATTACCGAGTCGCTAATTTTCACTATCATTTTCGTAATCAGCGCATCAAAATACATAAATATACATAGTATGAAAGAAATTGTCGCTTCACGGCTTTCGAAAGTTTATCGAATAGATTTTGAAAATCGTTTTTGTCTCTCCCGTAAAATCATGAATATGTGAATTCGCCCCTGCTGCATGTTTACCTTTAAATATCTATTTTTTATATATGTTAAAAGAAGAATGATGTGTTATTGAATTTGTTTGAACTTTCTTGCTCAAAATTATTGCCAATTTAAATAAAAATGACAATATCAGAAAGTTATCTAAAATATTTTGACATAATTATTGAACTTCATACAACTGGCCACAGAATTATTATTGAATAATAAGATATTCCAAAAGTACCCATTTTCGAATCTGAAGAGATCACTTTAAAAGTAACATTTTATCTCATTTTCTTTCAACTAAAACTCCTCTTTTGCCCTCTCTATTATTACTCTAGAGTTTCTTTTCGCTTTATTTACTTACCGCGTAACCTCTTCAGATTCTAATATAACGTCAGCAGGGCGTGAACCTTCTGCTGGCATTAAAGTATCTGATATTAAAGATGTTACCTTGACGTGGGGACAATATCCCGAAGCCGTTATCTCTAGTGTAAGGTTCACCGAAGATACGTTCTTTACCCAGAGTAATCGTTTCATCAAAAGTGGACCCTTTCTTGATCGATAGTATCCTGAGCGTAGGGGCTCTCGACTTGAATGCTGAAATATAAAAATCCCCCCCGTGAGTTTGTGTGACAGTAGGTAGTGCAAAAATTCAACTTTCGATTTTCGGTGATCAATCCCCCCCAAGTTGTTAATGTTTTAGAAGAAGAAACTCCACCTTTTTTTCAAATTGGGCAACATCAACCCGTGCCCCTGAGCTTTTGAAATTAGAATGGGTTTTAAATAGGAAAAGCTCGATTCTCGAAAAAAATGGGAAAAAGAAGTACTCATTATTAACTTTTTGTAAATAAAAGTTTAGTAATTCTTTAAAGAATGTTCAAGAAATAATTTTCACCAAATAACTATTAGTTTTGCCCCCCCCCTCCCCCAACCTCCTTGTATTGTGCCCGAAAAAGATTTCAAAAAATACAAAGCAGCAGTTTCATGTAAAGTTCATGCTAAAGACGGTATCTTTAAAAATTTGTTCATTAATCATTATTTTGATTCGATACGTCACAAGATTCCAAGTATTTAAAAACTAATTTTTTCTTGTTTAAACCATTTCTATTTTCATGATTTTTTTAAGCTTAATCGAAAAAATGATTTTTACGAAGGTGTCTGTCTGTCCGTCTGTCTTTCTGTCTGTCTGTAGTCTGTAGTCTGTAGTATCGTATAGGCACGCTAACTTTCGAAAGATTGATCAGATTGGATTGTGCTTTGGCACACTTTTTGAAGGCCTAAAAAGAAAGAACGATTTCGTTAACCAGCTTTTTTGGACGAAAATTCAAAAAGTGAGCACATTTAAAAAATGTTAGAGACCGCTTTTTTCAGTATTTCAAAATTCTATGCACGGTTGTTAGTAGTACTCAATAAGACAAACAATTTATTCTCATGACATTTTTTGATGAAAAAAAGTATGAGTTATACCATTTTCAAAATCCAAAAAAAACAACCGAAAATTAATTTTTTAAGCCAAAAAACGCACGATATGAAAAAAAAGTCAAGAGAAGAAAAACGTTTCTTTTCAGGAGCCCTACAAGATTATCATAAGAACTTTATGAATTTTTTCGAAAAATCAAAGATTTAAATTTTGATTGCACAAAAAATAATGAAAAAT
Source organism: Andricus grossulariae (assembly GCA_011634705.1). Classification (NCBI taxonomy): domain Eukaryota; kingdom Metazoa; phylum Arthropoda; class Insecta; order Hymenoptera; family Cynipidae; genus Andricus; species Andricus grossulariae. The sequence continues at coordinate 51,611,712 of JAABKJ010075445.1, forward strand.
CAAAAACTCCATTTTGCTGTCAAGCTGTGCAAGATAACAAAAAACATGAATGAATAAAAATCGTGCACCTAAAGAAGATCTACAAATTTGTGATTATTCACTTTTTGATACGATGCGTAGTTTTTGTTTTAGTCGTGAAAAACAACATTAAAAATAAAAAAATTAAATTTTTGGACAAACGATACAAGCTACGAGAAAAAAAATGGATAGACTGAAGTTGCTCATCGAAGCGACAGCTACACATTTTTTATTAACAATTTTTCGATATGATGCTTAGTAATTGTTTTGATCGGAAAAAATAACATTAAAAATAAAAATAAAAAAATGTTTTGAAAGACGACATAAGGAAGGAAAAAAATAATAGGCAAACTTGTTCACTCACAGAGGATGTACAAATTCGTTATTTATAATTTTTAGAAAGGGCGAGTAGTCTTTTTTCAATCGCAAAAAATAAGAATGAAGATAAAAAAAAAAATTGGAAAAAACGACACAAGAGACGAAAAAAACATGAGAAGACCAAAGTTGTTTAACCAAAAAAGATCTACAAATTTGTTATAAGCACTTCTTATAAAAATACATACAAAATTATAAATTTACTTTTTGGAAAAACGACACAAGCTACAATAACTTTTTATTTAACAATATTTTTCGCCTAAATTATATCTACACATTTGCTTAGAACCACTTTACACTAGTACGCGTATTTTCAGTTCTAATTATAAAAAAATAACGTTGAAAATAAACAAATTAAATTTATGCAGAAACGACACAAGACGTAATAAAACGTATAATAACAACATTTTTTGTATAGGATGCACACTTTTTTATGATTATAAAAACAAGACCATGAAAATACGTATTTTTCGATACCAATGCATGTTATGAATTGTGATGATATAAAATTATTGAAATGATAGATTTTTCAGGGTAGCTGAGAATAAAAATTAGTGCAAAATACGAGGGTTTCGCCGGCCTGTCGTTGTGATTTCGTCGTGTCCTGTGACCACCCATCTCACGGTTGTGAGACGTGGCCGTGAGTGTGATTTACCGCGGTCCTACTGGGAGCCGGTGTCATTTTTAGTTGGCAGTTGCTCCCAGTGGGATCCTGCGGTGGTTGTTAACCTTTAGTTTTTAATTATATATATATAGGACATCACATTTTCTGCCATATCGAGGTGCTGCCCTCACCGCACTACGAAGTCGAGTGCTGGTTTTCTCGTTTTTCGTAAAATATGACGGTAAAACAGTAGAAGGTTTTTTAAGGTTAGAAAAGTTTGACATGTATCGCTACATAAACACCGCACTTACGAATATAATAATAAATACTGCAATGTCTACGCACACCGAAAATACATATTTGGAATAAATAATGAAAACTTAATCATCACAGAAGGACTGATATGATGGTAATAAATAAACTGAATTTTGATAGTAATACCCTCAAAAAGATAATTATGCTTATATTTTTGTTAAATATTATTATAATTTCTAATCGAAATTTGAGTGCATTTAAGAATGTATAGAATTTGTGCAAATCTGAAGCTTGAGACAGGTTTTTTGTACATAGCATTTCCAAAAAAATTACAAAAAACGTTCTCGAAAATCGAATTTTCAATTTAAAAAAAAACTTAAAAGAAATTTTAAGATAAATCAAGACTGAAAAAACTTTTCTTAAATAAATTTTTTTTAATTATAATAATCAAATCTTTATACGAAAGAAATATATATTTTACAACTAGGCAATTTTATGTCGGGAATTTTTAAATTCGCTAATACTATAAACTCTTCTGGAATTTTTCAATTCGCAAATTTTCAGAATTTGGAATTTGCTATCTCATACAATTATTTTCTTCACTTGTGGTTTTATAGTTTTTTCAAGCATACGTGGAATTTTTAAGCATGAAAATACACTAGGGAAAAAATTGACAGTTACATAAAATTTGGCATTACATACCAAATCCCAAACTTTGAAGATTTGCTGTAATTCTAATTTGGACTCCTGGATCTTGTCGATTTTCCTATTGTATTTATTTAAAAAATAAATTATCATACATACATTTTTTGAACCACAAATTCTTATTTACCTTATCTCATTATATACCAAAATTGAAAATTCCCCGAATATCCAATTTTAATTCCTGGGTATTGGCAATTTGTTACCTAGTGCAGTTTGTTCACTGGAAAACGAGGGTGAATTAAATAGGAATTATCTCTTAGAAAATAACTGTTTCAAACCCGAAAAAAATTGAAAACTTTTTTGACCAAAGTGTATGCAAAGATATTCTACATCATGGCTGTATGTCTATCGATTCCGAAAAAAGTTCAGTTATTGGTACTGAAATTTCAGTACAAATAACAACGGTTGTTTACATTTCCCAAATATTCTGTCACTAATATTTCACTTAATTGTTTTGCAGATTTTAATTTTTATTCTTCTCAATTTTGTATTTATTATAATTTCTATTTTAATATAGTTCAATATGTTATTTGAAAGACCCGACGTTTGTCCTTATAATATATTGTAGATTTTTCTATTAAAGAAAAAATCTTATTCAAGTTTGATCCTTTAAAAAGAAGTAAGATCTATAACTTTTTTTCTTCAATTAAATATGAGTCTGATACTTTCAATGAAATAGAGTGGTTTCATTTCCATAAGTCTATTTCTACTGAAAGTATTAGAGACTTATTTAATTGAAAATAAAAATGTTACGTCTTACTTAGTTTTAAGCAAGGAATCTTGAACAAGATTTATTCTTCAATAGAAAAATCTATAAAATATTATAAGATGAAACGACAGATTTTTCAACAAAAATCTGGAACTATATTCAAATAGGAATTATATTAAATAGAAAATTTACAAGAATAAACCATTTTTAATTTAATTAGAATTTAATTAAAAAACTAAACATTAAATATTCTACGGGAGTTAACCACATGCAATTTTTATCTTCATCAGAATTCAAAACTTAAAAGAAACCCAAACAGTTTATAATTAATTCAAAGAATTCCAAAAAAAATCAAAAGCAGTATGAACTATAAAGCTTATAGGGTGCATCTCAGCCACCAGGGCTTCGATTATATAGCTACAAAAATTTTTGTGTCGTTGACAAGAATGTTCTTGAATGTTTTTTATTCCCTAGCATTTTTATTTACCTCGTTATTTAACCATTTGAGTGCCAGGTAATGTTTTTTTTATTCATAATAATTTATATGTAAAGAAATGTCATGACCCCGAAGCAAAATTGTGGAATTCCTAGGACCCAATATTTGGCCGATTTTGAGAAAACATTCTTTCAAGTAGGGTACGTCTATACTAGTCATCCCGAAATTTCGGAACGACTAGCCAAACTTATAACAAATATTGGCCTAATTCGGGGCTTAATTCCCGCTGCGTGTAGTTTTTTACAGTTTTTAAAATATTTTGATGAATGAAAATATCAATATATTCGATTCCCTTCTAATATTTTTTTTAATTTATGAATCAATTCATTTATTTATTATTAATTCATATTTTTATTTTTTTTGTTAATGTTATTCCATTCATATTCTGGTTTTGAATATTTGCGAAATTTAAACAAATTCAATAAATAAATAAAATTCATAGAAAATAAAGTTTGCGAAACATGTCCGAAAAATCGAACTGTTTTTCATTCAAAAAGAACATTTAAAATGTTTATTTTTGTATTCTTGAATAAAAGTTTATAAGGGAAATGAATATATAATCATTTTAATAAATAATAGGTCAAATATTTGGGCCTAGGTACAGTAAACTTAACGTACCAATATTAATATCAATAATAATATAATAATAATATCAATAATAATACAAATGAATACACCCGACATTCCTAGAAGTGCTGGCCCACGCATTTTCTCAGTTCAAGGGGTAAGAGACGGTTGCGACTCTCGTCTCGGTAGGGTCGCCGTGTGCGAGTACTCAGTCGAGTATATTGCGCAATATTATGGAAACGGTTCAGGCGAGTGGATATCCGGAATTAATTATCACAAAATCAGATAAAGGAAATATTACAGTAGCGATTCATAAGGACGTTTATATTCAAAAAATGTTGCACATCTTTAATGATGAAGATAGTTTTCAATTGATTCCTAATAATCTCTCGAAATTGCTTCAAAAAGGGACTTTGAAAATTTTAGGCAGAATAAGAACTAATAAACACTTAGGTAATAATATTGAAAGATGTGATACTAATACAACGAGTACCAATTTGTTAAAGCTCACAAAACTGACTACCCTCGAAGACCGCAGTTATTTCAACAATATATTCTCCAACTAGAAAATTGGAAGAATTATTGAGTCAAATTATCAAAAAATCAATAGATATCTCAAAAAGATCAATTAAAATTGTTATGCTTTTTTAAAACTAATTGAGAATGTAATAATATCTTTTGATCACATATTTGTCTCTTTTGATGTAATAGTCATGTTTCCAAATATCCCTTATAAAAGAGTTGAAAATGCCATATAAAAACGTTGGGATTTGATCAAAATTAATACCAAAATTCCGAAAAATCAATTTCTTGATGCTATAAAATATGTTTTTCATTCTGTATATTTCAAATTTAATAATAATTTTTATAAACAAAAGTGTGGAACTCCCATAGGATCAATTTTGTCTCCTATCTTAGCTGAGATTGTTATGGAAGATTTAGAGAATGAAGTTTTCCAAACAATTGATTTTAATGTTGATTTCTATGCAAGATATGTAGATGATTCAGTACTTAGTGTACATAGAAATAATGTTAACACCCTTCTTAATGCGTTAATAGTATACACCCATTTTCTCTTTTTCTCCCTCTTTTTTTCATTTGGTTATTCTTGTCTCTAATGAGCCGAAAAGTGATATAGTTTGGAATTCTGTTTTTTAAATTTTGAATCTTTTTCATGCTCATTTTGCATAAAACTATTCATGATAAAATAGATTTATTTTCGATCTTAAGTTTAAATTTTTTAAATAGAGACAATAAACTCAAGATTCGTTCCAATCTGCAGGGGTTGCTTATGAATATTTTGAGAATTCTTTTAATTGAGTCTAAATAGTTTTACCTCAATTTCTTGAAAGAAATCTATGTTTTATTTAAAATTTTTGAAAGAGGAATGCATTAAATATTAGCAATGTTAGAAATACATTAAACTTTTTGATTGTTTCTTTTCCTAATTGAAAAATGTAGTAATCTAAATAGATTGCTTCTATAACAACCATTTCATTTTGTTTACCGAACCAAAGTTTTTTTCTTCTTCTGTGGAGAATACATCAATTTGTTGATGCTTTAACGAAGGATTATTTTGTTGATGATGTTAATTTCAAACTAGGAGTTTGTTGTTCGAAGCTCGTGCGACTTGGAGTAATAGGAAAAGTGCAATTGAAGAAAATGGTGGTGGCTATGGTGGGTATGGTAAGCCACGATACTGGGAGATAATCGCGTTTGCAATCGTGTGACAATTCTCGATGAAGAAGTTGCTGAATGAAAGGAAACCACAACTGGTTCACACGAGTGCTGCACGCACATAGACCGCTTGAACCATTTACTTTAAAGCAAAGCGATTTCCTTTCATACATTCAGCTCCCACAGGGTCGTGTATTCGTCAGATATTTTCTCTACTTCCTTCAAATTGACATTTTCCTCACGAAACCGTACCTGGAAATCTTCATTCGACATAATCATTTGAAATCTTGTGAAATTCCTGGAAACTATTTAATGCTCTTGAGAATTCCTTGCAATTTTGAAAAATACACTAAAATTATCAAAATCCTTTCAAAATATCGGCATATATTAAACTAGCTGCGAATTCGATCTCGAGTGTTTTCACTTTATGATTTCTTTATTTATTATTATTTATTTTATTTATTCATTATTTATTATTATTATTTCTTTATCATGTCACATCTAAAAATTTTTAATCCAAAAAGGGCAGTTTTAAAAATAAGAAATGATAATGAAATTCTTACATGAAATACGGAAAGTGGATTTGAGGTTGGGAGTTTGATGAAAGGGAGCACGAGCTTTTAAAAAGTTCAAAAGCGAATACTATAACGCATGCCATTCAGGAAAAATGAAATATTTAACTATTGTAGATTATTATTTTTTTTTTAATTCCAAGAGAAGTTCTACTTTTTATTGAGACGATTGAGACTGACTACATATAAAATTTTAAACCTACAAAATTCATTAATTTGTCACAGTTGCGGATAAAAATTACATAAAGTATACAGTATATTATTAGTAACAAATCTACCTACCTATAATATAATTTGTAACACATCTCTTTCTTTATAATTAACTTATTTAGCTCAATTCTTGAGATCTGTATATTTATAAATAGAGGTTAGGAAACAGAAGACAAACTGGCCCACCTGATCCACGCGCACGCGCATATAAGCAGTCGTACATTCCTCTGTTGTAATGTACGGGAATGATGCGAGAAAATTGGTGAAGTTAAGCGATTTTTAATATTCATAAAAAAATAACAGATTTTAATCATAAAAAGTTACCGACTAATGAAAGAAAACACCGCTGAGGAAGTAACTGAATGGTTTTTATAATTTCTTTTCACGCCGAAACTAGTTTTTAACTAACGTACGGTAATGATGTTTTTGTTGTCAAAATGCACTTTTCAGTTTTAATATCGAATTCACAAAAAAAAGTTAATATTTTAAGCTTAATTTTATAGAATATTGTAATAAACGATACGCCTAATATTTCTGTATTTATTATTCAATTGTATCTACAATATTTTACTAGAAAAAAAGACGTACGGTAATGACGTTTGAAATGACAAAAATCGAGGGACAGACTTTAAGGTTCTTACAATATTGTTTATTTGACTTTAAAAATGTGTATAAATTAAATTTATGTTCATCTAAAGTTTAAAAACTTGATACGTTAAGCGTTTTTTAGGTTACTGTCTAAAAAAAGGAGAAAAACAGTTTATACTTGTGCAAAGTGAGGTTGGGACGCCGTACGGTAATGACGTTTGGGGTGTTCTTTTATTAAATTAAAGTAAATAGGAGATACCCAACTCTGTGCCTCATTGATATTTTGTAGTTTATGACCCCCTGATCGATAATATACATACATGTCTCAAGGTCGAGAGAAGAGTTTCTTTTGGTGCTACGTCCAAAGTCGCTTTTCATGTATGATAACAGAGATATACCGACACTAAGGACGGTTTGGCTTCACGTTCAGTGATCATGCCCAACTCTGTGCCTCTTTGATATTTTGTAGCTTAGGACCCTCTGATCACTAATGTACTTGTTTGAAGGTCGAAGGAAGAAAACTTTTTCGTTGGTGCTGTTCCCGAGGTTGCTTTTCGTGCATTCTAAAGCAGACATATCAATACTCGAAGACGGTTTGGCGCCACGTTCAGGGATCATGCTCAACTTAGTGCCTCACTGATATTTTGTATATCAGGATCCCTGATCGCTAATATAGGTATCTGAAGATCGAGAGAAGAATACTTTTTCGTTGTTGTTGCTTCGAAAGCCGCTTTTCGTTCTGACTAAAGGAAACATACCGAAACTCTCGGACTGTTTGGCGTCATGCTTAGGGAGCATGCCTAGCTCTGTGCCTCATTGATATTTTGTAGCTTATGACCTCCTTATCTATAATATACATGTCGTTAGGTCGAGAGAAGGCTCCTCTTATTGGTGATATGTCCGAAGTCGCTCGACATGTATGGTGACAAAGATATACCGACACTAGAGGACTGTTTGGCGCAACGCCTAGGGATCATACCCAAGACTTTGCCTCATTGATATTTTGTAGTTTAGAACCCCCTGATCGATAATATACGTACGTGTCTCAAGGTCAAGAAAAGGGTTTCTTTTGATGCTACGCCCAAAGTCGCTTTTCATGTATGTCAACAGAGATATACCGACGCGAATGTGTCTTTTTGTGTATGATTGTATGTTCGCATGTATGTATGTATATATGTATGCAGATTTTTAGTCTGTCAGCACGATGACTTTCGAAAGAATTGACAAACTGGGTTGGCCTTTCATATGCTCTTCAAGCGTCCTGAACTGAAGGTCAAGTTTGTATTCAAAAAATTAAAGCATTTTCAAATTTTTTGAGACCACTTTATTTTGAAGATTTAAAAATTCAATGTACGGATGTTCGTAGAGCACAAAAAGATAAACAATTTATTTTCATGACATTTTTCCATAATAAACAAATTATCAGAGTTTCAGCATTTTCAAAATTCAACAAAAACAAACGAAAATGAACATTTTAAGCAAAAAAACGTACGTGATGGAAAAAAGTCTGAAGAAAATGTTGCTGCTTGAAAGCCCTACAAGATTATCATAATTCATGAATTTTCTCGAAAAATGAAAAACTTAAATTTCGATCACAAAAAATGAAAAATAAAAAATTTCAGTCTGTGTTCAAACTATGCAAGCTACGGAAAAAATAGTGAGACAAAAGTGGTTGATCTCGAAAGAAGCTACAAATTTGTTATTTATGACTTGCTTGGATAAGATGTCTAGTTTTTGTTTTATTCTTAAAAGAAAACGTTAAAAATAAAGAAATTAAATTTGGGGACAAACGACACAAGCTAAGGGAGAAAGGGAATAAAAAAAAGTTGCCCACACAAAAAAGAGCGACAAATTTTTCATGAATAATTTGCTGATACGACGCATATTTTTTGTTTTATTCGTGAAAAATAACGTTAAAAATAAAAAAATAAATAATTTTTTTCAAAAAACGATACAAGATACCAAAAAAAATTGATAGACGAAAGTTGTTCACTCAGAAAGAATTTACAAGTTTGTCATTTATAATTTTTGGAAAGGACAAGTAAGTCTTTTATTCGTAAAAAATAATATTAAATATTAAAAAACTAAAGTTTTGGAAAAACGATACACGAGATGAAAGAAAAATGAAAGCAAAATTTGTTAAACGAAAATAGATCTAAAAATTTGTTATGAGCTCTTGTTATGAAAATAGATTTTTTTTAAAATTAACTCTTCGGAAAAACGACACAAGGGAAAATAACATTTTTTTAACAAAATTTTTTGCTTAAAGTATATCTACAAGTTTCCTCTAACCACTTTACGCTAGGATGGGTATTTTTAGTTCAAATCGTAAAAAATAACATTGAAATGAAACGCACTGAATTAACGGAAAAACGTTATAAGTTTGCAATTAAATGTTTAATAACAAAATTGTTTTCTTATAGGATGCGCTCTTTTTTTAAATTATAAAAACAAGACAATAAAAATACGTATGTTTCAATACCAATGCATATTACGAATTATAATAATACCAGCCTGAGGTACAGAAATTAATGTAATATACATTTGATATAATAGTGTTGAAAATAATGTAGAAAAGTTCAGGTTTTTATAATATTGTATTCACCAATAGAATAAAGGATAATTGCCAAGGCGAAGACCATAGTATAAACGATTCTCATTTTGTCCAAGTGGAGGAAAAACTAAGTAATGAAGAATTTGGTTAACAGAGTGTCGAATGATTGTTCTGGTGACTCACGATTAATTATTTAATCTATCCTATAGTCGTTATCTTACATATTATAGGCATCAAGCTTAGCATTCTTCTTCGTTAAAACTGATAATACAGATATCAAGATTATGCCACAATTTTACCTTAGGTCGTACAACTTGACAAATTATTCTCGCCATATATAAGAGATTAATGTAATAGTAAGCACTTAAAAAAATATCAATTCACAATTATCATACATATCAATAGAGATGCTATTTTTAATTCTATTTCTTATGGCATATAAATTCTGGATTGCACCGAAGTAAACTCAAATTGAATTAGTACTTATTTCAAACAAATTCATATGAAAATTGAAAAAATAGCAACTGGGATGGAATGCGGAATATATCGGACAAACTTTTATCCGTAGAATGCTCAAAAATATTTCTAAAATTATGAACATATAAGGGCATTTTTTCTTGAGCTTGCCCAACCAAAAAATCGATCAGACTCAAATTCGGACAAAGTGTAGCCCAATTGCATGGTAGTTTATGGGACATTTTTTTATCATTTGAACGAATATTTAACGAAGGAGAAATGATTGTCAGGTGCTCTGCGCGTTCGATCGTTTTGAACCGCATCTACAACTTTTTGGTGTTTGGGTGGTGCCATTGCTGTTCCCACGAGCAGCTGGGGAAAGGGTTGGTTCATCCTTGTGAAACCCCGCGTGCAAGGATAATGCTGCATACTCTGAGAGGTCGCCCGGTATTCCAGAGTCACCGTTCAAGACACCTCACCCATGTACCATTCAGCTTTCGGCACGGTTGCTACGCCTCCACTTAGGGGTTATTCCTTCGGGACCATCCCGGGATGGTTCAATCAAAATCATTATCCCTGGATATATATATGTAGGTTTAATGGACCAGAATTTTGGACATTTTGTAAGAATGTATAGAAGGTACTTCTTTTTAACCAGATTACAAAGTTGAAATATTTGTTGTGGATCAATCACAGTAATTTTAACTTTTGTGGTTAGCTTAATGTTGAATTTAGAAGATGTTCTAAGCTGGATATAAATGCGTTTAAAATGAAACGGGGCTTTTGATAAAAGATATTGTTGATGTTGTGGATCATTGAAAAAAACTTGTTTAATAATGGCATCAAAATTTATATTTTCCAATCTTATCAAATCTTGACAAAACATGTCTACATCATATCTGTTAACTATGTCCACAATTTGACCTTTAAGGTTGAAACCATTCAGTTTTATTAATTTTTGATAATTCCCCGCATTTTTCAGGCATCTTATAGACTGATCCAGCCAATTGTATAATTGTATTTACAAAGCCAGGTGTATTTCTCGGTAAGCGAGAAAGATTTCTGAAAAATGGACCTGTCCTTTTTCGTAGAGTTCTAAATAGTTCAGAGTGACAATATGAATCGCATATAATAAGGTGCTCTCCGTGAGCAAGTCCGGTATTTCGATAATAGAAGGCCAATAGGAACATTTGGTTCGGCTTCAAATATTGTTGATTGCTGCCGAGACTTGGTTGTTTTCTACTATCTGTGGCATGACCTGCCAAACAGAACATTCCAGGTCTAGAGAAAATCGTACTAAGATAATCAAAATAATAAACAAACTCCAGCTGATTACCATCATATTTTTTAAGAACAAGAAGTTTTTCGCCAATTTGACCTTGTTTTGAAAATATTATACTTTGTTCTGTCTTTATTGACCGTTAGTTTATTTATGTTACAATATTCCTTCAGGGCATTAGGGTTTCTCACTGAATCAATTTTGGATTTGGCTAGAATAAATAAATCGTCTGCATACACTAAAACAATAACATCATTATCACCCAAAATTCTAAGGCCGACCAGAGCTTTTCTGCTAAAGAAAGTCCTAATGTCGGAAGTTAAGATGTTGAATATCATCGGACCCAAAATTTCACCCTGCGGAACCCCTTCCAGGATCGGAAACTCATCTGAGAGTTCATCTTCCACCTTTTCACGGGTTGATGCTTTCTCATATAAACTTTTCAGTATCCTAATAATTTTTGAGCTTACACCTAAATCATAAATTTTTGTTCAGATAGGGGCATGATTGACCGAAGGAACTGCCCTCGAAAAATTGACTACTCTGGCATACAGGTGCCTGTCGGCGAAAACATGCTTGTCTTTCTGTGATAATATGCCAGAAAGACTCCCATTTTTCCAATCTGGATAGTAAAATATGTGCAAAAATTTTCAAGACAGAGTTTGGGAGGGCTTTCAATCTGAAGTTATTAGGATTACAAGGATAATGTTTTTTGTGGAGCATAAGTGTCAAAGACTTTTTTCAATCAAGTGGCCAATATTTATTTTCAAATATTTGGTTAAAAAATTACACAAGATACAGAAGTCAGTTAGGAGGCAAATTTATATAGAAACTACTTGAGATCTGACCCGACCCTGGGGCCTTATTATGTTTTGCTTTGTTGATTGACAACATGATTTCGTTTGCTGCAATGCTGCTATCTAGTAATGGATGACGAACATCCGTGAATGAGGATGCAGACAGGCGTCTGAGCGGGAGTGTAAAGCGGATATAATTTTTCCAATCTTTTGTAATGACAGCATTTGATTTGGTTTTCAGTCCTCTAAATTTATTCACGGTTTCCCAAAAAGTCTCACTATGATTGAACTTCTCGACGCCCACAGAAATACTAGTTTCAAAGCGCGATCCTGCTAACTATCGTCCCACTTGAGGTAGGTGAATGTCTTTTTTTTTTCCTTTGAAATTTTTGACTGACTGGCAGGAGCAGGAAGACAACAGGAGGACAATACGACAGAGAAATGATCAAAAAAGGGTACAGAGTAATCCACTTTCAGGTCATTTATTAAACTTAGTGCCTCAGCATTTCACCGAACCAGATCGCTTATGCTTTTCCCCCCTGCATTTACGAATGGAACTTTTACTGAATCATCACTCCGCGATCTGTCGTTCAGAAAAAAAAATTTCTCATTTTCCATAATTTTGACCAGTCTCAGCCTTCTCTTGCTGTGTAAAATATCGTGATTGTCACGATTAAAACAAAAATCAGTGAGAGTGAACATCTCAGGAGGACCCTGACCCAAACATTCAACCTCAAGGATAAAATCGCTATAAATAATGGTAGCAACATTATTGAATTTATCTGATGATGCGAATAAAGTTTATTGAAATAATTGTAATATAACATTAATATCAACCGCTGGATTAGAATAGGCAATTCCTACGATAAAATTCGTCCTATTCATATTGGTGTTTGGTACTGGGATCCAATATTCCGTTTCATCAATATGCTCTTGACTACCTCTTGACTTTTATTTTAGAGGATTAGAGAAAAAATAATAATCACTATTCGCTACGTTAGAACTTTTGGTACTTGAGTCAACTAGGTTCCAACAATACCAATAATATCAAAATTATCTAAATTAATGCTAGGATTTAAAAATCTTACGTAACGATGACAATTCCAGCAGATAAATTTTTGGGGTGTTTGCGACATGTCCGTCTAAGCCCATGTTCCTTAGTTTTTCTTAATTTTTTTGTTTTTTCGTCCATCCAAAGTGGTCTGAATGAGAGGAGGGAACACTTCCGCCTGTCTGTTGAAGACTATAAAATCTCATGAATTTCACTTCAAAGCCAATCAAAGGTTTGGAGCACCGATTTTTCTGGCCTTGCAATGAATATAAGACTGAGCTTTGTCAACAAAATCAAAAGAATTTCAAATTTATTTTAAATATGAATATACTACAAAATTACTACTTTCAAATTACTCACTCCAAAAGGCATGCACAGAAATCCTAATTGTTTGAACTAGGTTGTTAATGTTTCGTCTTCCTTTGTTATAGGAACGAAATTAATTCAATATACAACAACTTCAGCATAACTCCATATATCTTGACTTTGTAAAAACTGCGTTCGTTTCATTTTGAAACTTAAGCATAATGAGGACGGAGGGATTTAAGAATTCCGCCTTCGGGAAACCCAAATAAAACTTTAAACATTTCGCCAAGTTAGAGTTTAAAAAAAAATATCATTACAATATTTGAGAACATAGTATTAACTATAATAACAATACCGTACGAAACGTAACATAACTCATGTGTCGGCAGTAAATAAAAGCGAAGGATGCTAACCCAGCTTCTAATCAAGCTGGAAGGCTCTGCTGAGGCTTAAAATTTAAGAAAAATCAACAAATTTAATTGAGTTAGTCAATGATTTGTATAGGCGCGAGGCTTTTTGAAACAGATAGTACGTACAAACACTTTCTTTGGTGTAAAGGAATACGTATCTCTGAATTCAAGATTTTTTCAGTGCAATTATTCAACTTAATTAGTTATAACTTTATAGTTATTTGTTTTGAAATTTTAGCTTGCTAATATTTCAATGCTATAATTTACAATACATCAAATTTGGAAATTTCCAGGAGGGCGATTATGTCACTTCTTTACTTTCATTTCTACTTCCACTTTTCTAATAATAGCGTTGATTTTTTTTCTGATTTGCGTAACCATTAGAATATATAAAAAACAGTTAATTGACGGGAATTTCGAAAAATTGGAAACGAAAGTGAAAAGGTTACTTTGTCTCTTCGGTTCATATTTCCCTTTAAAACCATATTACCAAACTTCAATGATTAATTCTAGTATAAATAATGCATAAACATTTTTTAATTAAGAAAATAATAAGGATGTAATTGAATAAAAAAGTAATTCTTGAAAATAGTGTGGCTTACGACCTTATGCCACTAGATGGATAAAAATAACTTATATCTTAGTATAAAATGAGGGTTTCAAGATTATTGAAATCTCTTAAAACCATTTAAAGCATTCGAGGATCCTTGAAATGCCTCGAAATCTTCTGAAAACTCACGAAATCCTATAAATTTCTCTGATACCCCATAAAATTCCTCAAAATAATTTTGAAATACTTTCCAAAACTCTAACATTTTTAAAATCCGTTCCAATTGATTGAAAAATTGTGGAAGCCCGTGAAATCCCATACATTTTTCTAAAATCATTTGAAACGCTTTATGATATCGTAAACCAGTTAAAATTTCTTAAAATGTTTTAAAACCCTGGGAAATCACTTGAAATGTTTAAAATACTTCAAAATTCTCTCAAATCTTTGAAAATATATTACAAATCCTAAAATATTTTTGAAAGCCTTTGAAACCTCCAAAAGTCTTGTGATATGCTCTGGAATATTTTTAAAGCCATGGAAAATCGATTTAAATCTTTTAAAATCTATCAGGAATTCTTGAAATCTTCTCAAATCGATTAAAATTCATGGACTAATATACTGTGTATATCTTTGAGACCATTTAAAATTCTCTACAGCTTATAGATATTATTTGAAATGGCTTAAATCCCATAACATTCTTTATAATCTCTTAAATCGGTCTAAAATCCCTTGCAATCCTTTAAAATTCATCGAAATCTCATAAAATTTCTTGAAATAATTAGAAAACTCATAAAAGATTTCAGAAATGAATAATTTTTATTTAATGAAATGAAATTTTAGTCTCTTATCAAAGCAGATAAGGTGAGATTTGTATTTGTAAGAACTATGTAATATCTCACAGTCCCAGGATTCATTCTTAAGGGAAAAATCCCATTTTCTATCTCTGATCAACCCCAGACATAACCCCTCAATGTCAAATCCCCGTTTCCAACTCTCCCTAGCCCAAAAAACTGCTACTAAATGTAAAATCCCGTTATCCAGCTTTCCAGCAGACGTGTTCTGTAATGATAAAATAAAAACTCCAAGCAGCCATGCTGCCCATAAAAATTGGTGTAAATACAACACCGGGTAAATAAGAAATTCGTATAGCATATAGTTTGTAGGTTTATAAAAAACATTTTTCATAGTTAAGCCAAGTGAGCACATTATCTTTTTGTGTTTCAAGCTGCTGAATATTTTAGTGCCATTGATTATTACTATTGAATTTTGAGAATTTTGAAAAAAAATCGAACATCAAAATGTGTAAAACTGTTGTGGGACTTGATATCCATATTCCACATATGAAAATTTAATCATTTGTATTTATTCTTGCAGTACCAGATGTACTTTCTGAAGTGTTCCGGCGTCATAGACAACTTCAAACTATTTAGCTATGGTGTTGAATATTACAGTGTATTATCAAATGAATTAATTCCAATATCTATAATTAAATTTGAGAGAAATAAGATAACACGAAATGATTTCATCATTCTAGCAGAAGTTGGTGGTTTACTGCATCAAATATATGATGTTAATGAATTTTCGGTTATAGCGCGCGTAAATGGCACGGTTGATACACGTTTGAACCCAGCAGAAATTCAGCAAATACCGTATAACAGCCATGAGATTTATAATATTCTACCAGGATTTAAAGAAATTTTGCGCCACGTACGTAGGCCACGAAGAGCCAACTAATTGAAGTCAATAAATATGACAAACTGAAGTACAATATTATTTATGTTCTCAAGTCAATTAAAAAAATTAGAGGCGTATTTGATTTTTACGGAAAAAACTAATGTATATTATTAAATCATTGAAATAAGAGACATCATGCTTTCAGTTTTTCCCCTCTCAATCTGTAGAATTTTCCATGCGTTTTCTTGTCGAAGAGCTGTTGGTGGGAGCTTTTGATTCCAGCTTTCTTATGTTCTTTACTCTTGGAGCATTCTCGGAATGGATGGCGGGGATACGGTATGTGACGAGCAATCAAATGACATTACGCAAGATTCTTCATAACTTTGATCCCGTTCATTATCTTTGTTGCATCTTTCTGTATTGGTTACGCTCTACGCGGTGCCTTTACAGTTAACACAGTCTTCCCTTCCTCTTCTATTCATTTTCTTCTATATGTGGTTACCGCCTTTATGGTATAATTTTATATTTGAATAATTTCCAAACTTTTCTAGGCACGTTACAACAAGCCTGGAATACAAAACTTCTATAAAATGCATTTATTAGTACATTAATCCATTTCTGTTTAGCTCTTTAAAATTGCATTTCTTTAATGATTACGTAACGCCTTTGATGACTTGTCTTTTGGCCATTATCGCTGACCTGCTGCAAAGTTGGTGATGAGTAGAATTCCGGTAATACCACAACAGCTTGGAAATTATCTGAAATTTAGTTAAATATCAACGTGAATGCAACAGAGTTTTCCATCTAAAATTTTTAGTTAGCTTCCTCAAACGATTAATGCGATTCAAAAGAACATTTAGAAAAGCTAACACAGACCTTTTAAAATTAAAGATCATGGCATAAACAGCCGTTATTTTGTGATTGTGAACTTTCTTTTGCTGAAGTTTCTTCGGCTTTACTGAACAGATTCTTTTTGCTTACCTCGTTCTTCGCACTCGGTTTCGTCCAAAATGAGAAATTTTCTACTTTATTCTTAACACTATTATATCAAATAAATATTAAATTTATTTCTGTATCTCGGCCTGGGATTGCTTATTCAGATCTTGTGAAATAAAGAACAAATCTTATTTATCATGATTGATTTAATATTTGTTTCTTACTTTGAATTAAATTTCATTCTCAGCTTTCCTGAAGATATACATGATTTCAACAAATGTATATTATTATAATTCATAATATGCATTAGTATTAAAACAGAAGTATTTTCATTGTCTTGTTTTGAAGTCGCAAATTCTCCTATCAAAAAGTGATTTGTAGATTGTTTTTGGGTGCTCAATTTTTGTATTCTTATCTTTTGTCGTATCTTGTATAGTTTGACCGCAAAATGGAATTTTTTATTTTTCATTATTTCTTGTGCAATAGAAATTTGAATGATCGTCTTTTAAAAAAAATTCAACAAATTGTTATAATAATCTTGTAGGGTGTTCAAGAAGCAACGTTTTTATTTTATTGACTTTTTTCATATCGTGCATTGTTGTGCTTAAAATGTTCACTTTCGTTTTTTTTTAATTTTGTGAATGCTATAACTCTGGTAATTTGTTTTTAATTCGAAAAAAATCATTCAGGTAAATGGTTTGTCTTTTTGAATACTACGAATTACCGTACATAGACTTTCCAAATGTTGAAAAAATGTGATTTAAAAATTTTGAAAATACTCTTACTTTTTTAATTTTTATCCAAGCCTTACTCTCTATTCCCTGGAAGTTAGTATAAAATCCGATTTATCTGAATATGTTACTCTAAACCCTCTGCCCTTATGTTTAGATACTCTGATTTTGCAATTTTAAACGTCTGACGTCGTATACAACCCTCTGTGCCAAACAAGAGTTAACCATAATTCACAAGTTTTATGGTAGAAATTTCCGATGTGGACTTTTATTCATAAAATCATTTATTAAATTAAGATTTGAGATATACTTTCACATTAGCATTATTTCTCAATTATGAATGTTCGAACTTAATTCGATTTCTATTTTTCGTTTTGTTCGAAAGCAAATGATCGTTGTTGTGTCAAGTTCTTTATTTTGATTCACGAAAAATACGTTTCAGTTTGTCAGCGATGAGTCTTATCATTTTTATTATAGTAATTGAGTAAGCGAAAAGTTCTTTCAAATCTGGTGCTATATTTTATAGCATGAAAGATAAAAAAGTGTATTCTATCTTAACATTTCTCTGCATGATGACTTGATGTCTGCCTAAGACCTATCTGCTTAACCAATGAACCTGTCAGCGATTTAGCTAGCGATTTTTTTCCAAATACTCGGTGTTACAAAAAATTACTTCATAATTTTATAAAAATTTTGAAATGTTTTACGGTAAAAGTACCAGTTCTTGGCACATTAACCCAATTATTAGCATGCCGAAAACCGAGTGGTATGAATTAATTAATTTAGGCAAAATTTGCTAAAAAAGGTATTATCTGAGCAATTAGAAAGGGGTGCCAACAATGGTGGAAGGGGGGGGGGGGGTTGCAAGAATTAGAGCTCTTACCCTGAAGATTTTTAAATTTTGTGAAGCTTTCAAAATTTTATAAAAATTTTCAAATTTTATAGCAAGTTTAAAAATTTTAGAATTTTTTTTAAAGATTATAAGAATTTTAAAACATTTAAAAATCTGTTTAGCTTCAAAAATTTCAGAACTTTTAATTATTTTGAATTTCTGTAACATTTTAAGAAGCTTATAAAATTTCTAAAATGTTCAACATTTTGGTAATTTCAGAATTACCAAACCTTTTCAAATTTTTAATAAACGAGGAATTTTCAAAACTTCATTTTATTTCATTATGAATTGAGTAAGAACAATTTGAAATTTAGAAAATTTTCCAAACTTTCCAATTTAAAAAAACAAGGATTTTGGAAAAATTTATTTTTACTTCGGGCTGTGTCTAGTCAACCAGAAAAATTGGGGAGTTGGAAAAGGGGATGGATATGTCAAGATTCTGGAAAAAATTTTACTACATATTCCGAATTTCTGGATGATGAGATACGTCCCCTTTAGTTTAATATAAATTTAGAACATTTATAGAAATGTATGCTAAATTTTTTATTCACCAAAGATTTGGACAATTATTGACAATTAATAACAAATTTTCAAGATGCCACACATATATTCTCATGTATTTTGACCCGCTCAACATGAATCCGTGGTCCGTTTGACCCCAGCACATCTTGGTCAAGGGCATTTGAAGATCAAATGGACAGAAAAGTCATTTATGTGAAGATAACTACTATAATTTATGTTTTTTGGGTCGCTGAATCCGAATCCGAGAGATGAATCCTTGAACAAAAAAATTAATGTTCAATAAAATAGTTAATTTATTAACCCAGTAGTTGAATTTGCAACCAAAGAGATTAATTTTCTACTACAAAAGACGATTTCTAAACAAAAAATATGAATCTTCAACCAAAAATGCAATAGTAAAATTTTTACTTTAAAAAAAACATTTTTAACCAAATACATGAATCTTTAAACGAAAATATGAATTTTTAAGAAAGTAGTTCAAATTTTAAAAGAAATTAAACTAAAAAGATAAATTTTCAACAAAGAAAATTTTCAACCAAGGAGTTGAATTTTCAACTAAAAAAAGAATTAATTTTCAAACAAAAATGGAATAGTTAAATTGTCAACCAAAAAAAGAACGAATTATCGACAAAATAGTTTAATTTTCTATCAAAGAGATAAATCTTCAAACAAAAAAATTAATTTTCCACTAAAAAAGAATGAACTTTTAACCAAAAAGATTAATTGATAAAGTATTTTTTGAATTACCAGGAATTGACCGGGAATTTTTTTTCCTCGATAAAAGCATTCACCTTGCAATAAGAGAGAGAAATAATAGAGTTAAATTTTCAGTTAAAAAAATTACTTTTTAACCAAAAAATAATGAATTTTCGACAAAATTAATAAAATTTTAACCAATAAGATGAATCTTTAAAAAAAATATTTCTAACAAAATAGTTGATTTATCAATCCAGTATTTGAATTTTCAACCAAAGAGATTAATTTTCTACAACAAAAGATGATTTTTTAACAAAAGATGTGAATCTTCAACCAAAAATGGAATAGTACAATTTTCACTTAAAAAAAGGATTTCCAGCAAAATAGTTAAATTTTTAACCAAATAGATGAATCTTCAAACGAAAAAATGAATGTTTAAGATAGTAGTTTAACTTTTCAAGAAATTAAACCAAAAGGAGAAATTTTCAACAAGGAAAATTAATTTTCAACAAAATACACGAATATTCAACTAAAAAAGATCCATTATTAACCAAAATAGAATAGTTAAATTTTGCAGTTAAAAAATTAATTTTCAACTAAAGACACGAATTTTGAAGTAAAAAGATGAATCTTTAACCAAAAAAATTAATTTTTATTTAAGTAGTTCAACTTTCAACCATGTAGTTGAATGTTCAACCAAAAAGATGAATTTTCAATCAAGAAGATTAATTTTCGACCAAAAAAGACGAATTTCCAATCAAATATTTGAATTTGTAACTAAAAATTGAATATATAAATTTTCAGTTAAACAAAAACAATTTTCAACAAAAAAAAATTAATCTAGAACAATATATTTAATATTTCAACAAGAAAGTTGAATTTTTAAGAAATTAGTGCAACTTTCAACTGCGAAGATTAATTTTCTACAAAAAATAACGAATTTTTGACAAAGTAATTACTATTTCAACTAAAGAAATTAATACTGAAAAAAAATAATTCTTCATAAATTAATACAATTTTTAACCAATTATTAGAATTTACAGTAAAGAATATGAATTCTGAACGAAAAATGTAACAGCTGATATTGGAAAAAAAATTTATTTCACATTAAAAGCATTTAATCTCCAACCAAAAAGACGAATTTTTAACCAATTACGTGAATTTTCAATCATATAGTTGAATTTACAACCAAAGATCTTAATACAAAAAAATGAATTTTTAAAAAAGTAGTTCAACTTTCAAGGAAGTTATATTAAAAAAATGAATTTTCAAGCACGAAAATTAATTTTCCACTAAACAAGACGAATTTTTAACAAAATGTTGAAGCGTTAACTAAAAAAAAAAAATATTTTTTAAGAAATTAGTTCAACTTTCAAAGAAATTAAAACCAAAAAAAATATTTTTCTTCGAAAAAATTAACTTGTCTCCAAACAAGACGAATTTTCAACAAAATAGATGATGAATTTTTATGAAAAAATACCATATTTCAGTTAGAAATGGAACAGTTAAATTTTCAGTTTCAAAGATCAATTTTCAACTAAAAACGAATTTTTAAGCAAAAAGATGAATTTTCAACAACAAAAAATCAATTTTTAATTAAGTAGTTCAACTTTTAACCAAGTAGCTGAATTTTTAAACAAAAATACGAATTTTGAATTTATTACGCGAATTTTCAACCAAATAGTTGAATTTTCAACTAAAAAAAATTAATTTTTAACTAAAAAAATTAACTTTTAACCAAAACGATGAATTTTCAATCAAGAAGATTAATTTTCTACCAAAAAATACGAATTTTCAACAAAATATTTAAATTTTAAACCAAAAATGGAATAGTTCAATTTTCGGTTAAAAAAAGAATTATCGACAAAATATTTAAATTTTCAACCAAAGAGATGAATCTTCAAACAAAAAAATTAATTTTGAACAAAATAGTTCAATTATGAACCAAGTATGTAGTTGAACTTTCAACCAAGGAGATTCTAAAAAAGATGATTTCTAAACAAAAGATGTTAATCTTCAACCAAAAGATGAATCTTTAAACGACAAAATTAATTTTTGAGAAAGTAGTTAAATTTTCAGAACAGTTAAACCAAAAAGAGGAATTTTTAACAAAGAAAATTAACTTCTCAGCAAAAAAAAAACAGAATTTCGCACAAGCAAAAAACACGAATTTTCAACAGAATACAGGAATATTCAACTAAAAAAAGATCCATTTTTAACCAAAAATGGAACAGTTAAATTTTCAGTTTAAAAAAATACATTTTCAACTAATAAACGAATTTTTAAGCAAAAAATTGAATCTTTAACAACAACAAAAAATAATTTTTAATTAAATAGTTGAACTTTGAATCAAGTAGTTGAATTTTTAAACAAAAAGATGAATTTTTAATTAATTGCGTGAATTTTCAACCAAATAGTTGAATTTTCAACTGAAAATAGAAATAATTTTTTAATTAAATTTTATTCAGAAAAAAGATCCTCTCCTTTCACTCCGCTGGGATTCGAACCCCAGGTCAACTGATTTCCGGTCAGGTGCTCTAACCACTGAGCTACTAGAGAGATCAGAGGAAGAATTCTTTTTTCTGGACCCTGGTATAACGCCCATACTGTCGATTTTTTGAATCCCAGATTGGACCACGTTAGACCCGTTTCAACACCCAGATTGCACTTGGAAAAACTATCTTCATGTATTTCACCACTAGAACCCGCCTAGACCCTGGTGTAACGCCCATACTGTCGATTTTTCGAATCCGAGATTAGACCACGTTAGACCCGTATCGACACCCAGACTGCACTTGAAAAATCTATCCCTATGTATTTCACCACTAGACCCTGGTATGACGCCCATACTGTCGTTTTTTTGAATCCCAGATTGGACCACGTTAGATCCGTTTCGACACCCAGACTGCAGTTGGAAAAACTATCCTTATGTATTTCAGCACTAGAACCCGCCTAGACCCTGGTATGACGCCCATACTGGCGATTTTTCGAATCCCAGATTGGACCACGTTAGACCCGTTTCGACACCCAGACTGCACTTGGAAAAACTATTCTTCTGTATTTCGCCACTAGAACCCGCCTAGACCCTGGTATGACGCCCATACTGTCGATTTTTGGAATCTCAGATTGGACCACGATAAATCCGTTTCGACACCCAGACTGCACTTGGAAAAACTGTCCTTATCTATTTCACCACCAGAACCCGCCTAGACCCTGGTATGACGCCTGTACTGTCGATTTTTCGAATACCAGATTGGGCCACTTTAGACCCGTTTCGACACCCAGATTGCACTTGGAAATACTATCCTCATGTATTTCACCACTAGAACCCGCCTAGACCCTGGTATTACGATCATACTGTCGATTTTTGGAATCTCAGATTGGACCACGTTAAACCCGTTTTAACACCCAGACTGCACTTGGAAAAACTGTCCTCATGTATTTCACCACCAGAACCCGCCTAGACCCTGTTATGACGCCTATACTGTCGATTTTTGGAATACCAGATTGGACCACGTTAGACCCGTTTCGACACCCAGACTGCACTTGGAAAAACTATCCTCATGTATTTCACCACTAGAACCCGCCTAGACGCTGGTATGACGCCCATACTGTCGATTTTTTGAATTTCAGATTGGACCTCGTTAGAACCGTTTCGACACCCAGACTGCACTTGGAAAAACTATCCTTATGTATTTCACCACCAGAATCCGCCTAGACCCTGATTGACGCCTATACTGTCGATTTTTCGAATCCCAGATTGGACCACGTGAGACCCGTTTCGACACCCAGACTGCACTTGGAAAAACTATCCTTATGTATTTCACCAGCAGAACCCGCCTAGACCCTGTTATGACGCCTATTCTGTCTATTTTTTGAATCCCAGATTGGACCACGTTAGACCCGTTTCAACACCCAGACTGCACTTGGAAAAAGTATCCTTATGTATTTCACCACTAGAACCCGTATAGACCCTGGTCTGTCCGTCGATTTTTTGAATCCCAGATTGGACCACGTTAGACCCGTTTCAACACCCAGACTGCACTTGGAAAAAGTATCTTTATGTATGATCCCAATAGACCCGTCTGTACCGTGGTAAGACGCTCACTGTCGATTTTTTGAAACCCAGAATTGACCACGTTTGACCCTTGTGTACCCTGGTAGGCCCCGTTTTTTAAATAAAATAATATAATTTCTGGTATCAAATACCCATGTAGAGCCCGCTTACACTCGGATAAAATTCTACAATGATATAACATTTTCCCTGTAGAACCCAGTTAGATCCTGTTAAAATACCAGAGCATAATATGGGAGCCTATCCACCGGGTTCTAAATGGTGTTTATCCGGGTTCAACCCTGATTGTAACGGTCTTTTTTTAAGCAGGGAGGCAACCCACGCATAAGGGTTGTGGTTTCGAGTGTAGCCTCATGTGATGTTTGTGCTAACTTGTCAACTTTTTATTTCCCTAATGGATTAATATTCTTTTTTATTTTAACTGATTTGGATGTTTTGTAATCAAATACATTGAGTATTTAGATTTTACGCAAGACCGCGAAAATTTGGTGAGCTTTCTTTGGTTCTAAAAATCGGGAGAGCACATATACTGGGTGTTTTTTTTTAACTTGAGACATCGAAATATCTCAAAAAATACGCATACTGTGAAGAAATATCCGTAATAAAAACTTTTTATTTTCGAGGTGGAAAAGCGACTTTGAACAAATTTACCCCCCCCCCCCCTCCAGGAGACAGGGAGTTAACTTTGTAATTTCAAACGGGAACCCCAATTTTCTATCACAGATTCAGATTCTCCTTTATAAAATACGTAAGTTTTATTCTAAACATTTTTTTCGATTCGCGAAAAAAGCAACCCCCTGCTTTTTTTTGGGGGGGGGGGGTAAATTTGTTAAAGTCGCTTCTCCCCCTCGAAAATAAAAAGTTTTTATTACGGATATTTTTTTCATAGGATGCGTAGTTTTTGAGATATTTCGATGTCTCAAGTTAAAAAAAAAACACCCAGTATATGGAGACCATGCCGTTGCCGTACATATAAAAAAATTCCAAGTCGGTTCAACCAACACCCTTAATCATAATTAAAAATATTGTAATTATGGTCACTTCGTAGGACATAAGAATAGCATCAAGCAATGTTTGTACTGCCTTTTGTTAACTTGGTATTTTCTTAAAGGATTTAAATTTAATTTAATTTAATTTTCTCTTTTGATTTAAGCAGTATTGAACTTTTTATACCCAGATAACAATACGTGCCGGCACGTGATCGGCCCGACGGGCTGGAGAGCAGCCTGCCTGCTAAATGCACGCATCAGGCCGGCAGAGTCGGAATGCGACCGAAAGGCGGACAATGCACAGTGGGCTGAATCGGTAATTTACTATTCAAAATCACCTACAGCCCACAATTCTCAACCGATTTTCAATTTTTTTGCTTAGAAGTGATCAGCGATAGTTGCACAATATCGTCTATCGATTCGATTTTGTAATTATTGTCATTTTATATTTTTTATATAAATAAACAACGAGCGAAAACGAGACATTTTTTAATTATTATTTTTTATCTTCAAATAAATAACTTAAATTATCCCATTCTCGACGAAAATGAATGACGTACAGGCCAATAACTTGTTTAAACGCACTGTATAAGATCTTTACAGCTGTCCTAAACAACAGGATTGTTCGGCGAATCGAGCCTGTATGGCGTAAGATGTACGAACAACGTGGCTCGGAACAAGGTGTAGCAGGCTGTCGAAAGAACCTGCTAATTGACAGGTGTGCCTGTAAAGACGCTGCAGCCCATCAACGCAACCTGTCAAAGGCCTAGATTGACTACAGGAAAGCTTTTGATTCAACCTCTCATAGATTTATCATCTGTCTGTTGGAAAGCTTGAAAGTACATCCACACATAGTGAGATGCAAAGAGAGACTGATGCCTTTTTGAAAAACTAGATTTACTATCTCATCTGGAAATTATCGGGTGACACCGAAAAACGTCACCTTCCAGAGAGACGTCTTCCAGGGCGATACCATGAGCCCTTTGCTTTTTTGTATCACACTTCTGCCTCTATAACTCGCACCACCAAATTCTTCTGGATACCTCTGTGGCGACGCTAACCAGAGCTAGCATAAGGTCACTCATGTATTTTATATGGATGACCCAAAGATCCATGCCTATGGTAAAGGCAAACTTCAAACTGCCATAAATATCGTCAAGAAGTACGCAGGAGAGATTAGGATAAACTTTGGATTGGATAGATGTGCCAAAATTCATCTGAAGAAAGGATAGATTGTTGGCGTTTCCAAGGACCCTGAGCTTGTGGATATAAGTATTATTAGGCATCTCAACACTGATAAAATCTATACATACCTGGGCATGCCTCAAAGCCGCATTCGGGACGTAACATCAGGGAAGGAGTCTCTCCGAAGCAGATACGGGCATCTTCTTCGACATATTTGGTCATCCAATCTGTTAGCGCTTAACAAGGTATCTGCGACTATTATGCTTGCCGTCCCGGGTTTACTCTACTCGGTTGGAGTGGTTTGAATAACAAAGAACAAACTCAAGGCCCTTGATGTCACCACACGTGAGATCTTGCATATGCATTAGAGCTTGCATATCAATTCGTTAGTTCCGCGATTATACGTTTCACGCCGTCAAAGCGGACGCGGACTTCTGAATCTCCAGTGTCTCCATAACCGAATTGTTTTTAATACAGCTCGAATCGTTGCAGAAGGAAAAGATCCGCTTCTAAAAATGGTGAGGAATCACGAGATAGTTGGCACAGGAGCGTTCCTTTACAAAGCCGCGAAACACGCAGCTGAGACCCTTGGTCTGAATTTTAATGTCAGAAGTGAGAAAAGTGCATTACTCCATCTAGATTCTTCACTTCTAAAAGCCGAAGTAGAGAAAGCAGAATTTGAAAAATCCATCAAGAGCTATTCGACAAGAAAATGCACGGAAATTTCCTCAGAATCGTAGAAAAACAGTCCTTGTCGCAGGAGCAAACTTTTGCTTTCCTGAAATCATCAGGGCTTAATTCAGGTGCAGATAGTTTCATTTTCGCATGTTAAGACAATGTCATTTCCACCTCAGCATACCGTAACCGCATTTTATGTCAAGAAATTTCAAGGGATACGTGCAGAGTGTGTCATACATACGCTGAGTACCTAAAACACAGATTATCGAGGTGTCCCACCCACGCAGGAACGACCTATATCTACAAACACAATGCTGCCCTAAGAGTGCTTCATCACCATATTTGTCGCTCTTCCGGTATTGGCCTTGACCCTGCCCTGCCGAACATGCTAAGGGATATAGAGTCAATTGTCCGAAACGAGAAGTGCCCAATTTTCTGAAACTACGATTTTCGGACAGCAGTCTCTATTGCCCACTCGAAGCCTGACATTGTTATTCAAGACTTCGAGAAACAAACTATATTCGTGATCAAATTCTCAGCTCCTTCCGAATACAGCATCAGTGCCAAGAAGAAAGGAAAGGAAGAAAGGTATCAAGATCCTAAAAGGGAGCTGCAACGATTGTACCCAAAATATTTGTTACAAACAATTGTCCTTGTGATAGGTGCTCTCGGAGGTGCGAAACTATCACTGGTTCGTAACCTCAAAGCTATACCCGCGTGCCAACAATATGCCGCGGCACTTGCGAGATGAATGCAGAAAGCTGTCATCCTTGAGTGGCTTCGTGTCCTCAAAACACACGAGGATTTCTTCGGCCTGTCGTTGTGATTTCGTCGTGTCCTGTGACCACCCATCTCACGGTTGTGAGACATGGCCATGAGTGGGACTTACCGCGGTCCTACTGGGAGCCGGTGTCATTTTTTAGATGGCAGTTTCTCCCAGTGGGACCCTGCGGTGGCTGTTAACCTTTAGTTTTTAATTATATATTTAATACACTGAATACAGGATTCAATCCAAAACCCATGTGCCCACTTGAAGGCATCGGAGCCGCCATTTTTTATGGATCTTTTGGTTCGGTACCACTCGGGAGAGTTCGAGATATGCGGGAGATTGAAATGTAATATGAAAGAAAATTTGAATATATTAATAAAGTTCATGTAAAATTCAGTTTATTGTTAATGATTGAATGGGCTCGAACTGTAAACTTAATCAAATTTGATCAAAAGTGATTACATTAATAAAAATAATCGAGGAGTATAAAAAAAGGAAATGCTATGGGATTTAAAATTGGTGAAATGCACATTTTGTAAACACGTTGTGTAGAATTTTTTTCTGTTTGAAGGCACAATAAGACTTTGAAGTTTTTACAAGTGAACGAAATAATAATTGTAATATCCTAAAAATCTGTACACATTAGAATTGTGAAACGCTTATTGGCAGGGATTGGGAGCGAAATGCTTAATGAACGCTCGATGCGTTCCAAACGTGCTCCTCCCCTGTTCAGATTTTCCGAGTGTTACGAACTAAGCGGTACAAACTTATATGGTCTTCTACATCTTTAAAAATAAGTTCTCAAGAAAAAATGGAATTTCCAGTAACATCCAGATGTCAATTTTCAACTAAAATGATGAATCTTAAAAAAGTATTCCAGCAAGAGTTAAACATTTAGAAACCAAATAGTTTGATTTTCAACCACAGATATGATTTCCTAACCAATGAGAATAATTTTCTGTAAAAAAGAGAGACGGGAATTGAGATTGACAAAGAGATAGAAAAAGATTGACGTGGATAGATAAAGGATAGGATGAGGTAGAGAAGAGGGTATTGAAAAAGATTGACGTGGATTTAGATTGATAATAGATAGAAAAAGATAGACGTTGATAGATGTAGGGTACGATTAGATAGAGGAGATTAAAAAAGAGAGACGGGAATTTAGATTGACTGAGAGATAGAAAAAGATAGACGTTGATAGATGTATGATACGATGAGATAGGGTAAAGGATATTAAAAAAGAGAGACGGGAATTGAGATTGACAAAGAGATAGAAAAAGATTGACGTGGATAGATAAAGGATAGGATGAGATAGAGAAGAGGGTATTGAAAAAGATTGACGTGGATTTAGCTTGAAAAATAGATAGAAAAAGATAGACGTTGATAGATGTAGGGTAGGATGAGATAGAGGAGATTAAAAAAGAGAGACGGGAATTTAGATTGACAGAGAGATAGAAAAAGATTGACATGGATAGATAAAGGATAGGATAAAATAGAAAAGAGGGGATTGAAAAAGATAGACGGAAATTTATATTAAAAGACATAACAAAATTGACATGAATAGATAAAGGATAGGATGAAATAGAGAAGAGGGGATTAAAAAAATAAACGTAAATTTATATTGACAGAGAGATAGTTTTAGGTAGATAGATGAAGGATAGAATGAGATAGAGAAGAGGGTATTGAAAAAGATTGACGTGGATTTAGATTGAAAAATATATAGAAAAAAATGACATCAATAGATTAAGGATAGGATGAAACAGAGAAGAAGGGATTAAAAAAATATACGGAAATTTATATTGGCAGAGAGATAGTTTGACGTGGATAGATGAAAGAGAGAATGAGATAGAGAAGAGGGGATTAAAAAAGACATACGGGAATTTAGATTGACAAAGAGATAGAAAAAGATAGACTATTTAACTATCCCATTTTTGGTTGAAAAGTGATCTTTTTTAGACTACAAATTCAACTTTTTGGTTAAAAATACGTCTTTTTTGTAGAAAATTCAACTATTTGGT
This sequence comes from Andricus grossulariae, assembly GCA_011634705.1. NCBI lineage: Eukaryota > Metazoa > Arthropoda > Insecta > Hymenoptera > Cynipidae > Andricus > Andricus grossulariae. The sequence continues at coordinate 51,641,056 of JAABKJ010075445.1, forward strand.
TAAGAATTTATGAATTTTGTTGCAAATTCGTCTTTTTTGGTAGAATTTTTTTTTCAAATATAACTGTTTGGTTGAAAATGAATCTTTTTTTGTTTGTTGAGGATAGAACTATTTTATTAAATTTTCGTCTTTTTTGGTAAAATTCAATTGCTTTTCATTTAAAATTAAAATCTTTTTTGTTGAAATATCAACTATTATATTTTTGGTTGAAAATTCAAATCCTTGGTTGAAAGTTGAACTGCTCTCTTAAAAATGCAGTTTTTTAGTTAAAAATTCATAATTTTAGTAGAAAATTCATCTTTTTCGTTGAAGGTTGAAACTTTCCTTTATTGTAGTAACAATTATTTTTTTTAACTTAAAATTTAACTATTTGGTTGAAAATGAACTTTTTTTTTGTTGAAATTTCATATTTTCGGGTTTTGTATAGAAAATTCGTCTTTTTCTCTTGGAAATTCAACAATTGGATAAAAAATTCAACTGTTTGGCAGAAAATGCAACCATTTGGTTAAAAATTTATGTATTTTGTTGAAAATTCGTCTTTTTTTGTTTAAAATGAATCTTTTTGGTAGAAAATTCAATTACTTTATAGAAGATTCGTTTTTGTGATTAAGAATTAATTTTTTTAAATGAAAATTTAACTATTTCATTTCTGGTTAAAAATTGATCTTTTTAGTTTAAAAATTCAACTATTCGGTTGAAAATTCATGTAATTTGTTAAAAATTCGTCTTTTTCAATAAAAAAATAAATCTTCGTTGAAAATTCAACTATTTGGTTAAAAATGTATGTATTTTGCTCAAAATTCGTCTTCTTTGTAAAAAAATAATATTCTTGGTTGAAATGCAACTATTTGGTTAAAAATTGATGTATTTTGTTGAAAATTCGTTTTTTTTTAGTGGAAAATAATAGAACAAAATTGGGAACGCATTATGGACGATCCCTGATCCGCTCGCTCATGGTGACGAAAGTGCTCGAAGGTCTATCTGCAGGTCATCAATCTTTTCTTCGTCTGTTGATGTCTTATTTTGATCGTTGGGAGTCGCGAAATCTAATTTGGGGTAGGCTTTAACTTAAAAGGTTAAGACATAGCGTTTGTTGCATAGCATTTAGTGCTCAGCGGACGTGACTCGTGAGACTCGTGATTTATAAATAGGAAAAAGCACTTTGTTTATTTCGCTAAATGATTCATCGATCAGGAATCTGGTATGGGATCCCGAAAAAAAAAATTGGATCGGGTCGATATCGTCTTGGAGTCGATACAAGAGCTTGCTTGCCAATTTGACTTGTTTCGTTTAGGGGAAGGAATGCGGAATTGATTAATTATTGAATGACTTACTTTGGAACGAGGGGGAAATAACTGCTGTCGTGCAAATAAAAATGAGCGTATCTGCAATTTTGGTCGAAATTGAGAAAAGTCGTCACATTTATGATACTTCTCTTTAGTCACATGTGTCAATTTTTTACAGAATTAACTGAGAATATCTTTCCGATGACTCTTTTCTATGAAGCTTTGCAAATTTACAAGAATTATTTATAATTTGAACAAATTAAGAGTTTGGCCATTTTTCAACGAATAGACTCAATTTGTTTACGGAATCGCAAAGAATATATTTCCAATAACTCTTTTCTATGATACTTTGCACATTTACAATAATTACACAGATCTGTAAAAAATGGATTGCGATTGTTCTTGGCCAACTAAGGGTCATTTCCGATGACATTTTCTGCGTAGAATCCCAATCCGAAGTCAGAATTTTCTCAGCACGTCAGGTTTTTGAGATATCGTAACCTAACAGTGCGAAAAATGCGTTTTTTAAATATATTTGACCTTATGTTACATCGTGAAAAACTTTTTTTTTCAAGTCGGGTCGTGCCATATAAAAGTACAACTCTCAAGCTTTAAGAAGCTTTTTTAAAATTAAAGATATCATTTTTCTTCGCAGAGATATCCTTCAATGAAGTTTAGCCAATAAGGAGGCTTTTTGTTAAAAATTAATTTTTTTGTTTGAAAATTCATCTCTTGGGTTCAAAATGGAACTATTTTATTGAAAATTTGTTCGTTTTTTGGTTGCAAATTCATTTTTTGAAACGGAAATTCAATTGCTTGCGTAAAAGTGGAACCAATTTGTTAAAAATTAATTTTTTGTTTGAAGTTTCATATCTTAGGTTGAGAATTGGATTATTTTATTGAAAATTTGTTTATTTATTGGCGCTTCGCCTTTTTGATAAAAAAATTGTTATTTTGGGTTCAAAGTTGAAGTACTTTGTTAACAAATTTCTTTCTAAAGTTCTATCATTTTAATTGACAATTAATCTCTCTACATGAAAATTTGTCTTGTTTGGTTGAAAATTCAACTGTTTTGTTGAACATTTGTCTATTTGGATAAAAAATTCGTCCTGTTAGATTTAAAATTCACCTTTTTTGTTAAGAATTAGGCTGTCATCTAAAAATTTTATCATTTTGTAGAATATGCAACTGTTTTTGGTTGAGATTAATTCTTTTTTGTTTAAAATTCGATCATTTGGTTGAAAATTCATCTCTGTAAGTAGACAATTTATCAACATAGTTACAAATTTAATTATTTGATTGAAAATTAAATTTAGGTTAACTTAAAAATAGACAATTTAGTCAAATTTCAACCAATTAAAAAATTTTTTTTTGTTAAAGCTTAAAAAATGAGAAAGTTCAAAATATTTTCGATTGTGGCGTCCCGGTTTTTCACCCTCATAAAAGAAGAATCACCAAGAAACGAATTTTTGACCCTAAAATCATATTTCTGAGCCATGTTTCGTGAATTTTTTTTTTACCGTGAAAAAGGTACCTTGAAAAATCAATTTTTTGTCCTGGAAAACTTGGAAAAGTCCAGGATTTTTTGTTTGTAAAAAGGCTATACACCCCGCATAAATGAAATTTAGATTGATAGATATTTTGAGGTTTGAGTGACAGATAAAAAAAGTGGAAAATAAAATTCTGTTACCCTGGGATGTGTAATGCATTGTATACATGCAGATGAATCCATAATTAGTACTCTTTGCAAAAGCACACAATGCTCTCTGCAAGGGGATTACGGTATTGATGAGCTGACTTGAATTGGTCTGGCACGTCAGTGTTACTTGAGTACAATAGGATGCCTCAATTCTCTCTCAAGTCCACATTCCGCGTTATATCACAATAATCAAGAAGTATATCATATATCAGCAGACCTGATTACAAATGATGCCTCCTGACATGAAAAAGTAATTAAAAAAGTCCTTTGAGTAAGGGAAACCTGCCTACAGTGGATAATGATTAATTGACAGCGCAAAAATGGATAATTTTTTATTTAACTTATTGATACGTATCGTGCTTCAACTATTGATCAAATTAAAAAAAAGTTGTTAATATCTGAAAAAAGATCTTTGTCCTTCGCTCCTGTGGGTCGGGTGCTTTAAACACTAAGCTACTAGAAAGATCGTGAGCAGATACTTTTTTCAGATATACGCTTTTCATAGCAAGGACTTATGTTTTCAGTACAAGTTAAATTAAAAGGAATCTGTATTATCATCTGAGTTGGTAACGGTCGATCATATTTAGATGACTTTCACAAACTGTGAAACTGGAAATCAACAATATCGATCTAAGGTAACTCCTCAAGTAACAGAAATTCTTAACGTCATTTCAGACTAGATGAAGCTTGAAAATTTGGAAAGCGAGGAAGAAAGATCTTTTTTCAGAAATTAAAACTTTTTAATTTACAAATTTTCAAACTTCATCTAGCCTGAATCGACGTTAAGAATTTCTGTTACTGAAGGAGTTACCTCAGATCGATATTGTTGATTTCCAGTTTCACGGTTCGTGAAAGTTATCTACATATGATCGATCCTTACCAATTGCGATGATAATATAGATTCCTTCTAACTGAACTTCTATTCAAAATATAACTCCTTGCTATAAAAAGCGTATATCTGAAAAAAGTATCTGTTCGATTTCTCTAGTAGCTTAGTGGTAACCTGACCAGCAATTGGAAGAGGTGAGGCTCGATTCCCACCAGAGCAAAGGAGAAAGATCTTTTTTCAGAAATTGAAAATTTTCAATTGATAGATTTTCAAACTTCATCTAGTCTGAAATGACATTAAGAATTCCTGTTATTTAAAGAGTTACCTCAGATCGATATTGTTGATTTCCAGTTTCACAGTTCGTGAAAGTTATCTACACATGATCGATCGTTACCAACTCCGATGATAAAACAGATTCCTTCTAATTCAACATGCATTCAAAACATATCTCCTTGCTATGAAATGCGTATATCTGAAAAAAATATCTGCCTTCAATCTCTCTAGTAGCTTAGTGGTTAAAGCACCAGACCGGCAATCGGAAGACGTGAGGTTCGATTCCCACCGGAGTGAAGGAGAAATATCTTTTTTTCGAGGTCGGTAAGGTGTGAATTTTTTTTTTAAACTAAATTCTACTAACTTTTGCTCCATGTGACTGAGGACTGCGAGGTAATTTCTGTGTTTGGTGATTCTTCTCTGAATCTCGTAGAAGAGGTATCTAAGTTGCATGCAGATGACGAGGGATGCCATGCTGAGGAAGATGTTGCTCCACAAAAGCATGTGAATGTGGTGGAGAAATTCAACTGCCAGGACTGTTAATTCTGAAGTGAGTTCGGTATAATAAGCCAGGGGTCCTCTTTTGTCCCAGGAACGTGGGGAGGAAGTGCCAGCACCTCGTGTGTCATAAAGATGAATAGCGTAACGCAGCATCACGTGAATTGTCCTCACACCCAGGAGGACACACTGAAAAGCAAAAAAAAGAGAATTATTAGCTTTGTTGTAAATTTTTGTTATTTTATCTTACTTTATTATAAAGGAATCTGTATTATTATTAGAAATAACAGAAAAATTTTAACATCTTTTTCAGACTAGATGGAGTTATGAATTAAAAATTATTTTTTAATTATTTTTTTTCTGAAAAAAAGATCTTCTCCTTTCACTCCGCTGGGATTCGAACCACAGAACTTCTGATTTCCGGTCAGGTAAAAGTTTGGCGACAAATAGTTTATAAAAAGAATGTGAGTAGAGTGAATGACGCCTGAAACAAAGACCTTGGATACTGATAAGCCCAAGTGGGGAACCACACATAACAATTTTGTGAGACTCTTCATGTGGGGTGATCGCTAGAGAGATTGATCGGCAATCTGGGTCGGAGCAGTGTTGCGGAATAAACATGTTATTTAAATATATAACACGAGAATTCTAGATCAATCGAAAATATCTTTATCTTGAATCTATATACCTATCTACCCTGTACCTATATACGCATCCACACACTACTACTTTCCAACCGAGCAATTCACGCCTACCCCGAAAGGGAAGCGGCTTCATTGAATAATAATAATAATAATAATAATAATAAATCCGAAGATATAAGTCTTCAAGCTCAGATGCCTGAAACTGATTTTCCTTCAGAACGATTATAGAGAAAAATGTGTTTTGAATACCTATACCTCTAGGAATATTAATCAGGACATCAGGTGGACCTTTAAAAAATAAATGGTATGTTGTAATTGTCCGTTCAGAATTGCTCTTTCTCGAAGAAGATATTTGTCGGACTCGTGAACTCCAAGGGATATTTCTTAAGACGGCCGGGTCTTCAGGAAACACTCCAGATGTGATAAACAGGATTTTAAAGTTAAGGTTCGATTTTTATTTGAATGCTATATGTACAGTTTGACGTGTGCAGTTAAGCGTGTGCTGTTTCACGTGTGCAGTTTTCCGTGAACAGTTTTACGTGTACAGTTTAATATGGGCAATTTAGATTTACATCGTAAGTATATCATTTCATGTATACAGTTCGACGTGTGCAGTCTAACGTGTACAATTAAACGTGTGCAGTTAACCGTGTGGAAATGGACGTGTACAGATGACCGTGTGCAGTTTCCAATGCACATGCACATTTCAGCTACCCGAAAACTGTCTAGTAATGATTATCCAGGAAATGTTCAACCAGAAACTTCTTTTACTTTTAACCAGAATTTATTGTTCAATTGTAGCATTTTTTGTAAAGTCAAATTGTATTATTACGTTGGAACTACTCATTTACGTTAGAAGGAATCTATATTATCATCGGAGTTGGTAACGATCGATCATATGCAGATAACTTTCACGAACTGTGAAACTGGAAATCAACAATATCGTTTTAAGGTAGCTCCTTAAATAAAAGAAATTCTGAACGTCATTTCAGACTGTGAAAAGCCATGAAAAGCGTATATCTGAAAAAAGTATCTGCCTTCGCGCTCTCTAGTAGCTTAGAGGTTTAAGCACCCGAACGGAATTCGGAAGACTTGAGGTTTGATTCCCACCGGAGCGAAGGAGAAAGATTTTTTTTCAGAAATTAAAAATATTTACTCATTTACGGTTATTGAAATAATTATGAATTCAATTTTCTTATATATGATCCAGTTTCAAACTTAAAATCACTTTTTCTAAGTTTGATTAAGAATTAAAAGTCAGTTTAGTACCTTCTCTAAATTTTTCAGATTAAAAAAATTAGGAAAAAAGATGGTGCAAGCGTAAAGTGAGGCAGCGTTGTTTTGAACTTAAAACTTATTACATTTCAAATTTGTTTCAAAGACACAAAATCAACAATCCCAGCCTGATTTTCATTTTGTCTGCACAAAATAGTTATTTTCAATACTTGTCCCAAAATCCCATTTTTATCTAAATTTACGGAATGGTTTCATTCATTAGTGCGGTAGTTAACTTTTTTCCTAGAAAATATGATATTTCGAGAACTTTCTCATTAAAAGCCCACGTAAATCATAAAACAATGTCTTTAGGCTTACATATGGAGTAAGGATGCTTCAAAACTTTCTTAAGTCCACGTATACTTCATTAACCTCTATAACAAACATTCTCTAATCTCTGTTGTGCTTAGTTCTTTGCATAGGAGTGACAACAGTGCAGAGTAAAGATAGGAAAAGCCTTTTTGCACCGATTCTGTTAAACCTTGAGTGGGTGTCTATGCTGGAGAGGACGGAAAGAGGCTTTCACGAAAAAAGCAACTCGCTGAGTGGTAAATATAGTGAACTGACAAATATAGTACAACTAACCGAGAAATCCTTCCTGTCCATTCTTCCCTGTATTCTGCTTTTCCGTACCTTTATTTTCCTTCTCTTATTCTATGCAACCCTTTCCTTTTCCCCTCAATGGAAACTCTTTTACGCTTCGGTCAACAATATGCACGGAGAAACTATTGGTTCTAAAATTTGGCATTATAATATTTATTTTTACAAGAGTTCCATGGCAATCAAGGATATAGTCGAGAAAACAGTATTAATTGCCACAGCGATACGAGGGAATTCTTTTTCCAGTTCAATTATAAATATACTCGAAACTTAATAATTACCATTTATAATTGGAATGAATAATATTTTCGATAGTAAATTGAAGTTAGGAGAAAGTGATATTTACAAATTATATAATAAAACCGCAGTTGCAATAACTAACAGTTTAAATACATAGCATAAGTTGCAAAATATGCACCTACGCACCCAGGTTCATGAGGATGATAAAATTACTAAATCTCATAATTTGTTTCATCATAGGAAGAAGTTTCCGTTCTGCGGCCACGGTGTTCAATTCTCTCCGGCGCTGCTTTCTTCTAACGTAATTGTTTCTATCTCAGCTTAGAATAAAATAATAATATCTTATTGTATGTTTAATGTATGAAATTGTTAATGGGTGGAACTGTTCTTCCTATGGGAAAAATTAGAAATACGTAGAATGAACATGGGAAGAATGTCTTTCCTATTGTGCTTTATAAATTCCACAGTCTCTTCTAGGTATTATAGAAACTATATTTTGGTATGAGTGCAATTATTTAATAACACAGGCCGACAAAATTTGACAAAAGTCAAAAGCCAAAAAGCAGACCAAACATTTCCGAAGGATTTTGATGTAATTTGAAATTTTTTATTTTAGCGTTTTAACCCATCAACGCTGAGGTGTTCAGACTTATACAACGCATTCTCTATTGCTGACGGTACGATATTTTTTCTTCAAAATATTATCTAAAAAAACAATTAATAACAGTACTTTTAATAATTGTAGACAATATATGAATATTTTAAGTCTTTCAAATGCGACACACGAACCTAACCTATGAGCATTTTCACAACATACTTTTTTTGCTATACTCTGTCAACGCATTGTACGATCTGAATACTTATTATACCATTATCATAATTCAGAATTGAAATAATATAGTTCATTAGCTTCTATGCGTGAAAGCACTTTTAATGAATGATATTAAATTATAACTCCCGAATGCGAGTTTCCTATTTTACCCAAGAGAATAATGTGGGAATGGACTAAAAAAATTTCGAATTGGCATTGCCAACCAAACATTTGAATTTTCATGTCTCAAAAGATGATTTTTTTCGACTACAGGTAAATTTTCAACACGAAAAGTTAAATTTTCGACAAAAAAGTTCATCTTCAGCCAAACGAAATGAATTTCAAACTAAGAAATATGATTTTTCTGCCATGAAAGGTGAACTTAAAAGAAATAGTTAAATTTTCACATAAAAAAAAACTAGTTTTCAACAATACAAAAATGAATGATGAACCAGTTAGATTCAACGAAAAAAGTCGAATATTGAAAAAATTAGTTGTTATAGAATCCATGTCAAATCAAGAAGATTGTACTCGTTAACTCGCAGAATCTCAAGGAAATGAAACATTCTTCTTTTTAGAGGAAACTAGGCAATACGTATTATTCCGATTTCTAAAACTAACCCTATCAGAGCACATTTAAAGAAGACCGTCTACGGTGCCTTCAACTAAAGCCTCAAAAAAATAAAAATCATGAGACACGCATTTCCAAGACTGTATTAAATATCCTTATAACCGCAGAAATATCCAGCAACCCTCAAGAACTACCCCTACCTCATTTAACGAATCCCGTCTCGACTGCCTTCATCTAAAATATCAAAAAAAAAAATTTAATTGATAATAATCATAAGACACGCATTTCCAAGACTGTATTAAATATCCTTATAACAACAGAAATATCCAACAACCCGCAAGAACTACCCCTACCACATTTAACGATCCACGTCTCGACTGCCTTTATCTAAAGTAGTAGGAGTAGTTCCCGAGGGTTGTTGGATATTTCGGTGGTTATAAGGATATTAAATACAGTCTTAGAAATGCGCGTCTTGTGATTATAATCAATTAAAATTTTTTTGGCGATTTTAGATGAAGGCAGTCGAGACGGGGTTTGTTTGACGGGGGTTCTTGAAGGTTGCTGGATATTTCTGTGATTATAAGGTTATTTATTACAGTCTTGGAAATGCGTGTCTTGTGATTACTATTAATTTGAATTTTTTTTTGCTATTTTAGATGAAGGCAGTCGAGACGTGGTTCGTTAAATGTGGTAGGGGTAGTTTTTGAGAGTTGTTGGATATTTCTGTGGTTATAAGGATATTAAATAAAGTCTTAAAAATGCGCGTCTTGTGATTATGATCATTAAAAATTTTTCTTGGCGATTTCAGATAGAGGCATTCGAGATGTGGTTCTTTAAATGTGGTAGGGATGGTTGATGAAGTTTGCTGGATATTTCTGTGGTAATAAGGATATTTAATCAGTATTAAAAATGCTCCTCTTGTGATTATGATCAATTAAAAATTTTCTTGGCGATTTTAGACAAAGGCAGTCGAGATGTGGTTCGTTAAATGTGATGGGGGTAGTTCTTGGATGTTGGATATTTCTGTTGTTATAGGGATATTAATTACAGTCTTGGAAATGCGCTTCTCTTGTGATTATTATCAATTTAAAAATCTTTTGGCTATTTTAGATGAAGACAGTCGAGACGGGGTTCGTTAAATGTGGTAGGGGTAGTTCTTGAGGGTTGTTAATTATTTCTGTGGTTATAAGGATATTTATTACAGTCTTGGAAATGCGCGTCTTGTGATTATTATCAATTTAAAAATCTTTTGGCTATTTTAGATGAAGGTAGTCGAGACGGGGTTCATTAAATGTGGTAAGGTTAGTTCTTGCGGGTTGTTGGATATGTCTGTGGTTATAAGGATATTTAATACAGTCTTGGAAATGCGCGTCTTGTGATAATTATCAATTAAAAAATTTTTTGGCGTGTCTTGTGATTATTATCAATTCAAATTTTTATTGCGATTTTAGATGAAGGCAATCTAAACGGGGTTCGTTAAATGAGGTAGGGGTAGTTCTTGGGGGGTTTTGGATATTTCTGTGATTATAAGGTTATTTATTACAGTCTTGGAAATGCGTGTCTTGTCATTATTATCAATTAAAATTTTTTTTGGCGATTTTAGATGAAGGCAATCTAATCGGGGTTCGTTAAATGAGGTAGGGGTAATTCTTGAGGGTTGTTGGATATTTCTGTGGTTTTAAGGATATTTAATTTAGTCTTGCAAACGCGTGTCTTGTGATTATTATCAATTAAATTTTTTTTGCGATTTTAGATGGAGGCAGTGTAAACGGGGTTCGTTAAATGAGGTAGGGGTAGTTCTTGAGGGCTGTTGGATATTACTGCGGTTATAAGGATATTTAATACAGTTTTGGAAATGCGTGTCTTGTAATTATTATCAATTTAAAAACCTTTTGGCTATTTTAGATGAAGGCAGTCGAGACGGGGTTCGTTAAACGAGGTAGGGGTAGTTCTTGAGGGTCTTTGGATATTTCTGTGGTTCTAAGGCTATTAAATACAGTCTTGCAAATGCGTGTATTGTGATTATTATCAATTAAAATTTTTTTGGCTATTTTAGTTGAAGGCAGTCGAGACGGGGTTCGTTAAATGAGGTAGGGGTAGTTTTTGAGGGGTTTTGGATATTTCTGTGGTTATAAGGATATTTAATACAGTCTCGGAAATGTGTGTTTTGTGATTTTTATTTTTTTTTTAAGGTTTTAGTTGAAGGCACCGTAGACGGCGTTCTTTAAATGTGCTCTGATAGGGGTAGTTTTGGAAATTGGAATAATACGTATTGCCTAGTTTTCTCTAAAAAAAAGAATGTTTCATCTCCTTGAGATTCTGCGACTTGACGAGTACAATCTGCTTGATTTGAAATGGATTTCATTTTTTAGATGACAGTTACTCCCAGTGGGACCCTGCGGTGGTTGTTAACCTTTAGTTTTTAATTATATATATTTATATATTATAAGTGCTTTTTTCACCTCTTCGGCATTTGGTGCCAGGCAGCACAAAAAGTTGTATACCAATCTTCCCAGCGGAAGATTGTCATTTAAAAAAATTCACTAAGTTAAAAAAGTTGGTTAAAATTAAAAGAATTCTATTTTTTCTAAACGCTTCGTTCTTGGATTTTATTTTACAGATGACTTGTGTTTAATGTCGGGCAACAGCGAAAGAAGTTTCATCCATAAACAGTGTATTATTTCGTTTTATTGCAAAAAAATTTATTTCAGAAATGTAAAAAAAATTAATTTATATTTTCTACGTGTTTATTCTAACGGCCAGCCGGACAAAATATAGTGGCATTATTGGTGAAAAGTTTCTCCACTAGATCCCACAATGTGACCCCGTTCTAGCTCTCTCAATCATTTTGCAAGAGTGTGTACTAGGATGGGCCGAAAAACCCGAATTTTAGAAACTCTGAACATAATAGTGCAGCAAACTTGAATCCCATGGAGACAAAGCGAGAAAAAAAACAGTAAATATTTAACTCGCGTGCATCGAGGTCAAAGTTTCGAATTTTTCAACCATTTCTGTAATTTTCATATATTTTCTTAAAATTGTTTTTACTTCACTATTCGACATCAGAAAATAATATTTGAGCACAATAATACGTGTAATAGTGTTGGATTAGAATACACTCAACTCCCGATATAAGCTCGGTTTCGGGCATGGCTTACAGTGTCCTTCAGCATAAATCGTGGGAATCCAAACGTAAATAGTCAGGCCCTCACGAGCCACTTCCAATGGGAACACATAATATTATATAATATACGCGCGTGAGTACTCGCGCACTGATCCGTTTGTCGCTACGCTGCTGTTTCTTTAAATATCGTCAAGGAGTACACCGGAGAAATTGGTATGGACTTTGGATTGGACAAGTGTGCCAAGATTAATCTAAAAGAAGGAAAGATTACTGGCGTTCCCGAGGACCCTGAGCTTGTGGATATGAGTGTTATTAGACATCTTGCCACTGCAGAGACATATACTGGGTGTTTTTTTTTATCTTCAGACATCGAAATATCTAAAACAAATACGCATCCTATGAAAAAATATCCGTAATAAAAACTTTTTATTTCCTAAGGGGAAAAGCGTCTTTAAAAAAATTGACTCCACCCCACCCCCCAGGAGGCAGGGGGCGAGGGGTAACTTTGTAATTTCAAAATTCAAATTCTGAAACAGATACAAGCATCTTCTTCGACAGATTTGGTTTTCAAATTTGTCTGCATTGAACAAGGTATCCGCGACTAACATGCTTGCCGTCCCTGTTCTACTTTACTCGTTTGGGGTGGTTCAATGGACGAAGAACGAGCTTACGGCCCTTGATATCGCCACGCGTAACATCATGGCAATGCATAAGAGAGCTCGCATATCAATTCGTCCGTTCCGCTATTATACATATCTCACGCCGTCAAGGCGAACTCCTGAATCTCCAATGTCTTCATAACCGAATTGTTCTTAGTACAGCTTACACCGTTGCAAATGACAGAGATCCTTTTCTAAAATTGGTCAGGAAACACGAGATGATTGGAAAAGGAGCGTTCCTTCACAAAGCCGCGGAGCAGGCGGCCGAGACCCTTGACCTGAATTTTAGCATCAGAAGTGAGGAAAGTGCATTATTCCATCTAGATGCCTCACTTCTAAAAGCCGAAGTAAAGAAAGACAATTTTTGCTTTCCTCAGATTATCAGGACTTGATTCAGGTTTCATTTCCGCATGCCTGGACGGTGTCATTTCCACCTTAGTATACCGTGACCGCATGTCACGTCAAGAAGTTCCCAGCGATAGGTGTAGATCGTGTCATGCACACGCTGAGTACCTAGAACACAAACTCCAGGTGTCCATCTATAACTATGCAGGTGTCCTACTCACGCGGGAACGCCGTATCTCTACCGATATAATGCGGCCCTAAGAGTGCTATATTACCATCTTTGTCGCTCTTACGATGTTGGCCGCAAACCTGCCCTGCCGAACGCTCCGAGGGAGAAAAAGTCAATTGTCTAAAACGAGAAATACCAAATTTTCTGGAACTACGATTTTCGGGCAGCAGTCTGTCTCTATTGCACACTCGAGGCCAGTGTCATTTTCATGGATTGCAGTTGCTTCTAGAGAGACCATGCGGTGGTTGTTTAAACTATTTATTAATTATATATATGTAAGTATCGGCTTTTATGTTCTTAAAACTGTATACAAAACGATAAATAGTTCCTTTTCTTCAAATTTCATACTTCGTTTTTGGACAAAAATATTTTCTGAATTATCGATTTTGAGTTTCAAAAATACGGTTTTTTCGGCCCGCCTAATGTTCAGAAATCAAAAAGATTGTTTGTAACGATTTGAACTATTTTCTAACATCGTTTCATTGACATCGATAAATAGTTTATTCTCTTCTGACGCTGATCTGCATTTGGTACTCCTTACCAGGTGTAGTCAAATGCCCTAGATTTATAAACTTGGTGGATTTGAAATTTAACATAGTTCATCATTTTTATCCGTCTAGGGCAAACATTTTTCATCATTTGGGTATTATGTTATAAAATTGTAAAAATGTATAGTAAGTTATAGAAAGGAGCGGGAAAAGGTGTTTTTTAAAAAGATTTTAATTATATATTATAATCGAACTTCACACAGGTAAGTTCGTTCAATAAGTTAATCGCTTCTTGTCTTCTAGCCTTTTTTAAGGTATGGATTCCAATTGGGATAATCCGGGATTAATCTACGAATTAACTATTTTAATTAGTAATTGTTTTAAATATATCACCGAGAAAAATAGGTATTGCAAATTAGGTAGTAAAACATATAAATATAAAACATACATACACACATCCGTATATATATATATACCTATATATATAAAAACTAAAGGTTAACAACCACCGCAGGGTCCCACTGGGAGTAACTGTCATCTAAAAAAATGACAAAAACGTATCTTCGAAATTCAAATTGTAGATTATGATTTGTGCGGGGAATAAGCCGAATGTATCCAAGTTGTCGAAGAGAATATCCAAGAACTTTAGGAGAAGGAGGCGACCTGGCCTTCGCACGAAGAGGATGCTCCTCAGGAGCCTCAGGTATACGATGAGAATGAGAAGAGCGACAGTGAACCGGGCGAGAAGTATCAAGGGAATCTCTGCTTGACTGCGAACTCAATTCTGCGAAAAGAAATAGAAGATTCATGTTTCTTGTTGAACTAATTTCAAAAAGAGCTTGAAGCTTTATTTTTGTTTTTGGTATAAAATACTGCGAAATCATAATAAAAGGATTTTTCAAAGAAAATTTGTGCCGCAGAAGTCTCAGGTTGAGAATGATTGAGGCTCACTTTGTTTCAATACAACACAACACATCGTTTTGTTTTTATTTGTGGAATTTATTGTGAATTCGGTTCGTGTTGCTATTTTGTATTCCATATAGATAGACACAAGTATAGACAAAGACTCATGTTCATATAATAAAATAATTTGGAATGCTATCCGTACATTTTTCTTTATACACGAAATGTTTATTTATAAAAACTCGGTGTAATCCAACGGCGAAACAAATGCCCTAAATAATAATGTAATTACCACAATGCATGTATTTATGTTGTATAAAAAGAACGATAAATCTGATCCTCATAGTTACCGGGGAATTTTCCATGTAAAAAGGAATTGCTGAGATATTGTTTCAGATTCTGTTGACAGGGTTGACTGCGTGGGTTAACGAGGTAAACATTCTCCCAGAAAATCAGGCCAGTTTCGGGCCTAGAAGAAGTTGTATAGACCATATGTTTATCCTTAATTCTTTTATTCAGATTCAGTTGTCTATCCCAAAGCGAGGAATTTTTGCTTTTTATATAAATTCCAAAAAGGCTTCTGGCTCAGTAAACCACTGTCGTCTATGGCGCGAACTTCTAAGGATAGACATGCCTACTAAACTTATACGAACTATAAAGAATCTCTATGATAACGCTAACATGTCCATTCATGGGTCTGACTTCGTCCGTTAAGGTAACTTGTGGGTTGCCTCAAGGAGAGATCCTTAGTCCTTTCCTTTTTACGCTTTTCATACATTTTCTAGAACAGTACTTGAGAAATCACGGAATGCATGGAATTTCAATGGATCACTTACGTGACGTTATCCTGCTTGTTTATGCTGATGATATAGTCGAATTCGCTTACTCTCAGGCGAACTTACAAGTGAAATTAACCTTATCGCGCAATACTATATGAGCAATATTTTAACGGTCAGCGAATCAAAATCAGAAGTTATGGTATACCGCAAAGGACGGCCATGTGAATAAAATTTCTTCTAAAAAGGAAGTAAAAATAGTAACGATAATAGGAATCCGTTACACTGATTAATTCGAAGCAAATGGGGCTTAACTTGGATTCTGTGTCACTCGATAAAAACCTCAATGTTTTTCTGAATAACTTTTCTGACTATCTCCAGCGTTCTGACTATGAAAGATCCTTCCATTCAAGTAGTCTCCAAGTCTTCCCACAACTTAAACTCTATCCGGATTTTTAATCATATCTGCATCACATAGTCAGCAATCACGACAGTCGAAAGTCAGTATTGGCCCTGAGATTCTACAAATTAGAGCATTCGTTCAGGAGACGTGACTGTCTTGATACTCTCAAGCAATTTCTCCCTTATACAATTTTTAGTAATCTACTTCATTCTATTCTGCTGTTTATACTGGCTCCATATGATTACTTTTTTTTCCGTTTGTATTTTATATTGTTACTCACTTGTGTCAATCTTAGGTCCAAAAACAAAATTCTGGAATGAATAAAATAATATTCTGAATTCGTTAAGAATCATCTGGAATTCTCATAAACTTCATCGAATTCTTTTGAATACTTTGAAATTCAGAAGAACATAATTCTTATTAATAATACACGTTGTTCACTTCTACATCATTTTAGTACAGTGTGTCCCACATTTATAGGGCCACCTATTTCTTCTTGGATAATTTTTTTTCTACTTTAGCATATTACATCAAATTTTTTGAGTGTGTTATGGAATCAAATTGACGATTTTTCTCTGAATTTGATAAGCCTCATTTGAGTCGTTTTTTCAAACAGTTATGCTGAAAAAAGTGGTGTCCCACATTAACAGGGCCAGTTGAAAGAAATTCAATTTTTTGTAAATAATTGTTTCATTCAGGTGCTTAAAGTTATTTAAATTAATGATTATTTAAGTAATTTAAGCTTCATTTACAAAAAATTAGTAGTCAATCGCGTTTCCGTCGTTCTTGAATACCATTTTCATTCGTTTTGGCATTGAATAATTGAGATATTTGAGACTTTTTACGCTGATGTGGTCCCACGCTGACTTTACTGCTTTCTCAAGCACTGCGACCATCGCATACTGCTTGGCGTTGTCGTAAACATCGCGAGCGATCATGCCCCAAACATTTTCAATCGGATTAAGGTCCGGAGAAACGGTAGTTCTCTCAAGTACTGGAATCTTCGCCTCGGCTAACCAATTCTTGGTTGACTTGCTGCCTTGTATTGACGCTCTGTCTTGTTAAAATGTCAACCGAGTAGAGCGGAATTGTTGAATGTAGGGCTTGAGATGTTCTTTAAGCACTGCCTGATAACCTTTGCTGTCCATTATATGGGTGACAGAAGCCAAGTTAACTTTCCCGAAACCGCTGTACGCTGCCCATACCATGACGGATCCGCCACCAAAGTTTTGGTTGAAAAAAAAAAGAGGTTCTTGTCGAAGATCACGCCAATAGTATCGCAATCCATCTGGGCCATCTTAATAAAAAGTATTTTCGTCAGACTAGATAATGCAAAACACATATAAAAAACCAAAGTCGTTTTTTTCCACGCGAAACTTTGGTGGCGGATCCATCATGGTATGGGTAGCATACAGCGGTTCCGGGAAAATTAGCTTGGCTTTTGTTACCCATAAAATGGACAGCAAAGATTATCAGGCAGTGCTTGAAGAACATCTCAAGCCCTACTCATGGTCAATAAAATTAAAAAATTCGAAGTCTAAAGCTAAACATTTTTCCATTTGAAGTAATAAAAAATCAACTACCAATTACAGCACTGAAAGTGGAACTCTTGAATTTTCAACTTTTAAAATTGAAGTGTACAAGTGTTTTAATTAAAAAATTTTCTATTCAAATGCTCAATAAGAATCAAAACTTATAAAATGGAACGTACTAACACTTTTCAATTAAACAATTTTAAATGAAACGCAGATAAATTTCAAAATTTAGAATTTTTAGCTTTTATCAATTATAGAGTTCAAAGATTCAGATTCAATTCAAAAAATATATATCCACGTTATCATTTTCAATATTATGAATTAAAGAATCAATCAATGAAGTTTAAATTTGTTTAAATTATATTATTTTAAGTAAAAGCAAAAGCTTCAAAATTTTATTTCAAAATCGTGAGAAATGTACCTACATGTGATCGGTAAGTAGAATAATCTGCCATTTTTTCTTTTCAATTGATCATTATATTATAACGTTAGAAAACATTTATCCTCCTAATAATATTATTATCTTGAAATATTACAGCTAACTTTACTTCAATTTTGTTACACAATAATATTTAATTAGGTTCTTGACCAATATTCATCTCTTAACAATTCGATATCAAGTTAGCGATTTTTAATTTCGCGGGGAACCTAGATGGCAGCTTGCATATTTCCATATAATATAGTACCTTAGTCTATTGGAGTCAACGGTGCCTGGCTAAATGGTAGATTTATATAAATTTTGGATGATGCTGACCCTCTCTGTCTATCTCATACGATAGAAAGAGAGATTTCGAAACCATCGTTTCAACTTCGATCGCACCTCGTTGTCTACCTCACATGGTAGAAAGAGAGGTTCATGAGGTTTATGATGCAAAACCACGAAGGAATAGTAAGGAGTGGTATCACCCTATGTGTTTGGTGATGTTACGTCGTTACTTCACCAAAATGGCCGATATACGCGCGAATATTCAAAGTCAACGATGATGTCGATAAGTTCCTTTTTATCGGAATCGCTGCTGCAAACGGCCGTTGAAACGACCTCCTAAAATTGGTATGAGGTAGCACAATAAAACACAAACACAATTAAAATTGAGAAACTACGTTATTTATTTATTTATTTTGAATCGTTAAACTAAGAGTCACGCACTAACATTAACACATTGAACGCTCGTTGATCGCGAACGCGTCCGAACCGGAAGATTCTAAGGTACAAAAATGTCTTTTGAATTTTCAAGAGGAGTGAAGTGAACAAAACGAAAATCGACGATAGACTGCCTGTTTGCGCATTCTCGGTGGCTGCGCTACCCCGTGACATCGCTGGGTCAGGTCGAGTTGGGGGCGGCGATACACCCCCGCTTAGCCAATCGCAGTTCGAAATCTATCCCCTAATGAGTTTTCTTTTTCTAACGCAAAGAGCCCACGGGACACGAGTCACGCCCTATGAATCGCTGGAGTGGGAAGGTCGATCGGTGACAATTTTCCGATGTACTTGAGAAGCTCGAAACAAGTCCCCGTTTTTTCTTTATAGCCGGAAGAGTAGAAGCAGCGTAGCCAAGGCACCTCGGTGGGTTAATCTCAAACACATGTGGCGGTATTTTAAGTGGTTGTGGTAAACTTCAACTGCAATCTTTGGAAAAGCTATAAAAATCAAGGACCGAACTCTGAAAAGAACCAGGGACCAATTTTGAGTTAAAGAATAGATTTCCTGTGATTTTTATTAAATGGGAAAGTTGAATGATTTTAAAATTGAGGGAGGTCTGTCTCGAATTTCTCAAGTTTGACAACTTACAGATGTTTATTTATACGCTGGACGTGACTGGCCCGGATGTCGTAATTTTCTACGGTGTGTTTTCATAAATTTAATCTTTATTACAGAAATTTTCTAAGCGTGAGAAAGGGACCTAGTAAATTTCTCAAGAGTTTCTACTTTCCTTCTATGTTCCTATATATTAACTTGTAATTTTCTAAATATATTTAATTCCAGTAATAAAACGCGTTTAAAACTATTTCGGTATAGTCTATAATAACCTCTTTTCAAAATTTTGGCGCTGGCCCGATAAGAAGGCTTGCATTCAAAGGTATTAAAAATTTTAATACCTATGAATGCCGTTTCTGTCCTTCTTTTTTGAATCCCTGATTAGGCAGCGCAAATATTTATAATCCAATCCCTTTCAAAGCCGATCGGAGCTGTCAGACGTAACCTGAAATAAATTAAACCCGTTATTTTCGTTTAATGCATTAGAACTATTAGAAGGCGCTTCACAAGCATGAAATTGGCAATATTGAGTAGGTTTGTGCATAACAATACATCACTTTATCACGAATCTCCCGCTTTATTTCAATGTGATCAATTAAAAATATATAAAATCATGATAACATATTTTTAAAAATTAGTTTTCATCACAGCTATCTGTGTATCAATCAATCTTGACAATGTAAAATGACTAATACTTTGTTTTTAAGTGCTTTTAACCTAATTATTATTCGAAAAACAGTAAATAAGAACAGTGAAATGTGCAATTTAAAAAGGGATTAAAAATGTTCTATTTCACGGTCGATTTGGGGTATCCAAATGTATGCAGAAAAATGTTGTCGCCACTGGGTACAGAAAGGGATTCAGTTTAGGAGATAATTTCTAGCTAATATGGGGATTCAAAACACGAGGACCAAAACGGTATCGAAAAGGATTCAATAATTGTCACGTCACCATTGAACAGAAAATTTTCGAATACTTTTCAATACAAGCCTTCTTACCGGGGGTCGATAAAGAAGTAATTTATTGTACCTGCGAGCGCTGCTTTCGCAATAAAAATCAAACGTATGTCGCAAGACGTTACAGTGAACAGAGGTGGGACGAGCGACGCCCAAGAATTCGTTAATGTTTGCCACGAATGAAAACTTGGTCTCGGTATCGTGCACATGCGCAGAGCTGTTTTCGCATTCACGTGTTATTCCCACTCCCCTATGTTATATTTTGACATCTCGATGCATACGTAGGTTATGTTCGTCTCCACGGAGGGAGGCATCCATTTCAGCCAGATCTTGGGGCTTAGGAGGAACTTGCATGTTAATGTTCCTCCTTGTCCTGAAATCGCTACTATCTCCCAGAAACTGTCTGCTTTCCACGGTTGGTCCTAATGTCGCTTCCTTATTTTCGTCTGCAGCTTGTTCAAGCAGCGTTTGGGGAAGCGTTCCGCGTACAGATCCATTTTTCAAGAGGTAGGCGTGTTGATTTCGCAAAGACTGATGCGAATCGTATTGAAGCTCTGTGTTTTTCTGGCACCACGGATTGTGCATACGCGCCATAAAGCCTCCGCGAACAGGGATAATGCTGGCATTTTAGCAGTCTAGCACGTCATCCTTGAGTTGATTCGTCCACTCAATGTAGACGTTTCGCCGGTTCTTCATCGTGTTTCCATTGAAATTACTATTTGCAGCATCCCGAATTCTAGGGTGATCGGCACTGTTTGCCGACCGATTGTCGGGTTCTCTGCGCGTTCGATCGTTTAGAACCGCATCTACAACTTTTTGGTGGTTTGATGGTGTTATTGTTGTTCCAACGAGCAGCTAGGGTAAGGGTTGGTCTCTCCTTGTAGAGCCCCGCATGCAAGGATAAGGCTGGATACTCTGAGAGGTCACACGGTATCCCAGAGACACCGTTTAAGACACCTCGCCCAGGTGATATTCAGCTTTCGGCACTGTTGTTACTTCGGGACCTCAGGTTTTGTTTCAACCTTTAAAAACATCGTTTTTTTTTGGCTATTTTTGCATTGAAAAATATGTAACAAAAAATCCGTGTTTTTTTCAATCTCGACCACAAATTCGGATTCAGCTGCGAAAAATACATAGAAAAAGTCTTTGTTGGTCCGCTGAGCCCAATCCTTTGGGGGGGGGGGGGGCTGCACTGAGAACAATACCGTAAAACCTTGTCGAAATTTTTTTTGATATTTCGCCGAACCGAGTGACAACCAGCACCGAGGCCTCGAAGAGAAGGAGGCGCTCAGAGGAAACCCAACCGTTTTTTTTGGGGGGGGGGGGGCTAAGCCTACGAAGAGGCACAAGACGGTCGTCAAAACGATCAGTGGCCAAAATTCGAGATTTCCTTCTGTAGGGGAGGGGTCTTCGCATTTGTCGCAGCCAACCCAGCGGCTAAAGCTTGGCTACATAATACAGTGGCCGAGACAAGGCTCTGGGAAGGTTCAGACCTAAAAGTATGTGGGATTGAGTTGCTCCAAAAAATGGTGTGGGCTGCGACGTGGTTCCCAGGTAACCTGGCAGACCCGTCTGTGATCCTTCGGTGATCGCAGGGATTCAACCTTTCACTAAGGACAGCGTCCTGGAGAATCGCCAGACACGATCGGCCTCAGGAAGAAGACACATCGAAAGGCACCAATCAACTTCTAGTTGTACAAATTCCTGAGTCCCAGACGAAGGTTCTTGCGGTCCTCAACAACAGGCCCTTCTACCACCTTGGACAGGTCAACCTTAGGATTTCCGGCCAGGGATAGGAGGAGCCTGTCGGGACACAGGAATACCGGGAGCAGACCTAAAGTGACTGCTCCTGGCCTAAACATTACCCAAATTAACTTGAATCACAGCAAAGGCGCCTGTGCAGTTCCACAGAGGGGCATGGCCTTGTTTAGTTCGACATATTATAAGGGGATTAGGGGGGGGGCTTATTTTTGTTACAGGGACCCCAAGGCGGTCAAACCAAGGGCCTGCATACTGGAGAAGGGAGTCAACGTTGTCCCGATGCTAAAGCTATGTTCTAGAAACCTGATGGTGGTAGCCACGACAGGCTCCTCCTATCCCTGGCCGGCAACTCTAAAGTTGACCTCTAAAAGGTAATAGAAGGGCCTGTTATTGAGAACCGCAAGAGCCCTCGTCTGGGACTCAGGAATTTGTATAACTAGAAGTTGATTGGTACCTTCCGCTGTGTCTTCTTCCTGAGGCCAATCGTGCCTGACGATTCGCCAGAGCGCTGTCCTTAGTAAAAGGCTGAACCCCTCTAATCGCCGAAGGACAACAGACGGGTCTTCCAGCTTACCTGGGAACCACGCCGTAGCCCACACCATCTTTTGGAGAAACTCAACCCAACATACTTTCAGGTCTGCACCTTCCTAGGGCCTTGTAGGCCATGGCCTCGGTGCTGGTTGTTGGCGTTGTGGAAATGGACAATTTCTATGTACTTCGAACCGCTTAATGTTTATTCTCTGTCCGAATTTCCGAACGAGCTGGTATTGTTCGATAACATGTTTTCTACCACCAAAAAAATCAACACGGAAACAATGTTTTTGAGGTTCGGAAGTAAAAAAAAAGAAGCTAATTTTGGAATTATCAGTTCGGATTCAGCGACACGAATTCCATAGGATGTCACTACTCTGGTTTGGCCCAGCAGACCAAAAAAGACTATTTCTATGTATTTTTCGCAACTGAATCCAAATTTGTGGTCGAAATTGAAAAAAAAACACGGGTATTTTTGTTACATATTTTTCAATACAAAAATAGCCAACAAAACGATGTGTTTTGAGGTTAGAAAAAACCCTGAGGGTGATGGCGGAATTCTGACCTTGGATTCGGATTCAGCGACCCAAAATCCATACGATGTGACTACTCTTGTCCGTCAGACAACCTAATTTTTTTTGTGGGGCTGTGTAATTGTAACCATATTCAGCAGAAACCCTTTGTACAGGGATACTCTTTCCGCAACCCGAGGACGCGTTCGGTGGCTTTGTCGTATGCATATGTCCTTATATAGAGATTGATGCCCCTTTGGAAAACTAGACTTACTGTCTCATCTGGAAATTATCGGCTGACAACCAACAACGTCACCCTCCAGAGGGGCGTCTTTCAGGGCGATACCATGAGCCCTTTACTTTTTTGCATTCTACTTCTGTCTCTATCTGCCGCGCTAAGAAATTCTTCTGGATACCTCCGTGGCGACACTAATCATCGCGAGCACAAGATCACTCATGTATTTTATATGGATGACCTGAAGATCTATGCCTCTGGTAAAAGCAAACTTCAAACTGCTATAAATATCGATTGGAAGGGGAAGAAAGGGCGAAGAGGAAAAATAACATAGTAGTTAAGGGATTGAAAGTGGAGAGTGAAACAGGGTAAGCCGAGATCGAAAATCTTTTGAGAGATATTGGGATGCAGGTAAGGGTAGAAGGAGATAAGAGCATAGGATGGACGAAAGAGGGAAAAGAAGAAATGTTTCTAGTGCAAATAGGGAGTGAGGAGGAGAAAAAGAAAATTATGGAGGAAAGAAAATTATTGAAAGGAAGAAGGGAAAGAATTGAAGAGGATCTGACATGGAGGGAGAGGAAAAAGAGATGGCAAATAGAGCAAAGGGTATGGGTAGAGAGGAAAAAGGGGCGCATGGTATGGATAGGGAGAGTCAGATTATGGATAAATGGGGAGGAATGATTCTGGGACGAAGAAGTAGAAAAAATAAGGGAAAAGGGAAAAAGAGTAGAGAAAGGTAGAAAAAAGGAAGATGCAAAAGAGTTTAGAGATCAAGCAGAGGGGGTTCCCAACAGCAAGGTGGAAGGAAACTAAGGAGGACAGGTGAGGGAAGGGAAGATAAAAACGTGAAAATAGCTTTCTGGAATGTGTCAGGCTTGAAGAACAAGAATGAAGGGTTTTCGTGGGAGTTAGAAAAGTGGGATGTGATTATGATGAGTGAAACCTGGGCGGATGAAAAGGAATAGAAAGGGATGAAAAGAATGTTACCTGAAGGTTATGTGTGGACGATGCAAGAAACAAAAAAGGAACACGCTAAAGGTAGAGGGATGGGCGGCCTGGTCTCAGGGATGAGGAAATAATTGGCAGTAAGAGGGAGAACAGAGGAGGACAGGGAGGAAAAGGATGGGACAATAATAAGAAGGATTGTAATCGGAAAAGTCAAAATAGCGGTGGTTTGTGTATATAGAAGAAGAGGGGAAGAGGAAGGCTGAACAGTAATAAGGAGGTGGATGAAGGAAAAGAAGGAAGATTTGGTTTTGATAGGAGGTGACTTGAATGCCTGGACTGGCGAACAAGGGGGAGGGATTTGGTGTGAAGAAAAGGAGGCCTATGTAAGGAACTCCAAACATAGGGAGACAGACCGAGAGGGTAGGAGATTACTGGACGTAATAGGAGAAACAGGATGGTCTATATGTAATGCTAATATGAAAGGAGATGAGAAAGGAGAGATTACATTTTTAGGTAAGGGAGAAACAGTAATAGACTACATCCTGGCGGATGAAAGAATGTGGAATATGATAGGCAGTATGAATGTGGGGAATGAGATAGGGTCCGAGCACTTTCGGGTAATAGCACTTTCCGGTAATGGAAAAGGAGAATGTTAGGTATGAAAAAGAGGAGAGAGTAGACTCGTTAATTGAAAGGTTGAAAGGGTCTCTTGAGAAGGTAAGGGGTGAGATAGGTACAAAAGGAGAAAGATAAGAGGGGAAAAGGGCCTGTGGGAAGACGAATGCAAGGAGAGTAAAGAGAGAATAAAAAAGTGTAAGAAAATGGAGGAAAGGAGGAATAGAGAAGGCGGATTACAACAGGAGAAAAAGAGAACATGAGAGGATGCTGGAAAGGAAAAAGTAAAATGGAAAGGAGAAATACAAGGAAGATGTAGAAAAAGCGATAAAAGAAGGTAGGGTTTGGGATATGATAAATAGGGAAAGAGGAGGAAGGAAGGGAGTGTATGAAGAAATAGAATTGGGTGAGTGGACGGACTATTTCGAGGGTCTGTTGGGGGGAGAACACAATAGGATCAAAGGGGAAAATAGAAGGATAGTCTAGGAAGAAATGGAGGAAGGGGACGAAATAACAAGAGAAGAAATGGATGAGGTAATAGATAGACTAAAATGAAACAAGGCTACCGGAGAGGATGGTATGGAGAACGAAGCGATAAAGTATGGAGTAGTAGGGGTTAGGGAAGGGATGTGGAAGATCTGCAACAATGCCTGGAAAGGAGAAGGGCAAAATATACTCAGAAATTCTAAGGAAAAGGTTAGAGAGTCAGATAGAAGAGAAGCAAAATATCCTACACAATCAGAGGGGATTTAAAAAAGGGTTGGGGACAATAGATAACATTTGCGTACTCTACTGCTTGGTTGACAGAAATTTAGGGAGAAAGAGAGGGAAATTATTTGCCTTGTTCGTAGATTTTAAAGCAGCTTTTGACTCAGTGAATAGAAAAGTGCTATGGCAGGCAATGAGAGAGAGGGGAATAGAGGAAGGGTTGGTAGAGAGAATAAAGGAAATTTTTACTGAAACCAGGATTAGGGTGAAGGTAGGGGGGAAGAAAGGGGAGTTTTTCTGGATAAGAAGAGATCTAAGTCAAGGGTGCCCGTTGAGTCCGCTACTCTTTAATATGCTGCTGGTAGACTTAGAGGAGAAGCTAGAGGAGAAAGGGAATGGGGGTACGATTTTGGGTAATAGCAAACTATACTCTCTAGCATACACGGACGTCGTAGTTCTGTTAGGAGACGATGAGAAGGGGATGAACTTAATTATGAGAATTTTCTACGAGTATGTGGGAACGAAAGAACTGACGGTGAACGTAGGGAAGACCAAGTTGATGTGCTTCAGAAGTAGAAAGACCAAAATAGGTGCAGGTGAGGAAAAGAATCGAATGTGCGAGTAAAGTAATGGGACAAGTATGGGGTATAGGAAAGAGAAGGTTCAATGACGATTGGAGAATGCGGGTTTGGTTATTTTATGCGTTGGTTTGAGCGGTGTTGTGTTATGGAGTGGAGGTCTGCGGATGGAAGCAACATAGGAAAGTAAAAAGCATGCATGAGAGATTTCTGAGGTGGGTAATGGGGGTTATTTGGAGTTGCCCAGGATACCCCAGATAACAATACGTGCCGGCACGTGATCGGGCCGACGGGCTGGAGCCCAACCTGCCTGCTAAATGTACGCGTCAGGCCAGCAGAGTCGGGATGCGACCGAAGGGCGGACAACGGTCCGGCAGATTAGATGCCCGTCGGTCGTGCAAACGGTGAGGAAAGACGGGCCTGCGATTTGCCCGACCGCTGCAGGCTGGTAGTGCGAGTAGATTGAGATCGCAAACGCAAATTTTAATTTTTCAATTTTAATTTGAATTTTTTAATTTTTTAACTTCAATTTGAATTTTTCAATTTAAATTGTAATTTTTTAATTTTTCAATTTCAATTTTAATTTTAATTTTAATTTTTTTATTTTAATTCTAATTTTTTAATTTTAATTTTAATTTTTCAATTTTATTTTTTTTTTTAAGTTCTTAATTTCAATTTTAATTCCAATTTTTCAATTTGAATTTGAATTTTTCAATTTGAATTTTAATTTTTCAATTTTTTAATTTTTCAATTTTAATTTTTTAACTTTAGTTTTTCAATTTTGATTCTAATTGTTCAATTTTTATTTTTATTTTTCAACTTTAATTTTAATTTTAACTTTTATTTTATTTTAATTTTAATTTTAATTTTTTATTTTAATTCTGACAATTTTCAAAGAGTTCAAGAAATGTTTGTTCTCCTTGTCTTTGTTGAAACAATCAGACGGCAATCTTTTTTAAATTGAAGACAGGCTGGGTAACGTTTACGATATCATAATATAACCTTCTTATTGTTTCAATAGAGTGAAGAACGTTGCATCGCGTCGTTTTCTTAAACATTTTTATTTTTGACATTTCTCATTTTTATAACATTTTTTATTATTATTATATACAGTATAGAGTGGTCTAAAATTTTATTTTAGAATTTTTACGAATAACGCCCGGAAATTTGTTAGAGTCCACACAAAAATAAATCCATTTTTTTCAACGATGTTGAGAGATGGCGCAAGTCCCATAAAGTTTAGCACTTATTCCCCATAAGAAAGAAATACGTTTTTGCAAATTTTATTCAGAATCCTCAATGTTAGCTGAATCGAGTTGCAACTTAACAATTTCATTCATAATTAGCCATAGAATACGAATAAAATATTACTTTTCAAATATCACCACTATAAGTCTGTTTAATAGGGTCCCAAGAAAACCCCATAAGTGAAGAAATGGGATTTGCGCCTCCCCAGGTTGCGGATAGGGGACCACCTCCCAGATATGGGTGGTACCGGGGAAATCAAATACCCGGGGCGGACAAAAAAAACTAGCTAGGGGAAGGAACCCCGAATTGAAACCAATGATGAGGAAGTATGAAAAAAACAATATACCCCAAGGGAGTAACAATCTCCCAACTGATTCCGATCAGGTTCCAGCCCCGGTGGTCAGTGCCGGTTCCATGGATTTTGGGGGGAACCAATCATACTTGGAAAAGAGCGTCTGCGAGGAGTTAGGAGGTCCATTGGACACCACAGAGGAGCCCAGTTTCATCGAGAAACTGAGGGAGTGGTTAGGTGCGAAGAGGACTAAGTCCGACTTCTACACAAAGTACCAGGAAACCAACGAGGAGCTGATGTGTCTTCAAGCGATCATCGAAAAGATGGAGGTCTTCTGCATGAAAAAGAGAAATATGTGGCTCGAAATCCGCGACGGTGTAGGTGATGCGAAAGACCATCTTGTTCCTCTCCACCGCAACGTGAAGGCGCTCGAGACTCACTTTGACTGCCACTCCAGTTACATGAAGGAGAGGGTAGGCCATAGAGTGAAAGAAGTCAGGAAGAAGGCAGGACGTGAAAGGAGAGCCAGTAGGGGAATCCAGTCGGAACAAGATGCCGTGGAAATTTCCTCAACCCAATATGGGAAGAGACCGAGGGAGCCCACCCTGAGCCCCGTGGAGGCGACCACTACTAGGCCACGAAAGAAGAAGTCGCGGACCCGCGGTGTAGCGGTGACCTCGACTCCCAAGAAGGAAGATAGAGTTTTACCGACACCTGTACCCAAGGTGACGGGAAGAAAGAGGAGGAAATGGAGACGAGCTCGACCCGAAGCGGTTCTAATCAAACCGGCTGAGGGCTCGAGCTACGCAGAGGTTCTCAAGGACCTCAAGCGAAAGGTCAGACCTGACTCCCTTGGCGTAATAATCAAGGGTGTCAGGGAAACCAGGAGCGGAGAGGTCCTTGTAGAAGTAGGGCCCGCAGCGGATGGCAGATCCAAGCTTTCCGCTGCGATCAAAAAGGTTGTAGGTGATGGTGGCAGTGTGAGGGAGCTGGTTCCTCGCACTGAGGTCAAGGTATTGGACCTCGACACAACCACAGATGCGGAGGAGGTCGAGGCTGCCGTCAGAAGACATTTTGGCGAGCAGCCAGCAGGCGAGACCAGGGTCAGTCTCACAAAGAGGGCCTTCAGGGGAACTCTGAAGGCTTTTGTGGAACTGACTGAAGGAACAGCAGCGAAATTAGTACGTGCGGGACACCTGAAGGTGGGATGGGTGTCCTGTCGCGTACATACGAAGATACAGGTCACTCGCTGTGACCGCTAGGCTTTGGCCACATGGCAGCGGTTTGTAAGGGTCCTGATCGGACGAGAGGATGCTGGAGGTGCGCCAAGGAGGGGCATAAAGCTGCAGCATGCGATAGCACACAGCAGTGCTACCTCTGCGCCGCAAAGGAAGGTAAGCCCCGGACAGACCATCGCTCGGAGACAAGGAAACCGAAACATCAGCCATGTCTACATCTTTGCAAGCAGATGAATTCTTTGGATCAATTGGATTTCTTTTACATACAGCAGATTTAAAATCAAATTTAATTAATTGGAACAGTCTACAAAATTAATTATTAAAGATCGACTTGTTATTAATTAAACCAATTACATAATTGGTAAATAAACCGTTTGAATTTATATTTTGAACATCGCGAACTTCACATACCGTTCACTTCATCAACTTCTGGTACAAGGTCTCCATTCGTCACACCAATTCTCAGAACCGCAAGGGACAAATATTCCCATAAGGCTTACAATGTGTGCTTCTTGGACGGGTGCTTCTTATCAAAGTAAAGTAAAAGCAATTTATATCCGAATTGCACTTTTAAAGCAGTGAAAAATCTCATATAATCAAAGATTGAATGATTTTGCAGGTAGGATTGTCTTTCTGTGGTGGTAAGTTCGCAATTGCTTCTCTGATCGTCAAAAGTACCAACGTTACTTTTTAGGTACTGATAAGCCGTTCCGGATGCCTCATTCGGTTGAACGATACGCATGACAAAACTCCACATTTGGAGCCATTAAACGGCTTCCTATCTCCATTCGTTTGCAAGATAAAGTTTTTGTAACTAAATCACCGTATGAAGTAAACTATTGCATATTTCACCATTTTGACAAATGCACTGCATTCAGAAATGTTCGAAGAATATCTGTGAATTTTTTCAGATTTTTCCTGATGTCATCCACCTTCTGGGAACAGGTCAAAGTGGACCCTTGAAAAAGGAGGCCGAAAAGCCCTGTTTTTTGGGACGTTTTGCCCTCGAACTATTGTAAACCATTTTTTAGGACAAAAGTGAACATATCGCTGCATTCGGAAGACTTTAGGCTTTCAGATGCATTTTATAAGATATTTCAGATATTTTTTTTGTGCGAGTCGCAATCAAAAAAAGTGAGGGGCCTATACCTTTGGAACCGACTTTAGTTTACTGCCTTGGTACTGCACAATATACTATTATGTAACGTGAGTATGTTTTCCCGCTTTCCGAGCGTGGTTTGGAGCAGCATAATAGGCCATTGATGGTGGTGGGGTACTTTTCTGGCTTAGGCCGTTAAAGTGCACTTTACCGTTCGCGGAAAATGCGCATTCGTTACTTCGACTCGCGCGCACTTTTCTGCGTAGTACTTGTCCCTTCAAACTAATCTCAAACCTGAAACGTGATATCATGAGGAAACTCGGAAACCATACTCTTGCTACATAACATATCGTGTGTACTGAGGCAGCAAAGTATCTTTAGGTAAAACGTAAAATTGTATAATAATGTGTTTTTCCGTATCCTTGAAGCACACGAAGGTTTTGCCGGCCCGTCCTTGTAATTCAGTCATAACCACAGGCCATCCTGTGATGGCAGTCGCTCTCAGGGGGACCCTGTGGTGGTTGTTTAGCCAATTATATTCATTTAATTATACTCTGTAATATATTATTATTATAAGAGTAGAAAGTTCCCACATGAGCCTACGGTTTTTGTCGTTGAAAGGAAAATTAAAACTAAATATTGGAAAATAATGTACCCATTAGTATTAAGTCATGATATAACAATTTTTGAGAATAATGCATTTTTTTATTGACAATGTGCGACTGAACATTTCTGCATCGTTTAGTAACAAATTATTCTTTCCTAAACTATTTACCAAAAATTGATAAAAATTTGAGGGGATGTTGAAAAATGAATGCAATTAACAATAAAATTCTTAAAATCGTGCTATTTGTTATTGTCGCTTATTTATATTATTTTTTAATAAACAAATATCAATTTTTTCCTGTTCTGCACACGGAATTTGAAATGCGTTTTAGTAGTAAGAAGTCGGAACGCTTAATATTCAGAAACCGTATGGAATAGTTTGTGCTCGCTCTTTGGGTTATTGATAAATAATATCGTTTAGCGTCGTGCGTTGCGTGCTGCGGTGACCGCCCGCCAAGTGGTTGCCGCAGCACGCAGCGCGCGGCGCTAAAGAATAATATTTATCATCAACCCAAAAAGCGCCCACAAAAAAATTGAAACGATTTCTGAATGTTGAGCCTTGGGACTTTCCACTACTTGAAGAAATGTTCAACTTCCGTGTTTAGAACAGGGCAAAATCGGCATTTTTTAATAAAAAATGGTGTTAAGTAGCGAAATCAACAAATAGCACTGCGTTGGGATTGTTATTGTTGATTGCATCTATTTTTCACTATGCCCTGAATTCGTCAACAATTTTTCATAAGTAGTTTACGAAAGAATAATTTGTTAATGAAACGATGCATAAATGTTCAATAGAACATTGTAAATAAACAAATGAATTTCTCTCAAAAATTTGTATAACATGGCTCAATACTACTTAGTAGATTATTTTTCAATCTTAGATTCAATTTTCCTTTTAAAGTCAAAAGTCGTAGTCTTACTGGGAAAACTTCTACTCATATATGAGACCGTATATAAGTTAGACGATATCCAGTATAATATGTATATTAATTTTGAGGACAGACGCAGTTTTTGTGGAAAGTTATAATATTTTTGCGACGCTCAAGAGCTAAAAATATTTGGAAAATTATTCTGCGAGCATTTGAAAGCTTCTCATTGAGAGTTTCACTGAAAATACTTTTGATTGTAAAATTTCCTTAAAACATTATTTCAAAAAAATTAATATTATGAACTGAATTCAAGAATGCTGTTATAATATATGTGTATGTATTTCATGTTAAAGTTAAATATATAAAAATCAGTGAAAAATGGTTTATTTCTTATAATATTGGTGTTATACCTTCCTGCTAATTTATTAATCCGTTCTCTCACTAATTTTTAAATTTTTAGAATATAAAAAACTACCAGGTTATAAATATTAGCCTTAATATTTTATCATAATGAATCTACGTTTGTCTCATGGCTCCAAATTATGTGAAAAATCATGCACGGTAAAAAAAAGAAGATGCAAATTTCAATTCGGTTTTTAGACATTTTGCTGTTATTCGTGTGATAATTCGACATATTTGTCGTAAACTTGCATGGATTAATAATGGAATTTAACATATTTTGTATCAATTACACCGTAAAAGTGTAGTATTGGCACGCAAATCAGTGGAGATAAAAATATCAGTGATTGGCGTGGTGAGTTTCAATCATGTGTAAACGTACGAGTACATTAGTGTAATTTTACCACGTGAAACACTGCAACTTTACACTTTTTTATTTTTTACCGTTTTGAATGAATGTGATCATTTTCAACCACTTTTTTATAATGTGCCATTCTTCTGCACGAGACGGAAAATGAATGT
This sequence comes from Andricus grossulariae, assembly GCA_011634705.1. Taxonomy (NCBI): domain Eukaryota; kingdom Metazoa; phylum Arthropoda; class Insecta; order Hymenoptera; family Cynipidae; genus Andricus; species Andricus grossulariae. Next base: position 51,673,117 of record JAABKJ010075445.1, read on the forward strand.
CGAAATAGTAGTACTGATTAACTGATACTTAAAATTCACCAGACGAAAAATTTGATAAATCCTTAAGAAAGCGCTTTTTGAAACGAGAATTACTGGAGGAATGCAAACGAGTTAAACAAAATTCACAATATTCAAATATCAAATATCAAAATATATAAAATATATATATAATATATATATATATATATACCAACCGAAACCGAATTTCAACGTCAGAAGTGAGGAAAGTGCATTACTCCATCTAGATGCTTCACTTCTGAAAGCCGAGGTAAAGAAAGCAAAGTTTCAGCCCGATATTTTATTTAGAAAAAAAGTTCTCAGATTCAGAAAAAAATTCAGAAAATTGAAAAAGTGAAGCCGGTAAGGTAGGTATTTATGCGTGTCACATGCCCTTAACATGATGCTAATACAGGCTGGCCGCAGCCTAGAGAATACCTGGAAATCAGGAAAAAGTCAGGAAATTTTGTTGGTCAGGGAAAAGTCTTGGATTTTGAAGAAAAAATTGCAAAAGACAAGGAATTTCTGTAAGAAGTACTTTAAGTATCTGTCAAGACTAATCAGGACTGCCTCATAGTCACTTATAGCCACTTCTCAAATCACTTTTTAGTCACTTTTTTAAGATAAAGTCACTATAGTCACTTTTTTGGATGAAAACTGACAGTAGTAACTTTTGTTTCAATATTTAACCATTATTTAATTCAGATCTAAGCCTATTTCTAAATTTTCTTGAATTCTTTTAAAATATTTTAGGCTTTTTTAAAAGGTTCGAAGAAATTTTTAATAGGTTTCAATAATTTAAAGGGATTCGAAAGATTTTAGGGTATGTTTCAAAATTTCAAGGAATTTTCAAAAGCTTTAAAATGTTTCAAGGGATTTCAAAGGATTTAAAATACTTTATGGTATTTCAAAAGATCCCAAGGAATTTTCAAGAGATTTTAACATTTCTCATGAATTTTTAAAGATTTGAATGCTATGAAGGGATTTTAAAAAAATTTCCACGGAGCTTTAAAGAATTTTGGAAGATATGGAATGATTCCAATGGATTTTATAAGATTGCGGATGATTTAAATGATTTTAAGGGTTGTTAAAAGCTCCTATGGTATTTTATTAATTTTTTCAGGATTTCAGAAAATATCAGATTTCATATAATGTCACGGGATTTTATCATGTTTTAATGGATTTCAAAGAATATATTCACTATAATTGAGGGGATTGGAAATTCAATGAAATTTTAAATAAATTTTATGAATTTGATGGGATTCTAAAGAATTTTAAAGATTTTTAGGGTATTTTAAAAAATTCCTAGAACTTTTCCAGCCCTTTAAAAAGTTTCAAAAGATTTGAAATATTGTTGGGTATTTTAAAAGATACCGAATAATTTTCAATCGATTTCAATAATTTGAAGAGATTTAAAAGATTCAATCCAAGAAATTTAAAAAGTTTCAAGAGATTTCTAATAATTGGAATCTTTTTAAGGGATATAAGCCAATTTCCATGGGGGTGTAAAGAATTTCAAAACATATGGAACTATTTTATAAGATCTATACGGTTTTAGTTTAATTTAACATTAGATTTAATATAATTTGACAGCATTTTATAATATTTTAGTGAATTTCAAATAATTTATTCACAATAATTGAGGATTTCGTAGAATTTCAAAGTTTTGCAAATATTTCAAGATATCATCAAATTTTTAAAAAATTTAAAAGATTTTCGTATATTTAAAAAAAAAAATCCAAGAAATTTTCAATTAACTTCAATAATTTGAAGAGGTTTTAAAGAATTTAAAAGATATTTGGGGTTTTCCAAAAATTCGAAAGCATTTTTAAGGGCTATTACATATTTGAAGGTACACCAAAAGATTTTAAAGTATTTGAAATATCTTATAGTATTTTTTAAAGTTTTCAATAATTTGAAGTGATTCCAAAGAATTTGAAATATTTTAGGGTATGTTAGGGTATTTTCAAATATTTTTTGCAATTCATTTGAATTTACCCTACATTTTTATCATTTATCCTGAGTTCTTTTAAATTATTTTGAATTCTTTGGAATATTTTTGAATTTTCTATTTTCAAATTCACTGAATTCAATTGATTGTTTTTTTTTAGTTTTTGTCTAATTCATATTGAAATCTTAAAATCACCTTGAATTCTGCGGTATTTTATCAAAAAACTTTTAATTCCCTTGAATTTTTGTAAAATCATTTCAAACTTACTGAATCCAATGATTTTTTTTTTTATGTTTTTGATTTATTTTCGATTCAGTTGATTTTTTTTAATTCGCCTGGATTTTTAATGAATTTTATCGAATTCTTCTCATTTCCCTTAAATTCCTCTAAATGCACTCCAATTTTACCGAAATCGCTGGAACATTTTGGATTTCAACGATTTTTTCCAATTCATTTGAATTCTTTTTCAATTCAAAAGAACATTAATCACATTATCAATGTAAATTCGACAGTTTTAGTCACTTTTTTAATACTTTTTTCCAGTAAATTATTGAGAATAATACATTACAAATTTAAAAGATTAAAATTTTGGTTTTTCAATATTAATGATCAGGGAAAATAAAAAAATTAGTCGGAAAAATCAGGGAATTTGGAAAATGACGTTTTGCGGCCACCATGACATAAATTTATTACATAGTTAATTTTTATCTGATTATAATTGAATGTGATTATATAATTTTTATTTTTATCCTAGATGGAGGACATTGCAATTCCGATGCTTCACGGGAACATGGAAGATATTGCAGGCGAGACGACTCTCAATAATGAAACAACTAACGATTCAAACTTGAGTATGCAGCAACAACAGGAGCGGGAAAATCGAATCACGATTGATTATTCATCTCTTTCCCATCGTCTAAAAGATATTGACGAAGACGATTACAAAAAGGCGTATAATAAATTGAACAAAGCTATTACTGACATCCAGAATACGATGCAACGCATTCAAGCCCCCAATATGAAGGTAAGTTTCTGAGATTAATTTGGGTTCACAGTTTCAGAATTGTGACATTAAACAGGGCGGCGACTTGGTCGGGAAACCGGGAAAAAGGTCGGGAATTTAATGAAACCCCGGGAATTTACTTCTTATTGCAGTAAAATTCAAGTTTTCATTATTTTAATAATTTTGGTCAATTTAGAAATGTGATTTCTACTTTATCTACGTTTGCAGAGCATATAAGTGTGTTTTATTAGGTTACGGATTTATTTACGGTTTTTGGCTCTTATATTTTTTTTAGACTATCTTAGTTCACTCCAGGGGGATGGCTCTCCTATAAAGGCCTGTAGAATAAATGTGTCATGAGATCAGTTTTAAATATTGCATCGTTCATACACAATTATTATTAATATAACTACATAAACTTAGAATATAAATTATGAAAAAATTATCGTTTCTCAATTAAAACTCAAAAACCAGCAGAAAGTATTTAAAAAAGTGTTAAATTATGTTTCCATAGCAATTCGTTGCTACTCATTGAATTAGTAAGTCGGCACTACTAAGCAGATTCGTTGAATACCCTTACTAATTCATTTAGTAACATGAATCTTACAATTTCATTTAGTAGAAACTGATAAAATTACTAATTCAACAGTCAGATACAATGCTACTAATAGCATTAGTAAAATTTCTACTAATTCGGATTTAGAGAGTACATAGTATGTTCATATGTAGCAACGATCAGTGTCAGTAATCGATGAAAGTTTTCTGCGTTGTAGAGTACAAAAAAGTGAAAGGTACGCATATTTTTCGATCTACTGAAAAACCTTTTAAAGGGGATAAGTACCCCTGAAATTCACCCTCTAAACGTTTTTTTCAGACCCTACAAATTCACCCTCCAAATATTTTTTTCGAACCCTGGATTATGGAATCTTGTATTTAATATCGTCGTTCGATAATAAACTATCGCCAACTGGGTTTTAAAAAAATTTGCATAATAAAACAGGAATTCCGAAAAAAGTTTCAAAGGGTGAATTGCAGGGGTGCTTATCTTCTTACAAAAAATAAGGGATGCACCCTCTGGGGAGTCAAAATGCTGCACAAAGTATCGGCGTTTGATGATAAACAATCTCCCATTGGTTTTAAACAAAAATTTGGCATAGACAGAAAAAACTGTTTTTGGGGGTGAATTTTAGGGGTGCTTTCACCCCTTGAAAATTTTCATCGACCCAAAATTATATATACCCTTCCTTGTTAGTTATGGTAGAAAATAAGCCAATTTTTTTTTTAAACTCAAAGATATTTTATAACTCGAAATATTTCTTCATTTTAGAAATTCTGACGAGAACGAATATTTATTGCCAGAGGATGTAGTAGTATAGTAGATACGAATTTGGACTCTCCTAATTTACTTTGTCTACTGTTCGGTGCATCCAGTGATGTGGTAAGCCAGTAATTTGATTCCTCTAAAATTTGCACATCGTGCCCGGCATGATCACGATTTAAAGTCTTAGTTAATCCTCGAAATTTGGAGTGTAGAAACCAGATTTTTTCCCCATTTTATATGATCGATGTAAATTCGATTTCCGAAATTTGCTACAAATTCGATTTATCATAGAAAATGAATTTACATCAACTAAATGTTATCGCCTTTCCCATACTTTCTTCTCTTTCTCTCAACTTCGATTTTCCCAATTCAGTGACAATGGGTTACCATGAACCCCAAGGGAGAATTTTGAGGCTTGAATTCCAGGATCTGTTTGAATTCGAAATGTGACATACCAATCTGTTGGGAGTGGTTAAAAGGAACTGGAATGCAGGACAAAATTCTCTGGAGGCTATAGAGGGAGAAAAAAAATTCTGTTTATTTATAATGCATGTTAGAAAGGGGACCTTTCTATTTTTAAAAGTACCTCTTCAGTGCAATTTTCTTCTCTCTGGTAATTTTACCTCCGAGACTTAGAATGCAGCCAGATGCATCGATTAAATATTAAGTAGATGCGCGCTTTCCGACATCCACACACGTAATTGAGGCGATAGGTAGGAATAGGAAATAATTTGAAAAAATAAGAAAATGGAATAAAAGTAGATGTCTTCAACATTCAAGAAAATTCTTTTACTAGAAAATAAACATTTTGCGTAATAGTCTCCAATTCAAGATGTAAAATTGTGGGGCAAATAAAATAAATAATATTTATTTCAAACTCTGATTTTTAAACAGAAAAGTACTAATAACAGGGTGGCTATAGGAGAGGAAAAACCTGAAAATCAGGGAAAAGTCGATCCCTGAAATGAAAATGAAAATGGAAACCAATGGAAATTTTTGCATGTACTTCTATCGAGTCCCTGGTGGTTTGGATCCCACCTCAAACTGTAGGTCCCGTCAACAAAATTTAGTTTTCCTCTTTAGAGAATTTTTAGGAAATCGTCTCTTTAGCGAAAGTCAAAGATTTTGAAAAAATCTTTGAAAAAGTCAAGCAATTCCCATAAGATGCACTTTGAATAACTGTCTTTTGATTTGAAATTAAAAATGTTTTTGAAAATTATTTTATCCCGTTTATAAAAGGTTCTATATTAAAAATGTTACATGATTAAGATTGTCGTTTTTGAATATTAATTGTTAGGAAAAATAAAGACTTTATAATGGAAAAATTAAGGAATTTTGAAAATGAAGTTTCTCGGTTACCTGATATAATATTCTTCTCAGTAATTTATTTGCCTTGAATTTCTGTTTCTCTTTTTTTTCAGTAGCTTCCTCCTGCAAATTAATTTTTAGTTAAAAATCGTATTATTTGTTAGAAAATTCAACATGAAAAAAAGTAATCCGTTTTGACTGAAAATTCAACTGCTTTGTTGAAAATTCGTCTTTCTGGGTTGAAAATTCAACTATTTTCGTAGAAAATTAAATTGTTGTTAAAAAATCATAATTTGCTGCTGAATATTTGACAGAAATTTTTCTTGATTAAAGATTCAACTATTTTTCCGTGAATTAGACTTCCGGTTTAACAATTAATCTGTTTTGGTAGAAATATATATTTTTTTTTTAATTAAACTGGTTAAAAATTAATATTCTTTGGTTGATGATTTAACTATTTCATTGTAATTTTCTCTTTTTTGGTCAAATTCAACCGTTTTTCAAATAAAATTAAAATTTGTTCTGGTAGAAATATCTACTATCAGATTATTCGTTAAAAGTATATTTTTTTGTTGAAAATTGCACTATTTGATTAAAGGTTGAACCACATTAAGAAAAAAGAATTTTGTTGTTGTTGAAAATTCATCATTTTAGTTAAAATTTATCTCCTTGGTTGAAAATCTGTTTCTTTTTTTATCCAAAATCAATTTTTCAAATAACATATTTAACTATTCCAGTTCCAGATTCATAATTTCTGATGAAAATTCATCTATGACACAGTATAAATTGCCAGGACAAAGCAAAGTATAACCTTGAAAGTATTTACGCGAAAAAATTCTTGAGATAAAAAATAACCTTGAACCTGTACATCTACTATTTGAATATATCTATAATTTCATGTATATATTTTGAACTATACGCAAATCAGAATTTGTGCAGTTTAATCTACATTCTGTCTCAATTTCTACTTTATCCCAGACTTCATTTGACTGAATTTATCCTGGAAGAATCCAGAATGTGCATGTTATAAAAAGTGGAATTCAAATAGTGTCCCTATTGATATGGAATTCGTATGTATTTTAAAACCGAAAAGTAATTTAAGTTAAAGTGGAAGTGGAAATTTGTCTGATGTCCGTCTTATATAGTCGCAATCGGCTACTGCATATCTCTGCACGGAGCAAGTCTGAACGACCCCAATTTGCGCGTGCACATATTGTACATTTCTAACGTACACATCTAACCCAAAACGATAAAATGTCATACTAGACACGTCTACGTGCACATCTGGGGCATAGATGAGAAAGTCTCTACTGTGCCGTCCTTCGTCCAAAGACGTACAGTGAAAAATATTTGCTTGATTCAGACAACATGTATTTGATTCACATCAACATTTTTCTTAGTATTTCTATCAAATTTTAAGATAAAAGAGCTTAGGGTTTCTCTATGAGAATTTTCCCAGATTGTCTACTTTACGAAAAATATAATCCTCTGTTTTTCGTTGCAGAGTTAAGTTCACAGTTTGAATGTTTACCTAATGGTGAACCTATTCCTGGTGTTCCTCGTTCCGGAACATCTTTCATTCTCGATAGACCTTATTATCCGGTCAGGTTTTCTCCTCCTGCAGAGCCTCCTCTTCATGCCAGGACCAGATCTCCTCCTACCAGGCTTCGTTCTTTACCTACACTTGGATCTCGACTTGCAGACCAAGGACTTCTTCGGCTTATTCCCAACACTAATCCGCTCCGGCGATTCGAAATTCGGAAATACACTTTTCCGGATGGCAAAGGTCTTAAAATGCGCGCAGCAGGACGTAATAGCTTGAGGAACATGCCAACCGATGCAAAAAAAGTTTTATCAACATCTACTGGTGACGCTGTCGCAATAATTGATCGTAATACATATCTCAAAGGGATATTTAATCACAATGCAGAACGTGCTGGCATAAACATGGAAAGCGGCACCGTTTTCGAATTGTCCCCAGAGTTAGTCGATGAGACTCCATTAGACACCCGTCACTCAATCAAAAAGAATTTTAGAATGATAAATGTCCAAAAAACTCCTCTACAACGTTAGGGTAAGAGAACCTATTCCTGACCACGGTTCCAAATGCGGTTAAAATTTTTGTTGATGTGTTTAAAATTCGTTACATACAGAAGCTTTCATGAAATGAAATGCTAATTTTCATAATAAAATAAACATAAATAATAATTTTAAGAACAAATATTAATTTTAAAAAGTACATGTGACTGAACGATGCTAACCAAAAACTTGAAAAAAATTTAAATCTGTTTCATTAAAGCTACACATCTTTGAGAAGAGCTAAATAGGGATGATTCAAGACGATATCAATGAACTTAAGATTTAATTACAGACACTTTCACAAAAAATTGATTCGATAGGTAGTATAAGAAAACTATTATTTAACATTGTTCACTAATCAATGTAATATTATATAATATTGTGATAAAGATTTGTTGAATACAAAAATATATGATTTGTTACATTTCAATTTCGTCATAAATATTTTGGATGAAATTATTATTTTTTTACAATAAATTAGTAAAAAGTTCATTATTTAAGATAAACTTCCGAAAAGCGCATACGTCCGATTTTTTTGAAAATCACTATTGCTTTTCATTCCCTTACAAAAATATTTTGGCAGAAGAATTATTATAGGCTTATAATGATTAACCTATAATAATTTGCAAATATAAATATTTTAAAAGATTTCAAATAATTTGAAATATTGTAAAGTATTGTAAAAGATTCCAAGCAATTTTCAATTGATTAAGGTAATTAATTAATTTCAGGGGATTGGAAGTAATTTAGAGTATTTAAGAAGATTCCAATGCATTTTCGAAAGCTTTGAAAAATTTTGAGTGATTTCAAAAGATTTTAAATGATTTCAAATATTTCAAGGCATTATAAAAGATTCCAAGGACACTTTCAATTGATTTCAGTAATGGGTTTGATTTTAGAGGATTTTAAATATTGGAGAGTATTTTAACAGATTCCAAGAAATTTTCAAGTGCTTGAAAAATATTTCAAAGGACATGAAATATCTTAAGAAATTTTCAAGGATTCCAAGGAATTCTTTATTTATTTGAATAATTAGAAGGAATTTCGAAGGGATTAGAAATATTTTTTGGTCTTTTTGAAAATTCCACGGGATTTTAAGGAGCTTAAAAAAATGTCAGAGACTTCCAAAACATTTTAAAGGATTTGAAATATCCTAACGTATTTTAAATTGATTGTAATAATTTGCAGTGGTTTGAAAGGATTTGAAATATTTAAGGGTATTTTAGAAGATTCTATGGAATTTTCAAGGGATTCAAAAGCTTTTAAGAGATACCAAACAGTTTCAAATTGATTTCAGTAATTTAATGTGATTCAAAGGACTTGACATATTTTAGGGAATGTTCTAACGATTCTAAGGAATTTTTCATTTATTACAATAATTGGAAGAAATTTTAAAGGTTTGGGAATATTTGAGTGAATTTTAAAAGAATAAAAGGCATTTTAAAGAGATTTTAACAATTTCAAGTGTTTTCTGAAGATTTTAGTAATTTTACCGAATTTGAAAGAATTTTCATGCCGTTGTAAAGAATTTCTTCGAATTTCATAAGATACGGAACGATTTCACATGACCTATATTATGAAAGAAGTTTTAGGCTCCAGAAGCTACGATCATGGTTCCTTAAAGCAACCAATTTCGACGCAACTGGAACATGTACGTCATCCACTTCTGCTCCTTCTGTCCTGGAAGGTAAGCAAGAGCGGGAAATTTACGCGAGAAAAGATCGTTCAATTTAATGCTGAATTTTTCTAAAAAAAATAATCCAAAATTGGTTAAAAATTGCCAGCTACAAGTTATTTTGAACCTCGTTTTTTTATTTCATCCCACTGTGCCCCTGTCTGATTATCATTTCATAATAGTTACAAGTACTAAAATACCTGGTGGACAGGATAAGGCGAAGGATGTGACCAGCCTCCAAAAAGAATAAAACTCTTTTTGTAATGCAACATTGTCGCACAAGCTTTCGGGGAAGGGTAACTTCCCATCGTAATGGGCCTAACCCACTTCCTCGTATCTAAATCCAGCCTCCACAAATCGTTGAAGGTTGTACAAGTGGCAGTGCATCCACCGAAAACGTACATAGAATTTTCGTACGTGCATGCCGAATGTGAATGCCTTTTGCCTATCGTAGGAACCAAGTGCGCGGACGTCAAAGAATTCCAAAATAGCGAACCATAGGCAACAGATTTTTGGAAATGGGCCTCACTGTGTTCGATAACATCTGTGAACATCAACACTTCATTATAAAAAGAGTACACGTGTCTGGTGCTTCAAATCAAACAATTATATCAAGTTCCGATAAGTACTTTTCGTAGCGCGAAACCATCTCTTCGACACGAACATGCATTCCTGAAGATCTTTGTAAGGCGGTATTAGGCTTAAAATATATTCCAAAATTTCATCGGGCAGATCGTCAATTTTGCATTGCATTTTGAAGAGAGTGGATCTGGACAGATCTGAACACACTTAAGAAACACAAGTGCTTTCACACAAAGCAGAAACCTGCATTCCGGTTTATGTAACCTATAAAGTAGTGGACAGGAATTTTTTCACTGGATTTCACTTTTTATGGACTTTCAGCCGGCTTGTGGCTGTAAATAAATATCATGTGTGAAGTCGTTATCATTCTATTGAAAGCAAGGCGGTGTGCTGTATTACTTTCACTTGAAACTATGAATTTGACATATGTCGACGGCCATTTTTGTATTTACAAACAAACGAAAATTGCGCATGCGCGCAAGCTGTCGACCTTTTGCGGAGAGCCGAGAGGTGGCACTAGCTGCTTTAGTAGAAATTCCGCGAAAATTCAAATTGGATAAATGTAAAATTGCTTTTTTTATATACACATTAATAATCAAAGTTTATATTTTATTTATAAAATAAAGTAAAAATCAAGTTATTTAGTTTAAGACGAAAAAAAAAATATTTTTTCACTGATCAGTTTTACTTGCGTAGTTCTATATTCCACAAATATACAAAATTCAAAAGTAGATTTTTCAAAAGTATTCAATTTTGAATGGCAAAAAATAACAAACGCCATAATTTCGGGTTAAAAATTGAATTTTTTAGTAGGAAATTCTTCCTTTTGGCTTGAAAATTGAAAACAATTTGCTTGACATTTTTTTCCCCTAATTCCATGACTGAAAAATTATTTTAGTTGGAGATTCAACCATTTTGTTGAAATTTCACCTTTTTTGGTTGAATTCCACTGCTTTTGATTGAATATTAAAACACTTTTTCGTTTAAAAATTCAACTACATGGTTAAAAGTTCTTATTGAAAAAAAATTAATTGTAAATTTAACTGCTTTGTTCAAAATGATTTTTTTTTTGTTTAAAATTTATTTTTTTCAACTGAAAATTCCAGTATTTTGTTTTCGGATGAAAATGCATCTCTTCAAAAATTCAACTATATGGTTGAAAATTCTTTTTTGGTGAAAAAGTCTTCTTCTTATTTGAAAATTCATCTTTTTGATTGTAAACTTAATTATTTTTTGAAAATTCGTTGTTTTTTGGTTGAAAATTTAAGTCTTATATTTTTGAGTAAAAATTCTTTTTTAGTTGATAATCCATTTCTTTAGTTGAAAATTTAAGTTTTTTAAAATTCTTTATTTTTTTGGCTGAAAATTTCATTATTTATTTTTTTGTAGAAAATTGATCTTTTTTAGTTAAAAGTTCAACTATTAGTTTGAAAATTCGTCTTCTATCGCAGATAATTATTATTCTTAGTTGCAAATTCATCTTCTTACGTGAACATCCATTTTTTTTCTTTTTGAAAATAATTTATTTTAATTAAAAATTTAAATATTCCATTTTCAGTTGAAATTTAGTTGTTTATTAGAAAATTTATTTCTTGGTCAAACATTTATCTTTTTGGTTGAAAATTCATTTCATTGGTTAAAATTGAACCCTTTGGTTGAAAACCTGTTTTTTTATTGAATTTTTTTACTTCTTCTTTATTCATAATGTGTCCATTAAGGGTTTACATGACTTCCATTTCTTACAGTACTTCTGTCTACATATTTGATAAATCTTATCCTTACTATTTACATTTATTTACACCTATTTACGTCAAATCTTACATCTAGAACCTTATTTCTATTTTGACGATAGCGCTATTTGGGATGTATTAGCGATCGAGTGTGCGAATGATCGAAAACGAGAGTGCGAGAGAGAGAGAGAGAGAGAGACAGCGATAACGCAAACGCATCTTAATCTACTTTACATATCCATCACTTACAAATCTTTACGCTTCTAGTTTAAGCGACTTCCGTTTCCTTCTTCTTTCACTTCTCTTGTACCTCCATTTGCCACTTTTTTGCATCCATTCTTTCAATCTTTCTCATTCGCTCTCCTACCCTCCTCTAACTCCTTCATCCACTCTTCCCCCAAACCCTCCTCTCCTAGAATCTTTATCAGATTCTCATGCCAGCTTCCTTTATCTTCCATACTTCTCCTACATTCTTCCCATACATGCTCTCATGTTTTCTCTTCCCATTTACAAATTCTGCACTTCCTGTTCTCTTTCTTCTCACAATACATACCTTCCCTTACTTCGTTTCCCAATCTAAATCTTGCTATTCTGGTCCATCTTTTCTCTCCCCGTCTCTTTTCTAAATACTTTGGTATTCCTTCCTTTTTCTATTATCTTATACCATTTATTATATTTTGATTCCTCAATCATCCCACTTCTTTCTATTAATTGTCTTTCCCTTTCCCTTTTTTCCATTACTTCATAGTTTACTCCAGTCCAGTCTTCTATATCTCGTTGCATATAGTGTATATAAGGTAAGGGATACTATCATGGGCAAACATGAAATTAGTTTGACTGGATAATTCACGAGGAAATGTGTTGTTAATGAAATAATTATGTTGCATTTGGTTTGTATTACACTATTGCGTATAACTTATTGCGTCATAGGCTGAAAATTAAGTTGGCCCCTCATTATTGTGAAATTGCATACATCTGAGGGGCCAACGAATAGTTTTTATTTTTTAAACTATGAACTAATGCTCTGATCATCTCCGCAAAAATATATATTGCAACCTATATATTCCAACTATAACATATTTTAATTCCCAAGATCGGTCTAGCCGTTTTCGAGAAAATTTTATTTTTCGATTTTTCAAAATTTGTTTATAACTTTTGTTAATAAATTTTTCTAGTTGATACTTGAGGTCAATTTATTTCATAGGGGTAGCCACTTACCCCTGCAATATGGATGACATCCGAGCGGAGGAACCCAGACCATACTTATCCTGCTACGGCCTTTGTTCAAAATTAACAAATTTTCCTGAAAATTCATTCTTTTTGGTTGAAAAATTAACTTTTTGGTTGAAAATTATGTTTCTATTGAAAATTAATTGGGGTTAGCGTCAATTTTATCAGTTCCTCTTTTATAACTTCATTTTGTTATTAAAAAAATTGATGATGCAAAAACTGTGCGCGCTCAGCCCCGTCTTTTTTCTTATGGGAAATACGTGTTAAACTTGATGGAGCTTCAGTCACCTCTAAATATAATTGAAAAAAAAAATGGATTTATTTTCTTGTGGATTCGAACAAATTTCCGAGGGATATGCATGAAAATTCGAAAAAAAAAGAAGTTTTGGACCACCCTAATGAGAATAAGGCAAGATTGTCACTTTATAAAACGAATCGAAAATTGGGATGCAAATATTATGGAAATATTTAAATCTACTCTTCTTTCTTGATGTGGCTTAGCTAATCCCATAATGCATGAATAATAATCGATCGATAGGATTCAATCTAAACGTCCATAACGGATAGAAGTTGAACTCTCGGAATGACTCTACGTTCAGTGAGACAGACCGGTTTCGATTTTATTTACTCTGTTTTATGCCACCGATTTTTGACATTAACGCACCAGCATTTGGGACTATTTTATTTATGCGATTCTCCACAGGAACGTATCCATGCCCATTTCGTTGAATTTACCACCGTCGCTGCTTAAAACATTTATTTATGGAATTATGCCTTTTATGAAATGCATTTTTTTAATTTAGATTCCATTTTAAATTTGAATTTGATTAATCATTCTTTTAAATTTATATATCTACCATAATTAAATTCGACTACAATCGAAATTTAAATCAGTCACAACTTGACTGATTAAATTAATCCAAAAGGACGATTGGTATAGCGGCAGATTAAACTATTTTTTCAGTTTTATCCAAGAAAAGATTTTTTTGATTAATAAAATTCTCGTTCAGTGTGTAGAACCCGAATAAAAAAATTCAACCATTTTCATTTGAATGTTAATTCTTTTTTGATGAAAAGTCTATTAAATTTTTGGGTGAGAATTTAGCTATTTTTGTGAAAAATTTTATTATGTAGTTGAAAATTTAACAATTTTGTTTAAAAGTCATTCAACTATTTTGTAGAAAATTCTCCTATTGGTTGAAAGGCAATTTTTTTATTGAAGATTTAACTAGTTACATCAAAATTTCATAAATTTATTAAAAATAAAAAATTTCCTTGAAAATTCATCCTTTTTGGTTCAAAATTCAACTATTTGGTTGAAAATTAATATTTTTTGGTTAAGAAGTTTACTAAAAATAAATTTTTGGTTGAGAATTCATCTATTTTTTTTAAATTTTATCATATTGTTGAAAATTCGTTTTTGTTATTGTTTAGAATTAATTTTTTATCTGAAAAGTCAACTGTTTCATTTTTCATGTTTATCCAAGTAAACAATTTTTTTTTGTTCAACCAAATTTTTGTTAAGTGTGTAGAACTCGAATAAAAGAATTCAACCATTTTCATTTAAATGTTAATTCTTTTTTGTTGAAAAGTCTATTGAATTTTTGGATGAGAATTTAGATATTTTTGTGAAAATTTTTAATATATAATTGATAATTTAACAATTTTGTTTAAAAGCCATTCAACTATTTGGTTGAAAATTAATATTTTTTGGTTAAGAAGTTTACTAAAAATAAATTTTGGGTTGAGAATTCATCTATTTTTATTAAAAATTTTATCATTTTGTTGAAAATTGAACAATTTTGTGTCAAAGTCATCCTGTTTGGTTTAAAATTCAACAATTTCATTGAAAATTGACTTTTCTTCAATAAATTCTTATTTTCGGGTTTAAAATTCAACTATTTTGTAGAAAATTTGTTTTTTTTTTTATTGACAGGTCCTTTTTCTGGTTAAAGATTCCACTATTCACTTGAAAATCTCATAATTTTATTTAAACTAAAATTTTTTTTTTTTGAAAAGTCATCCTTTTTGGTTCAAAATTCAACTATTTGGTTGAAAATTAACTTTTTTGGGTTGAAAAGTCTACTACTAAAATGTTCGGTGAAAATTCAGCTATTTTGGTTGAAAAATGTAATATTTCCTTGAAAATTCAACAATTTTGTTCAAAAGTCATTTAAAATAAATTAAAATAAATAAATTCAAATAAAAGTCATATATCACTATTTGACTGATTAAATTAATGAAGCATGCTTTTGGTGGTGATTCTTCTACCATAAAAGATGAATTTAAAAACCATTTTGATAAAAATTCATTTTTTTCGGTTTAGAATTAATTTTATTTATCTGAAAATTAAACTGTTTCATCATTGGTTGAAAATTTATCTTTTTTAGTTGATAATTCAACTATTTCCTTGAAAATTAATCTTTTTTAGCTTTTTGTTTTTTGTTGATAATTTATTGTTTTTCGAAAAAAATTAATCTTCTTCGTTAAAAGATCCGCTTTTTTGTTGGTAATTCAACTCTTTTGTTAAAAATCTAACTATTTTGCTGAAAATTCGTTTTTTTTTTTTCTCTCAATTAGCTAAAAGTTGTGACGACACAAGTAAAGTAGTAAATACAACTACTACCAATCTTGCGAATAAAAGTAGTAGCTTCAGCCAGTTAAATAGCAGCGGCATATATTACAAAGTAAAGTAGTTGGCCCTACTACTTTATTAGTTGTCCTAACCAACTACTTTTTTCAGTGATTAAATAAGAGGCACTTTTAATTTTTTCTGCAATTTGTAGGCATCGCTAGAGTATACTGCGTGTGTTTACCAAATTTTAAACGGTTTCAATAATATTTGGCTTTAAACATTTTTTAATTTTTGAACATTAACCTTTGCATATCACGAGATGCTTGGACAATACTTTTTAACGTTTTCGAGGGCTCATCCCATTATTGCTTCCGGACCATCAGTTTTTACCAAAAAAATTAAATTTTAACCAAACAGTTGAATATACAACCAAATAGTTGCATGTTCAAGCCAAACAGTTGAATTTTTTCGAAAAAGGTTAAATTTTACCATAAAAAATAACGTTTAATCCAAAGAAGATTCAAACAAAAACAGTGGCATTTTCAGCCAAATAGTTGAGTTTTCAAGCCAAAGAGACGGATTTTTGAAAGACAGTTTAATTTCCAACCCGAAAAGTTCATTTTAAACCCAGATAGATTAGACTTTTAATAAAGGATGAAGTTGCAATCCAAAATGACAAATTTTCAACAAAACAATTAAATTTTTGACAAAAAGAACTTTAACAAAATAGATGAATTTTCAACAAAAGAATAAAAATTTTAACAAAATAGTTAAATTTTTAAGCAAATAG
Source organism: Andricus grossulariae (assembly GCA_011634705.1). Lineage (NCBI taxonomy): Eukaryota > Metazoa > Arthropoda > Insecta > Hymenoptera > Cynipidae > Andricus > Andricus grossulariae. The sequence continues at coordinate 51,689,358 of JAABKJ010075445.1, forward strand.
TTGAATCTGCAACCAACAAAGATAATTTTTAAACAAGAAGATAAATTTTTTACCGAAAAAGACGAATTTTCAATAAATCAGAATAATTTTCAACTAAACAGTTGCATTTTTAAACACATTTTTGGCACATAAAACCTATCAGCTCTTCTAAAAATTTCAATATAAAACGCTTCAAATTCCTAAGATTTCAAGTCGAAAAGTATATTGAATTTTCAACAAACAAGATTAATTTTCTAACAAAAAAAACAAGCTTGCAACAAAATACATCAATTTTCTACCAAGTAGTTGAATTTTCAATTTGGAAAGGTTAAATTTCTAATAAAAAATGTAGTGAATTTTATAGTTGAAAAAATAAATTTTTATCAAGAAAAAACGAATTTTTAACCAAAAATGTTACTAATTCTACTTTTAACCAAGTAGTTAAATTTTCAACTAAAAAAGATGATTACTTAAAGAAATAGTTAAATTTTGAACCTAAAAGATGACTTTTACAGCAAGATGATTAATTTTCCAACAAACAACACGAATTTTCAACAAAATACATCAATTTTTAAGAAAATTGTTGAATTTTAAAGCCAAAATGATGAATTATCTACAAAACGGTTAAATTTTCAATCCGAAAATATGACCAACAAAAAAGTTGATTTTCTACCAAAAAGTTAAATTTTCATAAAAATGATTCAATTTTTAATAGAAAATTTAATGTTCACCCGAATAGTGTAACTTTCTATCAAATTGTTGAATCTTCAATCAAACCAGATTAATTTATATAGACCCAAACATTTGCATTTTCATCAAAAATTATAATTTTCAATCAAAAATATTAATTTTCCACCAAAAGTGGATTCTCAACCCAAAAAATAATAAAAGTAGGCATCGATCATGTACAAGGAAGGGTTTTGTAGCCTATCAGGACGTTAATTTAAGTTTCAACAGAATCTTAAAACAAAATATTTTTTAATTTTGTGAAAAAATTTTTTGGAAAGAAATAGTTTTTTGAAAAAAAATATTTAAAAAAAAATTTGTTGAAAAAATTTTTGACGCTTATACCTGTTTTCTGTGCTAAATGTTGGCGCTCATGCCCTGTTAATTTGCAAAATGTTGGCGCTTATGCCCTTTTGTACGACGGGCGGACGGACACCCGACCGAAACCATTAGGGTTTCAGTCAGGGGCTACGAAACCCTAAAAAAAACGTATTTTCAAAAAAATAGTTACATTTTCAACAAAGGAGATGAATTTTTAACTAAAATGATGAATCTTTAAAAAAATGAATTTTCAACGAGAAAGATCAACCCAAAAGATGATTTTTTAACCCAGAAGATTATTTAAAGAAAATGAAATAGTTAAATTTTCAACCAAGCAGATGAATCTACAACCAAAAAAATGAATTTTTCATAAAGTAGTTCAACTTTCAACCAAGCAGCTGAATTTTTGACATAAACAGATTACTTTTTAACAAAACAGTTGCGTTTTCAACAAAATAATACAATTTTCAACCAAATACTAGAATTTTTAACCAAACGAGATGAATTCCGAAGCAAAAATGTAATAGTAGTCTTTTCAACCAAAAGCAATTGCTTTTTCTTTTTGGGTTCTATTAATCTAGTTCGCATTTAAGCAAAAAAAATAAAACAAAATTAGTTGTAGTAAGCGCCGGGCGCTTACAAGAAAGGTTTTCGTTCGAAATTTTTTTTTTAATTTTTGAAAAAAAATATTTGGTTACATTATTGAAAAATTTGTTGTTTGAAAATAATCAAAAATTTTTTTGTTCAAATTCATGTAAACATTTTTTTATAAAAACAAAAATTTTGACGCTTATGTCCGTTTGCTGTGCCAAATTTTGGCGATTATATCCTTTTGTACGACGGACAAAAATTTGTTAAAAAAAATGATTTTTTTTTATTTCCAAAAGGAAATTTGTGCAAAACAAATTAAAAAAAATGTTTAAAAAAATGCAAAAAAAATTCAGATTATTTTCTCAAAAAGAAGGTTAATTATTGAATCTTTAAATTCTACCCCTCCCCTTCTTGGAAAGAGTACGACGGACGGACAACCGTCCGAAACTATAAGGGTTTCTGCCCGATGTTACGAAACCCTAAAAAGTATTCTTTAAAATGTATCATCAGGAACCGTTCTAAATGTTAGCTAAGTTCGTAACGTTACTTCCATTGACCCTGATCCCCCAACCTCTGTTACCAACTGTGGTATTTAGCAAGACTTCCCCCCCGCCTTCTAATTGGTAACGTAGTTTAAAAACGCCCCGGGTACATTCCAGAATCTTATGCGCCAAGTTTTGGCCGAACAGTGGGGAGTCTACGCTATCGCCTATTTGGACGATATCGTAATTTATTCACGAGATTGGCGGGAACACTTGCTCCACCTAGCGTTAGTATTCGAACGATTGGCCATTTACGGGCTCACCGTTGCCCCCGCCAAATGCATTTTTGGACAAACAACACTTCCCTACCTGGGCCACATTATAAGCACAGAGGGAAACACGGCCCAAACCGGGCACATTGAAGCCATTCGAAACGCTACAACGCCGCGAACTCGAAAAGAGATGCGTTCCTTCTTAGGAATTTGTAATTGGGTAAAGGAGTACATTCCCAACTCCTCTATAATCCTAGCTCCTTTGTCCGACATGTTGTCAACGAAACGCCCATATAAAATGACCCCTGAAGGTCTCAAGCATTTCGAAGCTGCTAAGGCCGCATTCCAGAGCCCGGTCACCCTCAGCAGACCCGATCCCGAGCTTCGGTTCGTTCTTCAGACCGATGCCAGTGCTCGAGGCATGGGGGCCGTGTTGATGCAGGAAGATACTGAAGGAAAAAGACGCATCATTTCCTTCGCAAGCGCTAAATTCTCCCCTACCGAGGCCCGTTACCACTGCAACGAGCAGGAGTGCCTCGCGATAGTGTGGGCAATAAAACGCTATCGGCCGTTTTTAGAGGACCGCCCGTTTACATTGCGGACCGATAGCAAGACCCTTACGTGGCTCGAACGACAGAAAGACACACGTGATAAGCTCACAAGGTGGGACCTGTTTCTCAGCAGGTTTCCGCGCACAGTCGAGCACGTACCGGGTAAAAATAATGAGTTGCCCGACGCATTATCCCGGCACCCGAATCCTGAAGAATTGTCGCCGGGTGAACCAGACATGGCTGCCATGTTACCCCCTACCACCACCATCACGCGTCCTGACGAGGCCATGCCAGTGCCCGTTCTCAGCGCTTTGGCCAGACCCCCTCTCTTCGACACGATCATCGAGGCTCAACAGGAGGACCCAGCCATCACCCGTGACGCAACGCGCTGGAGCAGGTTGCATGAGGTCCAGAATCGCACACCCGATGAGGTCAACTTCCTGGAAAGAAACCGACTGACCGATAAAGGTTTCTGGAGGAAGGATGTCGCGCAACAAAAATGGAGGTTGCAAGTACCGGCCGCTTTACGTTCCCGTGTAATGTGGGAATACCACGACGCAGCTCTCGCCGGCCACCCTGGCACTGACGAGACAATCCGGTCTATCCAGGAATTGTTCTTTTGGCCTGGCATGAATCGAGAGATAAGGAGATACGTGGCGGGCTGCCATTTGTGCATATGTTGTAAGCCGGTACGCGGCCGGCAGCTCGACCACCAACGCCCACGTCCCGCAAAACGTGCCTGGGATACGGTGGCCGTTGATCTCATGGGGCCGTACCCTCGTACTAATCAGGGACACCGTTTTATATTGGTCGTAACCGACCTCTTCACACGCTGGGTGGAAGCATTCCCACTACGCGCCTCACATGCACCAAAAATAATACAAAAACTAGAGGAGGAAGTTTTCTGCCGTTACGGCTACCCACGACGAATACTAAGCGATAACGGGCCACAGTTCACCGGCCACGTTTGGGCCGAGGCCAGTCAGAGGTGGGGATGCGAACTATGGACCACGCCCGTGTACCACCCGCGCGCCAACCCCACCGAGAGACGGAACCAGGAATTGAAGAAGGGGTTGAGACTTCGCTTACACCAGGGCAACCAGCGAACCTGGTGTAAGCATCTGCCAGACTTACTTTTCGGCCTCCGCAGGAGGCGTAACGCCGCGACAGGTGTTACACCCAGCCACCTCCTCCTGGGCAAGACTATCCTTCGCCCAGGTGAATGGAACCTGGAGCAAGTTGCCGGGGGACCAGATGAAACCAACGAACGACACGACCGAGAGGAGGAAGCCCGTTTACGGCAGGCAGCTTATCAAGCTCGTTACGCTGCCGCACCCACGCCTCCACGTTTCTACCCTGGCGATTGGGTGTATGTACCGAATCATCAGTTGTCGAACAAAGCTGCGGGTTTCAATGCGAAACTGGCTCCAGCCCGACTCGGGCCCTTCCAGATCCAGGATCACATCGCAGGTGAAGTGTACTGGCTCTGGAAGGACAACGTCATCCAGAAGGTGCATGGTAGCACCCTAATACCAGCACCAGCGCAAACAATGGAGGCACCGGACGGTGCCTCCCAGGAAGCTGATGGGTGGCATCAGAACAAACCAGGTGCCGCCGAACAGGCGCATCCAGCGCAGCAAGATTATGCCGAAAGCGTCGGCGGGGAGAGCGACGATTACCCCGGCGAAACCATCGACGGGGAGGAGGAAGATGGTGACAGCTCGTCTCATCGATCGAACGAGGACTCCGTCGAAGGCGTCGACGGAGGGGAGGACGTCGACCCAACCGGGCGTCGACCCAACAGCCACGGTGCCGCTGTGAAAGCGCGCCGCCAACACGCGGAAGCAGACGTGCTTCCTCAGCAGAACGACGACCAACAGGAGCAAGAAGACACCGGTAGCGCCAGGAGGCGTTACCGCTTACGACCACGTGTACCAGTCGAATATCGGGACGCGCGACGCTACACTCCTCGGAAGAAGAAATTGTAGCTAGATCGTAAAAATTGTACAGACGAGGCTAGCGCGAGCTACTTCGTATAGGTTAGGTTAGTTAGTTATCAGGGCTGCCGCGAGGTACCTTGAAAATCTATGTACATAATTGTTAGGAATGGCTACCGCAACGTACCACCAATCTGTAAATATTACCTTCGAAGTAAATAGTTCAGCCCCCCCCCCCTCTTTTAATCTCATCGTAAGCAAACTCTATCCGGGAAGGGGTGGATTTGTAATAGGCCACAGGCCAAGTTGAGAACCCCGTAATATCTACACTCATCTGTGCGGCCCTCCACTTAAATTTTCGAAAGAAAATCAAAGTGAAAGGCCTGTGAGTAGATGTCGATTTTACGGTGTTTAGAAACGACGAGTTTGTCATCGTCATCGTCATCGTCATCGTCATCGTCATCGTCATCGTCATCGTCATCGTCATCGTCATCGTCATCGTCATCATCATCGTCATCGTCAATCAGGGCGTGGTGGCTGCAGAGACGGAATCTGCGGTGCCCTGGACGAGTTCCAGTCCGCTCTTGCTTTCCGGAACTGGTCAAACGTAGGCTGGGCCCCAGGGAACTGGCGTAGGACTTAGGTCGGAGGCTATACCCGTTTCCAACTATTTCGACCCGCCCCTCTACGCACGATGCGCTGGCGATAATTCATGGCGAAACGAACCCCCGAAATAGCATTAGAACGAAAGGACGAAGACGTATCTGAGAAGGCAGCGATTCCTAATAAGCGGATTGAGACTTCTGAAACAGCAGCATCATTATCAGGCCTGAATACGATAGACAGCGCGTTCGCCATAGGAAAGAAAATAGAGGAAGAAGACATGTCTGTCTTACAGATCATTGAAAAAATGACAGACGTAGCGTCGTCAAGGTCAAACGCGGCCGGTAGGCAGCAAAACATTAGTACGGCGGTTAAGAAAGGGATCAAGCATATGGAGGAATTCGCCCAACAGCTAAAGACAAAACGGAAGGACCAAAATGCGAGGGCTCTTTGATAAGTCAATGAATTTTCGACTGAAAGATTTTTTTCGGCAAATGAGCGTTTCACTTCTTAACATATTCTCCTTATAGCTCGATACATTCAGTCCAGCGTTTTCCTCATTTTTTGTAATCCTTCCAAATAATAGGTTTTCTCAAGGCCCTCAAAATAGGCGTTTGTTTCGGTGACGACCTCTTCATTCGACCAAAATCTCCTACCGCCCGGCCATTTCTTCAGGTTTGGAAACAGGAAATAGTAGCTGGGGGCTAAATCTGGAGAACATGCTGGATGATGTAGCAGTTCGTAGCCAAATTCATGGATTTTTGCCATCCTGACTACACGCGTGTTTACCCTTGAATTGTCCTGATGGAACAGCACTTTTTTCTTCGGCAAATGCAGTCGTTTTTGCTTCAAATTAATATTGAATATGTCCAGGATCTCTGAATAATACTGGCCGTTGATCGCTTTACCCTCCTGAAGGTAATCGATGTGAATGATACCGCCTGCATCCCAAAAAACTGTGGCCATGACCTTGTTGGCCGACAGACCCACCTTGGCCTTCTTTGGTGCACGTTCACCCGGAGAAACCCACTTTTTTATTGTCCCTTGGTCTCTGGTGTGTTGTGGTGGATACATGTTTCGTCCACGGTTAGGAAACTACACAAAAACTCGTTCGGATTGCGGCTGAACCTCCCCAAACACTCCTTTGAAGTGGGCACACGGTTGCGATTATGGTCGAATGTGAGAATTGCGGCACCCATCTCGCGGATAGCCTTTTCATGTCCAAATATTCATGTAAAATGTTATGTACCCGCTCAGTTGAGATACCTATAGCCTCAGCCAACTCACGCACTTTCATTCTCCTATCGTCCAATATCATTCCATGGATTTTATAGACGATTTCTGGCGTGATGACCTTTTTTGGGCGACCTGAGCGTTCAGCATCACTTGTACTGATACGACTACAACGGAACTCAGTAGACCACTTCTTAACCATTCCAATTGATGTTGCAGAGTTCCCACAGTATTTATGAAGCCTTTCCTTGGTTTCAGTGATGGTTTTTCACGCAAAAAATAATGCTTAATCAGCACACGAAATTTACTTTTTTCCATTTTCGTTAACATTCATGAGGTTCTCTCCTTTCAATGGCTATCAAACACAAAAAAATGACCCAGCTTGCTCAAAATTTAACAGTAGTCTATTCATAGTTGGCGTTGACGGGATCAGTGGTGCATTAAAAGTTACTTTGCAAAAAAATTCAAAAAGTCACTCATCAAACAGCCCTCGTAAAATATATTTTGTTTAGGCCAACCAGCTAAATGATAACGGTCAACCGCCTTTGACTTCTCAACGTCGGCCCGACATTTGGTGCCATATATGGGCCATCTATTAAGATGATGTCGGCCCAACTTTGGACAATAATGTGGGGCCGAATTTGATTTTTTAAGGTTCAAGGTATTCAAAAAATAAATAATAATTGATTGCGAGTATTTTGACTATAAATGTTAATGGTCCTTCTTAGAATGAATACATATATAACATTTTTAAACATCATATTACAAATAAAATTTTTAACGTTTAGGGGGTTCGAACCTACATACATGTATACCTGAATCTGTCGCCTAGAAGTCGGGAGTCTTACCCATCACGCTATACCTACAAAATTTAAAGTCAATGAAAGAACCATCCTTATAAGCTAAAGCTCAAGGCAGTTCAAAAAAAAATTTTATCAACTATTTTTTCTCAATCATTTTTTTTTATTATTATGCGACATCATGTGTATGTAAAATAAATTAACTGTTAACGAGAATATAAATAAAGTAATTTTTAAATAAATAATTTAAACTGATTACAATTTTTAGGGTTTCGTAGCCTCGAGCTAAAACCCTTCATTTTTTTCAAAAAATTTTCTTTTCACAATTTTTTTCTAAAATTTTCGTTTAAACAATTTTTTTCAAACTTTTTTTAAACAATTAAAAAATTTCTTTCTAAGCTTCCACTTTGACTGATTTTTCTTCATGTGATATTTTTTTTTTTTGCGTTTCAGGCCATTTTACAACTTTTGATAGTGACATAAAATGTAATTTTTAATGAGCATTTAAAAAATAGCATCGACGGAACTTAGAAATTTTATCGCGTACTGCGACAATTTTTTTAAACTTTCGTGTAACGTTTTGCTTCTTAGGTGTTTTAGACTATTTTAAAACGATTAAGAATTATATCAAATGTGAATTTTTCGGAACATTTACAATTTATCATAAAGATGGAGCTTAACATTTTTTTTCTTAAAAAAAGGGGGTGTCTGCATGCACCGAAATTTCGGTACGAATGTGGATATTTCTACGCAAAAATCCAGCTATTCGTACCCAAATTTCGGTCGTTTTGAAATAATGAACCCTAGTATATCCGACGGCCGGCCCATTGGTACAGGGACCCTCTATCCACAACCCGAGGACGCGTTCGGTGGCTTTGTCATAGGCCCTTCAGTTCTATTCCAAATTTCAAAAAATCAATTTGACCTTGAAATGATAGTGAAGGTCATGGTCAAGGTAAAAATAAAGGTCACCATTGAATTCCTCGTTGAAAGTTACTCCAAGAATAACCTTGACCGGTTTTTTATAGTATTTTATCTGGACAGTTATTCAGGTGTTTCCAGACTTTTCGGACACCGGAATTTTCCGACATCCGGCTCTGTGGTTCGAGAAACACCCAGAGCTCTCGCATTTTTCGTATCAACTTCTATGAAACCATGCCAAGAACCTTCGGAAAAGGGGTTACACATATAAGCGGAACACCTACTCTACCGCAGCCTGAACAAGCCGCCAACAGAGAAAGAGAGGCAATACAGAGACCAACCAGAGGTAGGCATCCAATAGAGGAAGAACGATGCTTTAGGACCAGGAAAAATGTCAATATCCAAATTTCTCTCAAGCCGAAAGGTCTGACTGAACTGGATGACGCGCTTCGTAGAGATTTTTCCGAAGAGGCGAACCTCTGGACTATCAACTGTAGTGTGTATGGTGCAGCGAGAACTTTGGCAAATGCAAACCGTAAAAAAAACAACAGTCGATCATAAGACCAAAAGACGAATGCATCAACTAAGCACAAAGACAGGCTGGGCAAGACAGCAAGCGTCCCGCATTTAGTGTACGATTGATTACATAACATCTAGCAGGAATTTCTCTGCCAGGGTCCGACGGTTTGCACGCAAACTGCGAATCCGTGATCACACACTCAAGAAGTCAAAGCTGCTGACCATCAGGCGGTATATTGTTGATAGAATACGGATACTATCTAATGCTAGGAGAAGTCTAGAGCGGAGGGAGAGGTAGATCAGAGAATATCTCGACTCTTAGAGATCCTCTAGTTACTGGGTTGAGAAAAGGTTGAGGCATTTTATGGAGAAGTCTACGAGTTCCAGCATCTACTGAATGAAGACTCAAAGAACACAAATAGCTTCAAGGAGCTGTGCAGTGTCCTCGTAATACCTGAGGAAGAATGCCTATCTATCGCTACCGAAGAGGTAAAAAAAAGTATTAAGAGGCGTGTGTGTTGGTAGATCCTCAGTTTGCGGGCGAACTTTCGGACCCTTTCCATGAACGGCTTACCAGATGTTATGTAGTCAATCACACACTGAACGCGGAACGCATTCTGTCTAGCCCATCTTCTTGTTTAGTTGATGCAAGCGTCTTTGGTATTTTGATCCATCGTCGGTTTTAGCCTTCGATTTGAATCAGCCAGAACTCTCGCCGCACCATAAACGGAACAATTGATGATCCAGCGGTCGGACTCCTCCGAGATATCCTCACGAAGGGAGGCATCCATTTCAGCTAGATCTTGGGGCTTAGGAGGAACATGGATGTTAATGTTCCTCCTTGTCCTGAAATCACTATCATCTCTCAGGAGGTGCTTGCTATCTGCGATTGGTCTTATTGTCGCTTTCTCCTCTTCGTCTGCGACTTGTTCATACAGCGGTTGGGGAAGCGCTCTGCGTACATATCCAGTTTTCGAGATATAGGCAGCTTGATTTCGCAGACTGATGCGGAACGTGCTGAAGCTCTGGGTATTTCTGATACCACAGAGTGTGCAAATGCGCTATATAGCCTCCCTTAAAAGGGATGATGCTGGCATCGTAGCAGTCCAGCAAGTTATCCTTGAGTCGATTCGTCCACTTAATGTGAGACAGTCCAGATAATGTGAGACCTGTGAGATATATAAATTTTTTTTTAAATGCGCGCTTTCGATTCTCTCCACACTCAAATTTCACACCCAAATAAGAAAACCGACATCGCATTTTATTCATTATAATGGATACTTTAAGCCTGACCTTGCCGTACTATTGCGCATTTTTAGTTGCTGACAAAAAACTTGCTCTAAGCATCCGAGCGCCACTATGGGCCAGGCGACCTCCTATTTGGGTCAAAATTCAAAAACGCTGATTACGAATCCTAGATAACTGTGTTTAAATACTATAGCATAATAATCTAGCTCCCTAAATATAGTATCGTGAAAAGACTCGCTATAGTGTACGAAAGACAATAACATTACAGTAGCCAAATTTCAGGCGTTTTAATGCGATTATAAATTTATCTCTTGTCAGGGATTTATTTTTTTATCTATAATTATTATCTCTAGAGTTAAGTTCGCAAAAGTGTCGATGCGTACGTGTATAGTTGTGAGTGGCTGGCGAGTCAATCGATTCGAGTGAAACCGTGAATGTCGATTGGTGTTGAAATCGAAGCCGGGCATAAGGCCGAAATTAGCGCTTGGCAAAAGGCCGTTCAGCCGGGGTTTAGGAACCGAAATAAACAGAATGTTATCGTGTTAACTTTGGGCAAAACTGCTGACTTTAACTGCAGTACTTTTTTGATTACTATTTTAACAATAAATTCATTCTATAATTACGTGAAGTAGATTCGCAAATTCTTTGATCCCTGAATTCTGATTAAAAATATTTGACAGTATAATATAACAGTCTTTATACGGAAAAAATCTATAGCTAAACTAACGATATTTATCCTTGATCTAGCTACAAATATTGTTAGAAACGAACCCACGATATTGGTACAATTTTTCAAGCAAGGATTTGCAGCAGAATTCATTGCAGGTTATATTCGTATTGAATTACATAAATAAATCGATAAAACAAAGATATTATATAGCAGAATTATGAAGGTTAGAACTCTGAATATGGCGCTAATGAAATAGGATTAATTTTAAAATAGGTTTGCAATTACAATTCATTTAACAGTTTACTTCACAATTAACCGATTTAACTGCCTATTAGAAATGAAAATAAGTAGAATTAATAATGCAACTTGTTTCTAAACTTGAGGTCGGGAGAGAAGGAAGGGGGAACAGCTGACAGAAGGACTCGAGTTAGGCCATCAAATCGAGATCTGCTTAATAGATCCAGATCTGGTAGCTTAGGATCGAGACAGCTTTTTGAGAAATGGAAACCATATTCGTGATCGAATTCTCGGCTCCGGCCGACTACAACATCACTGCCAAGGAGAAGGAAAAGGAGGAGAGGTGTCAAGAACTTAAAAGGGAGTTGCATCGACTGTATTAAAAATATTCGGGTAAAGTAATTGTCCTTGTGATCGGTGCTCTCGGAGATGCGAAACTATCACCGGTTCGTAACCTTAAAGCCATTCCGCGTGAGATGGCTTCCGTATGAGATGGCTCAGTAGCGAGTTCGAGACCTCCTCGACTCCTTCTTGGAGAGGGGACAGTCTCTGCAGTAGATATCCGGCTGACCACAACGCTCACAGAAGAGCTCTAGGTGGCATAGACATCATGTCCACCTGGGGCCCATCATTCCACAATTGAAGCATTGTACAGGGGCCGTACGTTCTTTGAACGCCCTCTCTTTCGGCCAGCGTTGTTATGTGGAGAGACTTTTTGCTGCAAAAATTACTAAAATAGGTTGCAATGAAGGACAGCGCCGATAATTTGTGTATTTTAATATAGTAACAGTCAGTTATATTATTTTAATATGACATTTTCCTATTTGAGAATAGCAGGTGTTAATATTTTCTGTAGTAAAGTCTGTCGTATGAAAAATTAGCAGAGGCATTATTAAACTGTACAAAAAGAATAGAAGTAGTTAGTATCTGAAACAACATAAGTCACTAAATTTGTCTTTAAAATTACTATTCTCTGTAAAAACATGCATAGGAGAGAGAAGACCGGCGCGCCGATATACCGCCGATGCTAGCCCATGTGACCCGAATGAAGACAAGTCGAAACGTAAGACCAAAGAGCAACTTACATTTATTTTTCAATTATTTGTAAATGAAGAAAAATGCTCAATAATTTATTAAAAGCATTATTTATTCGACAAATATACCTTCTATTTCAATGAATAGTTGTATGTATACTAGTGTGCCCCAAAAAATTGGTGATTTTGAATTTTGCAAATGCTACCCCCTAAATTATTTCCTTTTGGTGAAATAATACTTCCATAAATATTGTTTTATTTTTAAAATATTATTTAGAGGTTCCATTGGACCGTTTAAGGTCTCGACATTAATTTTATTATTTTTCAATTAAAAAAAAGAAACTATGGCTAACAAAATTTTTTTCTTCCAAAAAAGTATTTTGTTATTAACTAAGGAATAAGTCCTAAATTTTATTAAACAAACAAAAATTGAAGATATTATCCGGCTTAGAATTTGAAGATTCGTAACTTTATTTCAATTAATGATCTGAAATGGCCCCTACAAATTTTTTCCGGAAATAATATGCACAGGATTTTGTCTATAATATAGGGAGAATATTCTCCATAAGGATTAAATAACAAATATTTATACCGGGTCTTATTTTTGGAAATCAAAAATTCAATGAAATCGACCTGCATTAAAACTAGCTCACACCTTTTTTAGGTAAATGAAAGGTAAATATACATTTTAAAGTACAATAGGAATCTTTAAATTAAAAAAATGTTTTTTTTTTCAAAATTCAAGATTTTTTTCGGTCACCCTGTATAAATATTATTTGATTTATTCCTTATGGAGAATATTATTCTTATATTGTAGAAGAAATCCTGTGCATACTCTTTCCGAAAACAATGTTTAGGGGACATTTTAAACCATCAATTGTAATGAAGTTACAAAAATTTTCGTATTCTGGGCCCGATAATATCTCTACAGTTTTTGTTTGTTTTATCAAATTCAGAGCTTCTGGTTCAATATGTGACAATAACTTTCTAGAAGTGACATAATTTTTCAACCCTTAAATTTTTGTTTTCTGTTCTTTTAAATTGAAAACTGCGAAAATTCACTTTCACCCCTAGAACGGCCCACCGGAACAACTAAACCATTTTTTTTATGGCAGTATTTTTTCACCAACAGAAAAAAAAATTTAGGGGGTAAGGTTTGCAAAATTCAAAAACATACTTTATTTGGTCATATTATTGTGTACATGTAATCACTTTCAATTAAGGGCGTTGGAACCAGGACCCAACCTTGAAATTGAATTTCATCAATTTAATCCATAAATAATAGATTTACATAATTTTTGGTTAATTAGAGCTTAATCCTGCTTTGAATAAAATTTGTATTTGAAGTGAAAAACTGGCTAATTTCAATTGTTTTTGTGTAAAACTTTTTTTTTTTAGATTCTAACCCAAGCATACAAAAAAATTTTACACAAAGATTTTGGAAATTAGCCAATTTTAGAGTCCGAATACAGATTTTATTCCAAACAGGAATAGGCCCTAATTGTATGCAAACGTTGTAATTGTAGTATTTATGGAGTGAAATCCCAGTGGGCACCAAATTTCACGACGTATTTACGAAATCGTAAAGACACCTTAACGACATGAACATAGGATTTCGTAAAGTTGTCGTAAAGACGACGTAAATTTTGTGCCCACTGGGATGAGGCAAGTCAATTTTGAGGTTGGGACCCGGTTTCAACGCCGGTAAATCTGAAAAAGTAATGAGTAAGAATAAAATATGTCTGAATAAGAATGACCAATTTTAAATTCAGAAACCAGTAATCCTGAAAAATTGGAAAATTATTGGGACATTATTTTTGAACCGGGAATTTTCTACACTTCTAATAAAAAAACCTATATACAATAAGCTTTTCAATATCACTGTCAAATTGACTTTAAATTATTAATACCAATTGTTTCTGCTGAATATGGTTACAATAATTAGTAAGCAGTCGCGCAAAATTGTCCAGGGATGGTCCCGATGGAATAACCCCTAAGCGGAGGCTTGACAACCGTGCCGAAAGCTGAATGGCACATGGGTGAGGTGTCTCAAACGGTGATCCTGGGATACCGGGCGACCTCTCATAGTATGCAGCCTTATCCTTGCACACGGGGCTCCACAAGGATTGACGTACCCTTTCCCTAGCTGCTCGTGGGAACAACAATGATAACACCAAACATAGTTGTAGTATGTGCGGTTCAAAACAATCGAACGCGCAGGGCTCCCGACAATGGGTCGGGCAACAATGCCGACTATCCTAGAGTTGGGTAAGAGAGTATTTGCCGGCGAAGCGCGTAATAGCGAGTACACGAAGTGCGAAAACCTAGAGGAACTGAGCTTCAAGCATCAGGTAAATGTGTCCGGGCGCGTAGCGCGAGGTGAATACGTTATCAAGCGCGAAGCGCGAGATGAATACCAAATCGAGCGCGAATTTGTTATTAAAAACTGCGGAATGCTTGTGAAATTTCTAGAATACACTAGAATGTTGTAGAATATCTGTAATTTTCGAGATTAGTAGGTTCAGAATATTCTAGAGTTTTGAATATTCTTTTATTTCTAAAAATCTATCTGAAAATTGTTGAATCTACTTGACTTTGGGATATATTATCCTAGAATATTATAGGATGTTTTATATTAATTTGGAATGTTCTATATTGTTCTGAAAGAAAATTAAATTTTTTTACAGGTGATAGAAGAAATAGCGACGTTCACTTTCATCAATTTGATTCAAATAAACATAAATTACTTCTTTAAATATTTAAAAAAATTCTTTTCACGTTTGGTGTAACGCACTGTACAAGTTCCAGATTAATTTATTTTATTTTTAACTGACTATACATATTGTATAGTATATACAGCTATCTCTTGGGACCGCCCTATCTCCAGGACTCCCTATCCATCGGACCCTCATATCCCACGGAGCTCCTCAATCCTTTAGTTTAGAACTTCTCCATAGCTCAGGACTCTATAAATAATGAATATCCCACGAAGCCCCCTATCCCATGGGACTCTCATACCTCGGGACTCCTTATCCCTCGGACTCTCCTATCCCACGGCCCCCACGGGGCTCGACGAATTCTAATATCTGCAATTGTGTAGTCTTGAATCCTTTAAATAATTATTGCTGTTTTTGAATGTTGACTGCCTAAAAAATGAGTCAAGCTATTTCTGGATACAGCATCCTGCTACCGTCGTTTACTCGATATCTCGAGGAATAAAAAAATCGTGTCCGTGCCAAATTAGAAACCCTTGTGGAAAAATATTCTGACGCTGGCCAGGCCCTGGACCTGGTTAAAGGTTGGTCTGCCGTTGGCTGGACTCCCATAATTTTTTTAATGACTAGGGAAAAATAATTTTTCACTATAAGTGTAATTTAGCTAATCAGCACCAAACCTGGAGCAGACCAGTCTGTCAAGATGATAAGAAAATAAGTCTTGATTTGTTAGTGTGAAATTCTTATTTTATATCATTTTAAATACTCTGTAACTTTTTCGAAATATATCAAAAAAGATTTGCTGATCGAGCTTGGGACTTTTTTTCTTGGATAGCTGATCAGCGCCAGACCTGGGCCAGACCAGAGCTTCTAGTCTGACGGTCTAGATACAATCTGACCTGGACAAGACTAGCGCCAGACGTTTACCAAATCAGATCTTCCAGACTAGATAGTCTAGATAAAGCCAGACCTGGGTCAGACCTGACACCAGACTGCCATAAAATTTTTCCACACGGGAATCTTCTATAATGATTTAAGATGCCATTGTACTGCTCAGAATGTGAAAAACAATTTCAAGGTCCAATAATCTTCACATGATTATGCAATTTTCGAGGAATTATTGTTTCCATTCCACATTTATAACATTTGATGTAAATATAAAAACTTCTAAATTTAATACGGAGAAAAACCGTCGAACTCTCTAGATGCCGGTAAATGTCAATAACAGGAATCTAGAAGTGTCCACAAGTGACTTCGTCCTATTGTTCATAATTTTCAAAATTTCTAATTTTGAAGGTTTTATATTTTTAAATTTATCAGTTATAATGACTAAAATTGTACGATTTTAAATGTTTGAAATTTAATTAATTCTCGCATTTAAATGTTTGCATCTTTAAAGCACTGCAAATTTTTAATTGTGGAACTTCAGGAACTTAAGACTTGAAATTGTATTTATTTTTTATTATTCGCTTTGAAATTCTCCAAATTTAAATGCTTTTCTTAAAAGCTGATCAATTTCAATTTAAAAATGTTCAAATATTGTGTTTTGCATATATGCGAGTAACTTGAAACCAACATCGAATATTATATTTTTAAAGTAAGTAAGAGTGTTTGTATGTTTTTGTATTTGATCAGTCGTTTTCATGTCAACATACGATAACTCTCACGAACTCATGCAATGCGCCTTATTCACTAAAAATAATATTTTAAACAAAATAATTCACATAATATAAAAATTTTAATACAACTTTGCGCTGCCAAAAAATTCATTTTCTATCATTTTGAAGTTTCTCCCTCTCATTTTATATTATTTGGCGAAGAAAATTTCATGACTAAAAATTAAATATCTGATTTCGTGTTGTTCATAACGTCAATTAGTATTTATGTATAAAGAAAATGAATCTGTTTTTATAATTTAACAGATTTGTAGGTAAAAAATAAAAGATTTTTTATGCCAAAATGCTGTACAAAATGGTTTTATCAAGGCAAGGAAATGATATTTTTATTTTCTATTAGAAAAAATTATTATTATATTATTAGGGAAAATTTGCCCACAGACGTCATGCCTTTCATGTTATTCTTATTTCAGGAACAAAAACGCTTTTTGCTCTAGCAAAAAGCGTGCTTATACATACTGATTAAGTACAATGCTTTGTTTTTCTCAAATATTCGTTAATAATAGGAAGAAAATGAAGTGTCATTTCAATGTTTTAAAAACACATTTTATTTTCAAAATTTGAATACGAAAAACAAATTAATATAACTTTATTCAAATACGTCTCTAAATATCTATATCAATTCAATCTATCCAATAATATGTTTCATAACCACTATATGTATTTAGTGATTTTGTTGCATTTTATTGAATAATATTTTAGATATTCCTCGCAATTCCGCGTGTGGACCCGGAACAACTGTGGGCAAACTGTGGACTAAAATGCTCGAAGGTTGTGGAAAGTCCTCTACAAATTCTATAACTTTCCTGCAACATTTTCCCAAACCCGCAGAAGATATTCTATTATTATTATTATTATATCATTAAGCCGTTTCCCTTTCGGGGTAGGCGTGAATTGCTCGGTGGTAAAGTAGTAAGTTGTTGCAAACAAAAAATATCGGTAAGGTAGGTATCGGGTAATTATTGAATGGCCTTGCAAGTGAAGTACTTCAAGTCCTTTAAAGTGTGAAGAATTAAATACTTAAATCTGAAACTAAATATAAGGAAATGACAATTTCATGAAAATATTTATATTTAAATGTCATATTTCAATTAATGAGATTTTTATATCAGCGGCATAAAGTGTGGGTACATTTCCTCATAAAGTTTGAAAATTTATACTTATCTCATTTAGTTTAAACAAAATATTGGGTTGACCCCAGACAATGTTTCGGTTAGTAAATTTTGGATCATTATACTATATATTTTGGTTGATCCCAGCAAATATTTTGGATGATCCATGTAAAAGTTTTGAATAATGGAAGCAAATATTTTACTCAATCCAGGAGAATATTTTTGTTATTTCAAATAAGTGTTTCTACTCGTGTGAGAAAAGATTTAGGTTGATTACTATGGAATTGTGTCACCTTGTGCGAATAATACAGTAGTCCATTGAACAACTAGAAGCATCACAAGGCAAGACGATTTTACGGCAAGCCATTTCCAATATAAATTGTGCAGGGTCCTTTGTTTATTTGATTGATTTTGAATTTTTGATTTTGATTGATCAGAAATCGGTCTGTTGTTTTATCAAGAAACTGTAGAACGCAATGTCAGGTAATCGCACAGATTCAAGTACTGTTGCGTATTTTTCACATAATCACTTAATACCAATGGATTATGTCTACGGATTACTTATTTCAATAGGTACGCTACGAACTCTCGCAATCATATAAATGTGAACCTTACAAAAAATATTTCATGTGAAAAGTGTTTATTTTGAAAAATTTATTCCTGACGTCTTGTTTTTGCTTTCTGTTTAGGTAAACGTTGCAATTCTTATATAACTGTGATGTTTTATTTCTTGAAAGTATATATAACAACTAAACCTGTTGACGACGTAACGATTGAGTGAACATTAAATTTTTATCTTTCTAACAGCCTATAATGCCAGTTAAAAGAAAATAATAGACCAAAAATATTTTCAAACTGAACGAAACAATCTGTCATTTTGTACAATGTAAACGCTTTTTATTGTAAAAACTGCTTTGCGTAAAATGTAAAAATTTTGCCTTCGAAAAATCGGAGACTTAGACGTACTTTAATTCTACTATCATTTAGTCACTGTGTTCAGAAGGTCTTTTGCATTATTTAAAAGATGATTGACTTTAAAATTTCGTAGTACTTAGGTTCTTTTTAACAAGTTACGATAAGAACTGAAGGTAGAAAAACAATGATTATTTTGAATTATTTGCACATTTATGAATTTCTAATTCGAAAATAATTGTTTTCGTAGCTTCCGAGGAATTTCACGATATTTTCTGTTGAAATCCTAGTAATAATATGACACATAATTTGAACAATAATATTTCGTTATGTAAAGTGAGCCTTTCGCTGAAATGACAAAGAATAAAAATAATTTGTTAATAACAAACGAGATGAAATACATGTTGTGTTAAAAAGCTTTTTTTAAAAGATCATTCTAATATAGTAATAAAAAGATTGGTAATTCCAAACCAGATAACTGACTCTCTGTAATTGACTGCCATCTTCTTTAATTTTTCAATTGCCTAACCTCTCTAAAATTTTTAAAACTTTTTCTGATCAACTTCCTCTTTATAAAAGGTTTAAATGCAATAAAATAATAAATTATTACTTTTCTGAAAGAAAAAGCTCATAAATAAAAATATTTGTCACTATTTTCAGCGCCAACGTAACAATAAGATTCCAACATAAAATCTTAAATCTTAATTTTCTACAAAAATCCACTTTTATAAGGTTTCTTTCAATTACCTTCTTCCCTGGCGATCAGAAACGATCTTTCTTACAATTATTATCGTTTATTTATAAAGAAGCAGAAACCGATCTTCTTTTTATAAAAATTTCAAAGAAAAATAGTTTGTCGCAGTGCGATACGGTCACAATAAATCTTTATTTTCCCGGCACAGAATAATGTTTTTGGACGACAACTTTTTTCTTTTTATTCAGCCTCCCCATATTTCGGGAGCAAGTTGTTATTATTTTTTTAAACTGAAAAATAGATTTTCAGTCGCTATCCAAAGACGATGTTCCAAACCCATGAATTTTGAACCTCAAAATTCTTGAATGATTTACTCGGAATTGGTTTACTTTTTCTAATCAAATTCATTTTCTCCCAATTTAGCAACTCAATATATCGGGAGTAAGTTTTGATTTTTTACGTCAACTGAAAATTGCACTTTTCATCGTGATTCGCAACCAAGCCTGTCCAATTGTAGGTTTCTGTCACTTTGAAATTGCAAACTTCCACATTCTATTTCCCGGAACTGGATAATCTTATTTAATTCTACATTTTTGACCTCAATTTAGAAACATTTGAGCTCGTGAGTAAACTGTTGTTTTATCTTTAAATGGTGACCTTGATTTTGCAGAATATTATTTACCTCTCCTAAACAATAAAAAAATTTGTTGGTTAACTAGTTATGTACTCCAACCCTTCAATTGTCAAAAAGAACAGTAATTGTGGAAGTCATGTATATATATATATATATATATATATATATAATTAAAAAACTAAAGGTTAACAACCACCGCAGGTTCCCACTGGGAGCAACTGTTATCTAATAAATGACATCGGCTCCAAGAAGAACCGCGGTAAGTCCCATTCATGGCCACGTCTCACAACCGTGAGATGGATGGTCACAGGACACGACGAAATCACAAAGATAGGCTGGCGAAACTCTCGTGTGTTTTGAGGACACGGAGCGATCCAAGGATGACAGCTTTCTGCAACCATCTCGCAAGTGCCGTGGCATATTTTTGGCACGCGGGTATGGCTTTAAGATTACGAACCAGTGATAGTTTTGCACCTCCGAGAGCACCTATCACAAGGACAATTACTCGTACGAAATATTTTGGGTACAGTCGTTGCAGCTCCGTTTTAAGGTCTTGATACCTTTCCTCCTTTTCTTTCTCCTTGGCAGTGATGTTGTATCACTACTTTCCAACCAAGCAATTCACGCCTACCCCGAAAGGGAAACGGCTTAATGATATAATAATAATAATAATAGATATATACATACATACACACATTAATAGAATGATTACAGTGTAAAAAATGTTTGAAATTTTAATATACATTCACTATACATTTATATATTAAATCTACAAGATGATGCTTTATTAAATTGTCCACACGTATATAGATGCATATTGCTTCTATAACATCTATAGTAAAATCCCTATAGATATTTCCAACAGTGCAATTAAATTTAATGATTATAATCAATAAATGCTACTGTACCACTTGAAATTCTTGCATATATTATACCTGCACTTCCAAAATATTTTTATAAAAATTACATATACACACACATACACATATATAAATATGCCCTCACTTAAACATCTGAACCAGAATATTGCTTTATTCATTACATCCAATACAGAAAAACCAACATCCAAAACTGATAAAACCTCAAAACATGAAAATAATTTTGACCATACCTCTTTGTATCACTACTGATATGTATATACTTATATGTATACTTATATGTATTTTTTTTCCTTCTTTCACGCAAAATGCTTCCTTCTGTATAATTCTTCTTCTGTATATCTATTAAACTGTCAAACTATTTTGAATCGATATAAAGCTGTATATTAATGACTTACAGTAAGTCACGCCTTTATCATCATCATGGATGATTCGTTTACTTTGACGTTGTCGGGCACCTCTTTTATTTTAGAAACTCAATATTTTCCTCCAATCGAAGTTTCACAAAACAAAAATTATACTCTGGGTGCTTTAGAGTTTCTAGCAGGCCCCCCAAGCCTCTATGTATTTCACGCGTCAAAGTTTTTCATTAAAAAGTACTTTCTGAATCCATACCGCGGCACCACATTCGCCTCGCCGCAGGTAAAAGCCTTATCAATGATGATGGTTATACGTTTTTGTAGTGTCTGTTATTTGTGGTTACATATTCAAATTATGGTTATATTTGGTTTTTATAAACAAATATCCAGAGTCATTGGCATCAACTGTGGGAAGGTATTTTATATATTTACAATCATTTTTCAGAGGTATATACTATATTAATACGATAACGTCAAAATCGAAAGTATTATATTTATATGAAAGTATATAATTTCTGGAGAAGGAAAAACTGGCTGGCAAAGGGGACAATATTTGTGAAATAAGCACTACAAATATAAAACGACCATCAGTGATGAGGCTTTTGCCTGTAGTGAGGCGAATGTGGCGCCTCGGCAGGGATCAAGAACATACATCTTATTCAAAAGCTTTACCGCGTGAAATGCATGGAGACTTAGGAGGCCTGGTTTCTAGCCTTCAATCAGATTCCGTATGTGAATGTAAATCCATACCTATATGAAGCTATGCACTAGGGTGGACTGAAAAAAGTGAATTCCCTCCGATCAATTTCTAATAGCAAAAAATTGTTAGTTTTTGATTGGCTGAATACACTGTTAAATTGTTTGTGAAGTCAATTAATATCTTTTACCTCCCGAAGCGTGTTGAAAATGAAAAAAATTGAATTTACGCGTAAAATATATGAAAAAATGAATTCTTACAGTCACCAATTTTTTTTATATATGTAGAAGTTATAGAAGTACGTAAGTAAGTACGTAAGTAAGTAAGTACGTAAATTTGATTCTTTTTGAATTCCCCACAGTTAAATTCAGCACAAAAATTTTTTCATTGTATTTTTGAAAAAAGATACGGTTACATAAGGGCCATATTTCTATCAAGAGCTAAGATGCCTGATTCCCTAAATAAGGCGGATTTTTGTCAAAAATTGTAATGGTTCATAATTATGAAATGAACTATTTACGCCTTATAATTTATTTTGAAGTAATTTTCTGCGCGGAATTCAATGAAAATAAAATTTAAAGTAGAAAAAAATGTCCTAGAGCGCGCGATTGTTGGTTCTCGCGCTTCGCGCTCGATACTGTATTTACCCCACGGTACGTGCTCGGTCTTTTCATTCCCCTCACATTTTTGCACATACCTTCCAAAATTAAAGGTCAAATCATCAACAAATATAATTTGATGACTGTGAATTCTCTTTTGTTAAAGCTCCTTCGGCTTGAACGAATACATTCTCATCACGTACCTCGTGCTTCGCATTCGATTTTATCAAAAATGCGAAATTTTCTACATTATATGATAAACTTTTGTTCATCCATCGTTTTTCGTACCTTGCGTCGTTATTAAAAAAAAAAAAAATTATGGGTAATGTTATTTTTGACGATTAAAACAAAAATTACGCATCTTTTCAAAGTTGATGATAGAAAAATTTGTAGCTCTTTTCAGGGTGAACAACTTTTCTCTATTAATTTTTTTCGTGTTTTGTGTCCTTTGTCCAAAAATTTAATTTATTTAATTCTCAAATCAGTTTTTTACAAATGAAACAAAAACTACGCGTTCTATCAAAACGTGATTTATAATAAATTGTTTCTCGTTTTAATTACTACGAACGTTTGTACATAGAATCTTTAAAGTAAAAAAAAAGTGGATGAAGAAATTTTGAAAAAGCGCTCACTTTTTGAATATTTATCCAAAATGGTTGGCTAACGAACTTGACCTTCATTGTAGGACACTTGAAGAGTATACCAACGCCTAATTCAATCTGTCAATTCTTTCGAAAGTTATCGTGCTAACAATATAAAAATCTACATACACACAGAGAGACAGACAAATTCGCGAAATCCTGATTTTTGGGTTCACATAGTCTGAAAACGTACACATTTGACAAAAACAGATGGGGTCAAATTTCACACAAATTTAATACCTTCTCTGATGAGAATGTATAAATGTTGATTGCAAGAATTCATGTTTTTCATATATTTTACGCCTAAATTCATTTTTTTTCTATTTTTAACACGCTTGAGGATGTAAAAATATTAATCGATTGAAAAAAATATATATATATATTTATATATATAATTAAAAACTAAAGGTTAACAACCACCGCAGGGTCCCACTGGGAGCAACTGTCATCTAAAAAATTCCTCAAAAAAGTTCGCTTCATGTAAACGGAAAATTGTTGCAGTCAGATGGAACTCCAGCGGTTAGAACGGTTTTGGATAATAACACTATATGTCAAATTATGACTCCGAAACTTGGTGGCTACCACGGAGTCCCCCCACCCGCTGGCCTACGGAAGCTTAGCCGAACGTACTACCCATCCCAACAACCGAGGTTAGAACCGAAAGTTAACCTGACAGTGAAGCTAACGAGAATAAGAACATTAAAAGTGTAAAAATAAAGGATAAACCATTAACTAAAAAAGAAGAAAATAGGAATTCAGATAGGAAACCGAAATTCGGAGGTAGCATTAACCTCAGAAGTACAAGAGAGCTTGATCAATGCAACCCAACTGTCAAAGATAGCGAGACAAGCACACAAGACTAATGTAGAATAAGTAAATATGAGATTAGGAGTAATGAGAAAAATAATTCGGGAAAAATGGTTTATAATGAAAAATATGCGGAAAAATATAAGGACAGCGACACTAACCTTTGGAATAGTAAAAAAGTTACTGATCAAAATAAAGTAGGAAAGAAATCGCCAAAAGCAAATGAGATAAGGGAAACGAAAAATAAAAATCAATGGATCAATTTTAAAAACAAAGAAATAAGATTGCATAACATTTTGGATAGTTTATGAAAAATTTACGACAAAAACAATAGTTCGCCAGAAATTGGCAACGGTATTGTTGAGCTCAACGAAAGCGAACAATCTCAATTAGAAAAGTTTCTTGAAAATAAAATTAAAATACTCTAGGGAAAAGAACATAGGGTGACTCATTAACCAAAATATAAAATCGACGTCCAAGGCCACGATCCCATTGAACAGCGATATTACTACGTGAGCCCAGAAATAAAATAAGTAATTCAGCAAACAGTAGATAAAATATTATAACAGGATGTAATAGAATCCTCCTGTTCTGGTTGGTGGTATAATCTATAGTTATGATAAAAAGGCCAGGGAAAGACTATAGATTTTATATAGATTTCAGAAAGGTTATTAATATTACTAAAAAAGACCTCTACCCAATCTTATTCATGGAATAAATAGTAGACACTTTAAGATCAGAAAAATTCATTTTAAAAATCGATTTAGAATCAGCCTATTTACAACTACAGTTGGACGTAAACTCAAAACCAAAAACAGCATTCACAGTCCCTGGAAAAGGCATGTATCCATTCAAAAGGATGCCATTTTGTTTAACCAATGCTCCAGCCACTTTCCAGAGAATGATGGATAAAATTATAACGCCAGACCTGAAACCAAACGTTTTTTGTTATCTAGATGACATAGTAATTGTAACTCCAAATTTTGATGACCACTTGAAATACTTAAACATCGTTTTAGATAAAATCAATTACGCAAACTTAACGATCAGCTTGGACAAATGCGAGTTCGGCTGTCCGGAAATTAAATATTTACGTTTTAAGGTTAACGACAAAAGACTCCAAATAGACGACGAAAAAATCCAACCAATCCTAGAATTTCCTAAACCTAAAAATACTAAACAATTACAGCACATAATAGGGGTAGCAAGTTGGTACAGAAAATCTATCCGACACTTAGCCGAAAGAATAGAACCAATGAACAGACTACTTTAAAAAGATAAAACATGGGATTGGGGATTAGAACAAGACCAGGCCTTCCAAAAAATTAAAGACCTTCTAACTTCAGCACCCATATTAACCTGCCCAAACTTTACTCGACCCTTCCTACTCGAAACCGATGCGAGCAATATACGGTTAGGAGCCGTACTCACGCAAACGATTGATGGCGTAAATTACGTGATAGCATACTCTAGTAGAAGCCTGAACGGCGCAGAATCTCGGTACTCGGTATCAAAAAAAGAATGCCTAGCCGTAGTTTGGGTCATACGGAAATTTAGGCTATATTTACAAGGTTACAGCTTTAAAGTAATCACGGACCACTTAGCGTTGAAGTGGCTCCATAACCTAAAAAAATCTACTGGCCGATTAACCAGGTGGGCACTAGAGTTACTAGAATATGACTACGAAGTTATATATCGTAAACGTAGTTCTAATTTTCTTCCTGATGCTCTCTCGGGATCAGGAGAACTAACAAAAACTATAGCGTTTTCACTAGATTGTACCGTAGAAAAAAACAAAAGCAGACGTTAACGACAAAACAGACGATTGGTACTCTACCAATTTCAGACAAGTTACAAAAAGACCATAAGAACATAAAAAATGGCGAATCAGAGATTCGCAACTCTCATTTTACAGAACCGATCCATGAAAATCTACTCTATTACCAGACTCAATCACCTGGAAATTATTCGTACGTAAAAAACTTAGATTTCAAGTTTTACGGGAAAATTACGACGAAACCCAGGCAGGACATTTAGGCTCAAAGAAAACTTACGCAAAAATTTCCGAACATTAATTATGGCCAGGGTTATATTCGAATGTAATCGATTACGTAAAAAGCTGCCAGAGCTGTCGATCCAAACATAACGTCATAATTTGAAAATGAAAAATCTGCCAGCTGCGAGGGCACGTGTCCATCGCGCGCTGCGCGCGCGGATTCCGCGTTTGGGTACTTCCCCCACGTTTGTGCACAAATTTAAAAAAAATCAAAGCTTCGAGAATAGTAATTTGGTGATTGTGAAGTCTCATTTGTTAAAGCTCTTTCGGCTTTAACGAACACACTTTCATCACGTATCTCGTGCCAAATGCGAATTTTTTCCATATAATGTTCAACACTTTTGTATTAATATTACATGTATATAGTTAAAAGTTTGTCATAAGAACAATCACAGAATTTCGCCGGGAGCAGGTGCTAATCTTAAAAATTTCACCCGCTCCCAGCGAAATCGCGGTAAAATTTCAGCTATAACCACGTCTCACAACCGTGAAATAGGTGGCCCGTTTGCGACGGATTTAATACGATTATCTGGAAAAAGTCTCGTGTACCCTAAGGACACGGAGCGACCCAAGGATGACCGCCTTCTGCATTTTCCCCGCAAGTGTCTCAGCATTTTCTTGACACGCAGGAGGGTTTGTACCTCTAACGCAGTTTGTGTTGCGTTCAAATGCATAGGTAAAACCTTGCTGTTCAGGTGTTCTATTAGGGCACGCAGATCGTTTGTGATGTTCATCTTGGGCAGAGAATGCCTTTGTGTTGGTTCTACACGTCTGAACTCTAGTAACGTATGACCAAAATTCCTTTCAAGGTGCCGTAGTTTTTCTGGGATTTCGCTGTTTAAGTCATCGTTATAAAAAATTAATGTCTCAAGCTTAAGATGGTTACAGCCCAATGTGTCGAAGGCATTTTTTTCAAGGAGGCTATTATTATTATTATTATATTATAATTATTACTTACTAGAGTTCAGATATGCAGAGACTTCATGTTCTTACTGCTAGAGTACGTCGGCACAAAAAAAGTAGTGTAAGAAGGCAGCAAAATTGAACCAAGACACCGAAGTCCCTCAATCGAAGCAATTTTGACGCTGCGTGATTCCAACTAGGGGAAGCAAGAGCAAGCAATAACCCTCAAATAGAGCTTCAGGTCCAAATATGGTGCACAATTTCTTGTACAAGTACCTGACGAGTGTGCATCTTGCATTAGATAGGTGTTTTCAGAAGATAATTGAACATTCTAACTGCGAGGAGTATGACATCCGTACGGAAGAACAAAAAGTATGTTGCAAAAATTCGCGGGGCAGTAAAGATCTAGTCACAATAGACGCTATTGCCATGACGCAAGCTCGTAAACATCAAAGAAAGTTACACATGTCATACATTGGCTATAAGCAAGCGTTTACTACCGTACAACATGACTATTTGTTCAAAGTCTTAAAACTTACACGACAGACATAGTAAAACACTGAATAGCATGTCTCATGCGTTCAGAATACATGATAATCAGGATGGTCATCAACTGACCCACCTTCTATGCATGGATAACCTGAAGCTATACGCTAGTTCAATTCAGAAACTACAGCAAGTGATCGAAGTCACGAAGCAGTTTTCCAATGATATCCACATGGAGCTCGAACTAGATATATGTGCATGATAATAGTGAATTTAGCTAGAGGAGAAGTAGGGACCGCAGAGAAAGAGAACGATTTTGAGAATGACATCGAGGCAATGGCTGAGGGCGAGTCATAAATACCGGGGTATTCTCGAATCTAAGGGTATTCAGCATACGATAGTTAAGAAAAGCCTAACGACTGCCTTCACTACAAGACTCAAATTGGTTCTGAAGAGTTCTCTCAACTTTGCAAACAAGATCAGAGCAATCAACACCTATGCCATCCCTGTCCTCACGTACTCATTTGGGCTCATCAAATGGTCGATCACAGATAAACATAACCATCCGCTTAGAAATGTCGGAGCAACAAATGCGCCAGTATAATTCGGCGATTGAAATAGTAGTTCTATCACGACATAAAGGGAGTAGTGGCGTTGCAGTTGTGAGACTATTTATACTGCAAGCAAGATGTTGCGCTTTAAAATACCATCTGTAATGCGGATCTCGATTACACGCGCTTGAATTTCTTCTCAGAAGAGGCCTTGAATATAAGGGCAGAAACCATAGATTAATAGGGAATGTAATAGAGACCACGGCGTGCATCTTAACTCGTTAGATCAATATGAAATGGATAGTGAGACATACAATAGTTGGCTGAAAAAGGGCGTCCTGTTTCCAGAAACGGAAGGCTTCGTCATTGCGATTCAGGAAAGGGTTGTCAGCACCAGAAATATCGCAAACACGTGTTACATCAAGACGTGGTTTACCGGTACGGATTATGTAGAGATATCAAGGAATCCATCAAGCACATTAATGATGGTTGCCGCGTAATGGCTCAGAGAGAATACACGCACAGACATAATGATGTGACGGGCATCATACATGAACATTGTTCCCTAAACCTAGTGCTCGTTTTAGAAAAGGAAGATTACATCTTATATTGGGATGTTACAACCAAGATCCATGAGTATAGCGAGATAAGGCATGTATTAATGACAATATGGAGGAATGTGAAACATGCATCTATTCATCCTATTGTGATTTCGGTTACAGGCAATATGCACGCAAGATGCACGGAACAGCTTGAACATTTAAGAGTCAGTAGAGTACTGGCAGCAGCTCAGAAGGCGGTTTTATTAAACACCTGCCATACTGTAAGAAACTTCCTAGACTATCAGGAATCAGGTGATTAAAAACGTATGAAGTGGCAGATGGTGGCTCTAAGAAAGCATCTAGAGGCGACTGATGTCACTTTCAACGCTCGCGGCCGCTGTGTAAGGGCAATAGCCGCAATACACGAACTCCAAACTACATCATGCTCCAAATTTTTTATCTACTACAACATCATCGCAAATGATTTCCAACATCGTATTAAAGTAATTCATAACATCCTTATCTCACCAAGAACTGGACTTAGTCCGTGGCTGATGATGAAAAACCGGGTTCACCCGAGAACAAATTTAAACAAAAAACAAAAAAACTTAAAGGAATTTAAACATAATTCAACGCGCATTCTACAGATTTCAAGAGAATTAATTTTTTTTTAAAGAATTTAAAAGATTTCAAAAACTTCTACGTAATCCTGCAGAATTAAAAAGAAAACGTGTGCATCCTTAATTCAGTAATAGTTAACCCGTTGATGAATTTCTTTGGATTCGTTGAGCAGCCCTGTCGTAGTGTTGATATTTGAAAGTTGAATGCAACCGTGTGCTTTTTATTGGCACTTTTTGAGTTCAGTGCGTTGAGAGTTGTCAGTGACTTGGGCTGTGGCGGGTTGTACCCTAGCTTCTATGTCGTGGTGTCCAGATGGGATCTCGGCAAATTACTTAGTTTATCGATGAGGTACTGTGTAGCGAAGTTTTCTCTGATTTTTTGGTCCCGACAAACCAAAAATATTCTTATTTATTAAATTAATGTTGGTCTCCAGGTTTTGACCAGGATGAGTGTTATCTGTCCGACAACGTAAGCAGTGCTTTTTATTATTATTATACCATTAAGCCATTTCCCTTTCGGGGTAGGCGTGAATTGCTCGGTTGGAAAGTAGTAATGTGTGGATTCACGAAACGTCGGCAAGTTTCGTAGTTTTGCACACGATTGAAACCCGAAAAAGCTTTAAATTTAAATTTATCAATGTCTTAGATATTTAGGAGATGATGAAGGTCTAGAGTTATGGTCGGAACCGCCAGGCGAGGCTCTTCATCGAGAATTTCTGAAGTTTTGGAAAAAGTATGAAATCAATGTTTTAATAAACAAAAAACAGTACCAAATTAATTTATTTAAAGCAGTTGTAGAATTTTCTTCCACGCACTTGTAAAAATGAAATCAATGTTTACTTTTGTGACTTCCTTGCTCAAAACAATTTTTTTTTTCTTTGGTACCAAATATACTTAAAAAACAATACCCGTCTATTGAATTATTTACGGAGTAACCTGTGTTGAAAAAAAAATTAGTAACCCGAAAATATAAGATTTTTTTTGATTAAATATTTAAAAAAAGGGATCAGCTACGATTTTAATTTTCAAGCTTATAAGTTACTAGAACAATTCCAAACAATACCCCGTAGTCCGTTTTCTTTGACAGTTTTGTTTAACCCATTTTTTATTCTGGGACACCGTGACAACTTGTCTTTTCAGAAATTAAATTTATATTTTATGCAGGGTGCACAGTCTTCCCCTTTTTTCCCCTATTCTCAAAAAACCTTCTCCTTTCTCTTTAAATATACAATATATTTGAAAATACAATATTTGAATTACGCGGAAAATTCTCTGAAATTAGTGAGTGTACCCATTATTGAATAATAATTAAAGCAATTATACCACTTGAATACATTATTTATGAATTTTTCTTATTGGTTCAAAAATCATGACGAATTTGTTATATTTACAGCTTTTGCTAGTGAACAATAATAAAAAATTATGAAATTTAAACATACATTTTTTGCTCAATAACATTTAAAAAAGTTGAATATGTCGAATCTGAAATTTATTCAGCTTGAACCAAAGAAACATTTTATCATTTTGCTTTTTCGGAAACAACTTTTATCGTGATTTAGGATTTTTGGGGTATCATATTTTTTTGCGATTTTGGAACGTTATAAATACCAAGAAAAATGTTTCACATGAATAAAAAATAATAACATGTTTCTTCGGTTCAAGCTAAAGAAATTTCTGGTTCGAATCAATCCAAAAAAACATATTACTTGAAGAAAGTAAAGATAAAATTAAAGCGGAAGAAGAGAAGAGAATGCAATTCGATTTTGATCATTATGAAAGGCAGTAGTAGTACAGAGTTAGTCGGCATGAGAAATAGCAAGGGTGAAATTGGATATGATACATACGGGATACTAGACGCTGTGAGATGAGACTGTTTCAAGGATTTTATTGGGAGGTGCAGCTATAGGACAGCACAACAGCGACACAGAACTTGGTACGTTGGAAAACCTGGTTGAAAGAATCTGTGCCTCCGAGGGCAGGAATAGAATTAAGAACTTAAATAATGGTAAGGCTGCTGGTTGTAGACGGTATTAACGCTTATCGTCCCAATATACAAAGGAAAGGGACGTAAAAGCAACTGCAATAATTACAAAGGTATCAGCTTACTCAGTACCGTCAGCAAAATCGGTTCAAAAATACTTATTCATAGGGTAATGAAAATTACAGAAGAAAAGATTTGGGTAGTCCAATGTGGATTTATGCCAGAAAGATCATGCGCGGATCAGATATTTAGTTTGAGACAGATCACGTGAAAAAGTCTGAGAGTAAATAACAAAGTTTTCGGTGCATTTGTTAGCCGAGAAATAGCATTTGACAAGGTGGATAGGAGTAAACTTTGGGAAGTCCTGAAAGACTACGGAGTCAATGGATGGCTCCTACAAGCAATAAAAACAATATATGCAGGTAGCAAAGCGAGTGTGAGGGTGAATGGGCAACTGAGTGACTGGTTCGATATTATGCAAGGTGTTAGGCAATGATGCATGATGTCCTCATGGCTATTTATTATATTCATGGAAAAGTGTCTAAGAATGGCTTTCAGATAAAGAAAGTGTGGATCTTCGGACAGTGCGCCGCCTCTCCACTGCGATGCGGTGTCAGGTCGCGACCCGCAAACAATTGAATCTGCTATTTTTTACGTTTCACCATTCTTTAACCGTCAAATACGGTTTTATTTTGTCTACTTAGTTGGTGATTTCTATTTTCAGAAGCCAAAAGAAAATATAATTGGCAAACATTTCTGATATGTGTGTGATATATGTGTCAGTAAGAAAAATGCTAGCGCTTTCGTTTAGCTGTCTTTTCGATTTTGAATTCAAGAGCTTCTGTGGAGGCCGAGTATTGTCTGCACTCTATTTTATTATCACCAACTCGTTTCAATGAGTGAAAGCTTCGGGTACCCGTAATTGTTTTAGCTTT
The DNA here is from genome assembly GCA_011634705.1 of Andricus grossulariae. NCBI lineage: Eukaryota > Metazoa > Arthropoda > Insecta > Hymenoptera > Cynipidae > Andricus > Andricus grossulariae. Next base: position 51,721,279 of record JAABKJ010075445.1, read on the forward strand.
TTCAAACCCACTGTTCAAGCTCCGAGCTTTTGTGTTGTGCTCTTTTTCGAACAAAATATCAACTTGACATTCGGCAAAGCATTAGTGCTCCACTCGTATGAATCTCTGGTTTCAATCCTAAAATCTCGCTTGTGATGTGCTAGGTTGACGAAGTTGATTTTTTTTCTATATTGGGAAGCTGCACCATCAATGAAATACATGCTTTTTTTAACAATGTATTTTTTTCAACTCAGCAATAATTTTTCTAATAAAAAGATGAACTGCACTAGTATTATGCTCAAGATCTTCTGAAATGATCACATAACTTTCGCATACGACTTTGCCATCTTTCTCCAAATAAACTACAGCGGGATGGACAGTGATCTGTTGTTTATTCCAATACTCACTTTGTATTGCATTTTGAATAATAATTTCGTGATTTCGAACAAAATCAAAAAGTATTACAAATACTCCCTCTTCAAGAGATTCCTTAGAGTCACTAAGAAATTGGCTTTGACTTTTCGCTATAAAGATGTGTTTTAGAAGATCAGTTAAATGTTTAGTGAGTGTCTCATAATAATCCTCAGCTGTGTCACTCAAAGTTTCTAAAGAGGCACGGTCTGTCAAAGTCCACCAATTGTAGGTGACTCTTTCAATGAAGTTGCTTTCAAAAAGCTTTTGGACTTTTTCCATTAAAGATTTCATAGATTTTCAATATAAAGATTTAATTTTACTGATCAGAATCCGCAAGCTGCACGGTTTTCCAAGACTTGGGTTTAGGTAATTTAGTTTCTTCATTATTAGAAATTGATTTTGCCTGTTTTTCATTTTTTTATTTATGTATTTCCTGAGTAATCCGACTATCCTGAAAAATCCTCATCCAGCCGGACTTGACAAGAAACTTGCAGAAGCATTTGGGACACCTTTTGCCGATTGGAGTTACTCAAATCCTTTGAAATTTGCCGCCCAACCTACTGCTGTGTGTCAAACTATTCCTATCCTTCTAGTCGTACCTCAAAACCTATTGAATATTTTTGATATGCTGTTGGGACTATTACCGCCGATTGTTCTTGACGCCCCTTCAACTTATTTACCTTGGAGTGGAATTCAAAAGTTCACATTTTGGGAAGGTTTATTGTAGATCCCCGGCAATGCGAGAGGGACCTCTTTAGCTCAGGCCCGGGTCATCAATGTCAGCGTTCTGGGTACTAGGGACTTTAATTGGATGGTTCTGTGAAGCCCTAGTAGTCGGCTTGGTTTTTCAGATAATTCGGAGAGGATGACTTGGACAAGAATTCAACATCTTATGGACGAAATTCATTGATTATGATCATCAAATTCAGAAGATAATATTTTATTTGGACACAGCGTCCCTAAATCTATATCCAGTCACAGCCCTGAGAGTCCTTTTCTGCTAGTTCAAAATTCCCTAGTTACACCAATAAGAACTCCCTATTTCAAATAATCAGGATCAAGTCGGTTTCCAAAGAAGAAAACAATGGTAGGAAAATCCTTCATCTTTCGTCAATCAGATCGCGGAGCAGCATCCCTGTTTTTCGTTTAAGTTAATTCTCAAGTTTCTTCGAGTACCCTTGCATTAAGTGACTTTTCAAGTGTAACTACGGACTTTTGAGACTATTGTCGAGTGTTATCACGGATTATATTAAAAGGTATAGTTCGTTTTTATTCAGTTCGGAAAAGAAGATTTTCAGTAGATTTTGTGTTGACCCTTTCCTTTCTTTTGTGAGCTTTAGTGTTTAATTTGGTCACACAAAATTATGAAACTTTCCTTGACTGAATGTTATAATTTGTGAAAATTATAATTTGTGATATATTGTGTTATATTCTTTTCCGTCTATTTATTTGCTGTGTTGTTTTCCCTTTTGTTTTGGACCCTTTTCCTGAATGAGTTTCTTAAATATTCTTTAATTGTATTTAGCCTGAAATGTGTTCAGCCCAATATATAATATTGTCATTCCCCTGAGTATTGATGACCCTCCTGACGCTTTTGACTGATAACCCTATTTTCTTCTAATCTATACATGGTCTTGGAAAATCAGACGAAAGATCGAATATGGTTTGGAAAATTTGTCAATTCCTTTACTTTGTGAAAATTTTGTCTTCCCCTTGAATCAATTGTTTCCTCCCTTCAATTATTTTTTTTTTAATCACAAAAATTGTAACTGAAAACCATTTTGGCCTTGATAAAATTAAATATTGTAAAATCCTAATATCGTTAATTTATTTATAAATTTATATTAAATTAATGTAATGATTGTGCCAAGATATAAGAATCAGCCCCTCTACCATTATCCAGAAGTTGGGCTGAGCTAGCCACTATTTGATTCCCGGTTTACAGATTTTAAATTAAAAATTTATTTAAAATTTTGATTCATTTATTTTTTAAATTATTTTTTAAATTATCTTTTTTTATGTTTGTGAAGGATTTATGTGGATCTGGCGCCCGTAAACAATTTAGAATATTTAACTTAGAATCTTAAACGTAGAACCGAAAGTTTTAACGATAGCGAAATTTTCGTTATAATACATATTTCTTATTTCGAAAGAAAATGATTTTTAGTACTTTGTGGAGCAATTTTTATTTCTTATTGAGTTTAACACGTAAAACGTATACTTTTTTTCACTTCTTTGATTTTTTTCAAGAAATTATAAGTCAATATCTTGACCCTTTTATAAACTTGTTCTCTTCTAAGTAAAGATGCATTTTGTCAAATTTGAATATATTAACAAAGTTATAAAAAGATTTGAGACATCTCGAAAGTTGAATAAAATTGCAATATTTGTTGACTCGTGGCGGGCCTCAGATATGATTTTGTAACTTAAAATTTTTAAGAAGCATTTTGGAGGATATTTAAAACAAATTTATAAAAAAATTGTTCATGATTTTTTTTACTTTTGCAATTGGTTTCGTAAACCAGCGTGAAGCGTGAAGCGTGAAGCGTTGAACGACTATCTGAACGAATCGCGAGAATCCTCGAGCAACACGACATTACTACGGCATTTGAAAACAAGAGTGACCTTACATCAGTTTTGAGACCTACCAAAGATAAATTAAATGCATTTCATAATAGCAATACTGTTTATGGCATTTGGTGCAAAGGACAAAATTTTAATGCGATTTATATTGTTCAAACTAAACGTACGTTAGGAATCAGGGTTAAAGAACATAGAAGGGACTGAAATAAGATCCCTGAAAAAAAGACAATGCTTACTAGACATTAGGGTGGCCCAAAGATAAACATTTTGGAATTTTCGACCCGCGCAGTCGCCAAGTCGTTCTCTCGTGGAAGCAAATAGATACATATTGTTTTGTTTTGAAGTGGAATGCTTTTTAGTACGTTCTGGAGAATTTTGAAGTTTTCCCCAAGTGTACGAATTAAAATAGAAAAGTTTCAAGAGAACCTGACGCGAGCCCTGATATTTAACCCAGACGACAGTTTCAGTGTTATTACTCTGCTATTTAACACATTGAAGTCAAGTGTCCCCCTAGGGTTAAGGTATTGTAAAGAAATTAGTTGGTTCCTCATAAAGTGCGAAAAAATTTGGAAAATTTGCTGCGTTACAAGTTTGGGCCTGTAGCAGGAAGCTTTATGGTCAAGCCTGCATCTGGAAGTCCCTACGAGTCAACAAATAGTGCAACTTTATTCAACTTTCGAGATGTCTCAAATCTTTTTATAACTTTGTTGATATATTAAAATTTGACAAAATGCATCTTTAAAGATTGAAATTAGGTTTGAAATTAAGTTTGAATCCTTTCGAAACTTCTAAATGTCTCTTGAACTTACTCGATTTTTTTTAATTGATAATGTTTAAAATTGTTACCTATAAATCAAAATTAAAAAATGTGACTTAAAACGTACAAAACAAAGAAAAAGAACAATTTAAATTATAACGTTCAAAAGTTACATTGAGCTTTCTGAAATTTCAACTATTCAAGGATTTCTATTTCAAACAATTGAAATTTTTTAAATAGAATGGGTTAAAATTAGAATATTTTAGACCGCAACAAAATTTGAATAGGATTTGAAATGTAATAAAAGTGTTTAATTATAAATGTATTAATTTAAATTATTAAAAAAATGGATTAATTTTCGAATCAAGAAGGCGAGTTTTCTGCTAAACAGTTGAAATGGTCGATTAGGTTTGAGCGACGTTCAGGTGGCCTCCATTATAAGGCGAAATATTTCATGTATGATTATACTATCCGGAGGCTCAATTTTGTCAAAAAAGCAGTTGACTCTCCAACTCGAAAATATGATTTTTCATAAAAATGGTTAACTTTCCAACAATTATTTGAATTTTCTACAAAAATCGTAGAATTTTTAACCCAAAAAGACGAATTTTCAACTAAAAAGACTTTTCAACAAAATTATTGCATTTCCAACAAAATCATCAAATTTTTTCATATTGGGCTATATTAAGGGCGTTGGAACCAGAGCCCAACTTTAAACTTGAATTGTCTTTTTTTTGTTGATTCTCGGGTTACAACAAAAGAATAAGTTTGACACAAAAACTATTGAAATTAGCAAATTTTTCACTCCGAATACACATTTTACTGAAAAAATAGGAAGTTTGATTATTTATACCCTAACGAATACCATTTTCAATACTTTTAAAGTTTTAGATTGGAAAATTTATTTTAAGTTAATTTCAAGTTAAAAAGTTAATTTTTCACTGTACACTTCTTGATTGTGGACTACACACTTTTCAATACGGATGAAACAAATTGCGTCGGACGAAGCAAAATTTTAGACCCTAAATATCGCATATTTAAAGAGAAAAGTGGAAAAAGGGGAAGTTTTTAGAGAAAATCAAAAAATGTGAATTCAAGAAGAGGAAAACGCAGGGGAACGAAGGAAAGACTAATCCCTGCAATAATATTTTAAGGTATCTAATCTCTAATCAATATTGTTAAATTAAAAAATTTACGAATTTCAACGGTAATCGGATCAAAATAACAATATAATAAATATGAAGCAAACTGAATTAATTTCATGAAATCGTAATTTCCTTACCAAACTCCGGCGTGGAGTTCCCCGCTGTGTAGAGTTGAAAGATCTTTGAGGACGTAGCACCTCTTTTGAAGATTCTTTTTCTTTCGTCATTGCTGCATCCTACATAAAAAATATTTATAAACAAGTTTTAAGAACAAGAACACCTTTAATTACAACTCTGAAAGATATTGATTTTCAGGAACAATGGAAATATACCTCTAAACTACTTGCATCCGTACTTTGTCGTTCCCTTAGTATTTTAAGTCGCTTTTTTAAAGCTTGAGATGGTATACTTTACTGATCGTCAGGCTGTAAATACATTCACATATTAAGCTTTTGAAGGTTTCAAGGGATTTCAAAGAATTTTTAGGAATTACAAAGTAATCTAAAATATTTTAGGGATTTTCAAAGTCTTTCAAGAGATTTCACAGCACTGTGATTATATGTGACTGAATAATATTTTAAGGGATTTCAAGAATCTTATGAGATTTCATTGGCTATTTTAAGGGATTTAAGGCCATGTGAAGAGTGGATCACGTGACCGGATTCCTACCTTACCGACACTTTTTTGATTTGTCAATTTATTTTCACACGAATAGCAACATCGAGTTGAAAATTTGGGATAATAAATAAGAAGCACTAAGCCTTAACAGAATTTGTATGAATTTCAACTACTTTTATAAGTCTTCAAAGGATTTCGAATTTTTAAAACTTTTAGATGGGTTCCAAAATTTTTCACGGGATAAGACAAAACCTAAAGATTCAAGTGCTTTCAAAAGATTTTAAGAGATGTCAAGAGATATCTAGACCCCAAACTATTTTAAAAGAATTTGAGAACTGTCGAAGTATTTCAAGATATTTCAACTTGCATGTCTTCTCAGTTTTTGAGACAAGATGTTCATTTTTTAGATAATTCTGATAGCTTTCAAACTATTTAAGAGAAAAAAATTAATTCTCATATAATTAACAATATTAAAAAGGTATAATTATTATAGTGCACGATAAAAAATTTAAAAGGTTGTGCAGCAACGGACTTTAGCGAAATAAATTGGAATGATGCAGCGTGTAAAATTACACAGGCCGACAAAAATGACATCAATTTTGTACCCAAAGACCAGTCTATGTGACCCCGAAGGATTTTGGTATCCTAAAACCGACTCCGTTATCCACATTTTTCGTTTACGTCAGGTTTTTGAGATATCCTAACCAGAAAGTGCAAAAATGGCTATTTTTAGCCATATTTGAGGCAATATAACACAATCAGCAATGTTTTTCTAAAAACTGCCAACACCATCGTTTAGTACTTCTTCTTATCTTCCGTTTTCATTTTTCATCATCACGAAACGATTTTTTTTTCTCCGAGACATGACAAACTAACCATTCAGTTTCTCTTCGCCTTGCATTGTTAAACAATGTTTTGTGGAAATAGCCATTTTTGCATTTTCAGGTTAGGATATCTCAAAAACCCAACGTATAGGAAAAATTTGGATAAAGGATTCGGATTTAGGATACCAAAATCCTTCGGGGTCACACAGTCCAGTCTTCGGGTTTAAATTCTGTCGGCCTGTGTTATTTGGCGGTTAGTACGACTTAGGTCTATTAACTGAATAGCTTTCCTTTTTTATAATATTATGAATTTTCAATAATCATATTATTTAGAATTATTGTTGTATTCAAGGATATTATTTTAAATCAAGGGGAATTATTATGAATACCTAAGATATATCTACTTACTTTTCGCTTCGGTGTGCCTTTTCCACAATGGATTATTCAAATATACAGCTGAGAGGATTAATTTTTATTAAAAAAAAAAGAATTTTCAAAAAAATTATTAAATTTTAAACCAACAAATTGAATTTTTAAGAAAGTTGTTCAACTTGCAAGAAAGTAGTTGAATCTTCAACCAAAAAAGAAGAATTCTTAATGAAAAATTTTATAGCTGAATTTTCTACTAAAAAAAATTATTTTCAACCAAAAATGGATTAGTTAAATTTTTTGTTAAAAAAATTAATTTTCAACAAAATAAACGAGCTGCAACCAAAAAGGATGAATTCTTAATGGAAAATTTAATAGTTGAATTTTCAACTAAAAACTATCAATTCTTAGTGGAAAATGTAATAGTTGAATTTTCAACTAAAAACTATCAATTATCAGTCAACAATGGATTATTTAAATATACAGCTGAGAGGATTAATTTTGATTAAAAAAAAAGAATTTTCAATAAAATTATTAAATCCTAAACCAAACAAAATGAATTTTTAAGAAAGTTGTTCAAATTGCAACAAAGTAGTTGAACTTTCAACCAAAATAGAAGAATTCTTAATTAAATATTTTATAGTTGAAATTTCTACTAAAAAAGATTAATTTTTAACCCAAAATGGATTATTTCAATTTTTAGTTAATAAAATTAATTTTCAACAAAACAAACGAACCGCAACCAAAAAGGATGAATTCCTAATGGAAAATTTAATAGTTGAATTTTCAACTAAAAACTATCAATTTTTAATCAAAAATGGATTATTTAAATTCCAAGTTAAAACGAATAATTTTTAAGAAAAAAAAGGAATTTTCAATAAAAAAATCAAACTTATCCCATAAAATGAATTTTCAAGAAAGTTGTTCAAATTACAACAAAGTAGTTGAATTTTCAACCAAAAAAGAAGAATTCTTAATGAAAAATGTAATTCTTGAATTTTCAAATAAAAAATATTTATTTTCAACTAAAAGTGGATTAGTTAAATTTTCAGTTAAGAAGATTAATTTTCAACAAAATGAACAAATTTCAACCAAAAAGCATGAATTCTTAATGAAAACTTTAATAGTTGAATTTTCAAACTAAAAACTATCAATTTTCAGTCAAAAATGGATTATTTAAATTTTAAGCTAAAAAGAATAATTTTTGAGAAAAAAAGGAATTTTCAATAAAAAAATCAAACTTATCCCATTAACTGAATTTTTAATAAACTAGTCTAACTTGCAACAAAGTAGTTGAATTTTCAACCAAAAAAGATGAATTCTTATTGGAAAATGTAATAGTTGAATTTTCAACTAAAAACTATCAATTATCAGTTAACAATGGATTATTCAAATATACAGCTGAGAGGATTAATTCTGATAAAAAAAAAGAATTTTCAATAAAATTATTAAATTTTAAACCAAAAAAATTAATTCCTAATGAAAAATTTAATAGTTGATTTTTCAACTAAAAACTATCAATTTTCAGCCAAAAATGGATTATTTAAATTTTAAGCTAAAAAGAATAATTTTTAACAAAAAAAAGGAATTTTCAACAAAATAAATAAAACTTACCCCATAAAATGAATTTTTAACAAACTAGTTTAACTTTCATCGAAATAGTTGAATTTTCAACCAACTAGTTCCATCTTCAACCAAAAAGTACAATTTTTAACAAACAAACAAAAATTCTAAACAAAAAATATAATTGTAGCCTTTTTAATTGAATAAATTCTTATTGGATAAATGGATAATATAAATTTTCAATTGAGAACATTAATTTTAAAAAAAGGAACAGTTAAATTAATAGTTCATGTTATTTATTATTAAAATAAATGAATCATATTTTTGTTAATTCACAATACCCAATTCTTAATAGGGATTATTTTTTTATTTGATATATTTGTTCATTAATTTTTTAAATATTGATAACAATTTAATAAATTAGTCATTATTTTATTATTAAATGTACTTTTTATTTATTTATTTTTATTAATCCCCTTATATTATTGTTTAAGGTGTCAATTCCTCCCAATTGAATTTACGTGGTGGGTCTTTATTGAAACCAAGGTTACTGACTCAGTCCTTGACACTGATACGATTTTCAGTAAGATATCTGATTTTTCTGATTAAAAATTAATGTACGATTCTGTTAAGCCAAGGAATTCGTATCGCCGCGCGAGAAATCAGAAAACCATAACTTCCCTCTTTGCCAAGGAAGTACTATTCAAATGTCAGAAAAATTAACTACTTATCTCGCATGATTTTAGATAACGATAACGATAGCAATATCCAGAGAAAAATCTCGTGATATCTAGGATGCAGCTGTTGAAATTCCGCGAATGTTTCTTCTAAGTCTCATTATAATAATAGTTCAAGCATACAATTCAGAACTATAACGGTTTAGCGAATGTGCAAAATTCAATCTCATTACGCTTGGATGAAAATTTAAATATATTGATACAAAATTATTGAAAGAGAAAATGATTGGTACTCATTCCAGTTCGATCAAATATAGCTTCATTAGTTTCATTTATTCTTATCTTATTCATTCGAACATATATTTCTATGAATGATGGATTATGGATTGTGGATTATGGATCATGAATTATGGAATATTGATAATGGATTATGGATTATGGTTTATGGATTATGGATTATGGATTATGGATTATGGATTATAGATGATGAATCATGGATTGTGGACTATGGATTATAGATTATGGATTATGGATCATGAATTATGGAATATTGATAATGGATTATGGATTAGGGATTATAGATTATAGATGATGGATTATAGATTGTGGATTATAGATTATGGATTATGGATTATAGATGATGAATCATGGATTGTGGACTGAGGATTATAGATTATGGAGTATGGATCATGAATTATGGAATATTGATAATGGATTATGGTTTATGAATGATAGATTATGGATTATTGATTATGGATTATGGATTATGGATTGTGGATTATGGATTATGGATTATGGATTATGGATTATGGATTATGGATTATGGATTATGGATTATGGATTATGGATTATGGATTACCCATCCACACATCACTACTTTACCAGCGAGCAATTCACGCCTACCCCGAAAGGGAAACGGCTTAATGATATAATTATAATAATAACACCCTCGCAAAGTGACCCACGTCATCATTGACTAAGTCTTTTTTCTGGTCTTCTACTATCAGAAACTATTACCTGAAGGAGAGTGAAAAAAATTATTAAAAGAACTGTTGGCTGTCTGAAGACAATAAAATCTCATACTTTTGAAATACAATTAAATTTGGGTCAACTCACCGTGGAACTGCGATACCCAACCCAGAAGTCAAATTTTCTGAATGAAAAAAAATTAGGTCCCTCTTATCCTCTTTCACCATAAAAAACTAATGAATCCGAAAAAAATACGAAACGAATTTTTAAGTGTGAGTAGATAAAAAAATTTAAGATATTTGAAATACAACCACATTTGGATTGAACTGACCGTGAAACACCAATAACAAACCCAGAAGTTAAATGTGGTAATTGAACACAACTTAATTCGCTTCTTTGTTCCAACACTATCAACAACTATTATACTAATGTGTGAGAAAAAATATCAGAAAAATCATTTCCAAGTGTCGTAAAGAAAAAGTTTTTTAATTTTTAAAACACAACCAAATTTGTATAAAACTGATCGTGAAACACGGCTACCAAAATGGGAAGTTAGTTTTTCTCATTGATCACAAATTAAGTTATTTTTTCTAGTCTTTTACAAGTAAAAACTCAGAACAAAATTAGGAAGAGAATCGTTATGTATCGGGAGCGAAAAAATTTGAAATATTATAAGTACAATCAAATTTGGAATATAAATGTTCTAGTTAGACACAAATTAAGTCCCTCTTCTCTGATCTTCCACTATACAAAATTATTACCCCAATAAGTCAGAAAAAAAAGAAAACTGATTTTCAAGTATAAGAAGAATAAAAAATCTTAGATTTTCGAAATACTATAAAATTTGCATAAAACTGACCGTGTAACAGCGCTAACAACCCCAGAGGATTAATGTTCTAATTGAACACAAATTAAGTCCCTTTTCTGGTCTTTCGCTATCAACAACTATTAGCCAAATAAGTCAGACAACAATTAAAAAAAAAAATGTTTGAGTGCCGGAAGTTAATTTTTTTTTATTTTTGAAATAGAACCAAATTTGTATAAAACTGGTCGTGAAACTCGGATACTATACCCGAAAGTTAATGATTTTAGTTTAGGACATGCTGAGTCAGAAGAGACGAATTTTTGAGAAAAAGTTAGTTTTTAATCAAAAACTTATAATTTTCAACCTGTAATGCAATTTAAATTGATTTGATCAGAAAATTTGTCGACTTATAAGTATCAAACTGTTCAGGCTTGCAATTTGTACAAATTAAAATTTTGAATGCGGGTTCACGAAATTATAAGTTCTTCAATTTCAAACGCTACTAATTAAAAATTTTCTCAGAATAAAGCTTCAATGAGAAATTATTCCATTCCTAATGTTCTCAATTGAAATGATACAATGTTTTATAGTTTCGAATTACAATTTTGATATGTTTATTTTAATGAAAATTGAAAAAAAGTATAGCGAACTTCTGAGAAAAACGGAAGAAAGTCCACTAGTTGCATTTTTCCTCTAAAAGTAAAAAAAGTTCGCATTCTTTCAGAAAGTCAAAAAATTTTAAGAAAGAAGCACAGCCCTAGCCTGCATATTAAGTTTTTTTCATGCAAAACAGAGATATTTCAGAATTTCGCTGATAAAATAGTAAAACATCACAAGTTTATTTTACGAAAGTCAGTTAGTCAAAATGTTGAGTATAATTCTGAATGCATGGAATTTCTATAGTGTTGATTTGTTGATAATATAACGCAGAAGTATCAATTTACCCTCCTCTCTCATATGCGCACTATATAACAGATTTTATCATTTTTCAACCCCTCTATCTCTAAAAAAAGACATTCAATTTTGAGTCAAAGTAAGTTTCCTACATACGTTGAAGATTGACTTTTCGCTTACTGAATTAGTAAAATTTCACTAAACTAGTTTTAGAAAGTACAATTCAAAAACAAAATTGAACTATCTGAATTATTAATTTTTTTTAATTGTTAGGGTTTTATATGCTGTGCAGGAAATCCACTTGTTTATTGCTTCTAGCTTCTACAATACTTGTGCTAGAGGGTTAGAATTTTTCATCAGTGTGAACGCACCATAGTGCATCAGGGCGAAAATATTCAGAGCCGATTATTTCATCATAGTTTTTTAAAACTAATTTTTAATCATCCTCATAATCAACATCTGAACAAATTGATTCCACATCTATAGTTCACTACATCTTTGTAAAATAAATCATCAACTTATTAACATTTTCAATGTTGAAATTGAAAATTTACAATGCTTTTATAATGCAGCAGATCATACATTAAATATACTTAACCAATTTTCAGCTATAGGTTACTTGATATAAGGAAAAAGTGTGTCTCTTTAATTCTCATTTCCATACTCTAGTACTTCCACCCAATTTCATTGTCTATGCCATATTTCACTATTACATATTTTTAAACTTTTTATTAACAAAACTCTGCTTGTCAAATTTAGAAGAAATAAAATAAAATATGTGGATTAACTTTATCAGTTCTATTAGCCTAACGCATTGCTGGTAGTAAAGTAAAGTTATGCAACTTACCGGAAAACCTTGCAAAAGTAGGTAATGGCAATTAACTTCAAAATTTCTAAATAAATGAGCATGCCTTCGCATGCCTTCGTTCTCTTTATCATAGAGAAAATGAGGGTAGCTGCTATTCTGGTATGTTCTGTAGCGGTTCTCGTTAATTCTATTGGTAAATAAATAATATTATAATATTTATTATAAAAAGCATTTGCAGATAACGCAACTCTATCCATTTTTATGCCATTTTGTGCCATTATTATACAACTTCTTACCAACCTTATATTATGAGAACTTGTAGACTCTAAAAGCTACGATCATGAAGGTAGGAATCAGAAGATTATTCATCATAGCGTGCTACGCCCCAGTTGATAGCGACCCGAGGGAAGTCAAAGAAATGTACTGCCAGAAATAAAATCCTCGCACTCTTCGTACACAAATCATAAATTGCTATCAATCTATGCCTGAGGAAGACTCTGTTTCAGAGCTAAAGCGTGTGGCGTAATTTGAGAAAATAAAGAAAAGAACAAGACCACGTTGGCCACAGAAGAATTAGGTTTAAACGTCTTGTGTAAAAAAATTTCAGAAGTCATTCAAAACATAAAAAGATTTCTAAAACTTTGAAGCTGGAAAAATTTGAAGGCAATTTATTTACTCTCTCAGCATTTTATTAAATCTAAGAAAAATTCAAATTATTTGGAAATATATTTGAAGGATTCGAAAAAAATTTAAATCTTGAGTAAATAAGAAAAATTCTGCATTAAAATGTAGATTTTCAAAGCTGTAAAAAAGAAATTCGAAAAGTTCAAAATATCTATTAAACTGATTCTGAATTTCAGCTTTTTTATTTTTCACTAAATAATAATAGTTTCACCTACTATTTACTTAATAAACTGTTTTATATTGAAACTATACTCACGTAAGTATTTTCTTATTGGCAGGCGTAATACCACAAATGATATATTCATCGTACTTCTGAATGTCAAAAATGAAAATCTTTAATATAGCTAATTAACTAATTTCATGAAAATTTTTCCTACCCGCTACTAGCTTATTGTCCTTGCTTTCCGGGTGCTCGTTTCATAACAGTTTCTCATCTGGGATGACTCCTAGATATTCAGCTCGTTCTTTGATTTCTAGTTATTGTTCTCCCGATTTCAGTGTACTCGTGGTTCCCAACTCATACCGTCCAGTGCTTGCTGCATTACTCCAAAGAGCTCATCGAGATGCTGGCCGCGCACGATGACCAGCATATCGTCCGCGTAGCCTATAACGCGGTAGACCTGACTCGTAATCACATGAAGCAGATCATACACTACCAAGCACCATAGCTGAGGCGATGAAACGCCTTTCTGCGGACGTCTCGGGTCAACGGTTCTCTATAAAGTTGTATCACCTTCAGTCGTTGTTAGGTTTCTGTTGGCCCACATGCGACAGGTCCATTTCACGACTGTAATTGGAACACCATGTGCAACCATGCCCGCCCTTATCTCCTCTGTAGAGGTGTAGTTGGAGGCTCCTTTGATTTCCATTAATATTCCAATTGCAAGGCCTTTCTGTTTCAGTTGTCCTTCGATTAGGTTTGCTGCTTCGCTTAGGGCCGTCTTGGTCGGGTTAACAGCAATATAGGCGTGCTGCTTTTTTTGAAGTGGCCCAATTGAGAAGACCTTGTCGCTGATATATCTATCTACAAGTTTTTCCACTGTTTTTCGTAGGAAAGATGTAAGGCTGATGAGATGGAAATCCTTGGGTAAAGTATAACCGATCGAGCCCCATTTCGGAATGAAGGTTACTTACCTCTCCATGCCGTTGAAAAATATCCCAGTGTCAGACTAGCCCTAGTAAGACTCACGCGCGCCCCTATGATGGTTTTTCTACCTTTCCAACCTTCTGTTAGGAGACCGAGTATGGTTCTTCTTGTCCGATACTCAGTATCCTCGATCGGGCAATTTTAGAGTGCCGAGAATAGCATCCGGGTTTCGAGAAAGCAGCTTTTCCGGTCTAGCCGCCTCTGCTTCTTTTTTGATGTTGGTCTGGCTTTCTTGCTTTGCTTCACGTATTGCACCCCATTATTCATCAATTACTTTTATAAGTAAATTTAATGGCCTTTTTTAAACTCTTGGCTGCAATATCCAGGGTGTCCACATCTCTAATTGACCTGGTCACCTCCGAGAGTGCACCCGCGCCAGTATGCAGACCCTTTGTTTTGACCGCCTTGAGGTCCCTATAACGAAAACCAGCCCCCCCCCCTAATCCCCTTATGGCATGTCGAACTAATCAAGATTCCTGAATTAGCAAGATACCAGTGTGCCTCGCAGCCATGCCCTTCTGCAGAACCGCAGAGGCGCCTCTGCTGTGATGCAAGTAAATTTGGGTCATCGTAGGCTGGAATAGTCATTTATGTCTTCCCCTGATCTTCATGTGTCGAAACAGGCTCCTTTTGTCCCTGGCCGGCAACCCCAAAATTGACCTGTTCTACGTGGTAGTAGGGCCTGTTGTTGAGCAGCGCAAGAGCCCTTGTATGCAACTTAGGAATTTGCACAACAATTTGCAGAACTAGGAGGAGCTTGAAACCTCATGCTGTGACTTCTTTCTGATGCCGATCGTGCCTGACGATTCGCCAGGACGCTGTCTTTAGTTAGGGGTTATATCCCCCTAACCGCCGAACAAGTCCCACGGTCCCAGGCCCCCCCGGGTCCCTCGTCTTATCTGGGAACCGCGCCGTAGCCCTCACCATCTTTTGGAGAAATTCAACGACACCTACTTTGAGGTCTGCACCTCTTCAGGGCCATTTTTGGTTAAAAATTCATTTTTTTCAGTTGAAAATTCAACTGTTGAAAATTTCCGTATTTTTTTTAAATTTGTATTTTTTGTAAAAAAATTAATTTCTTCAGTGAAAAATTCGACTATTTTGTTCATTATGTTAGTTAAGAATTTCTGTCTTTGGCTAATAATTGAACTATTTGCTAAAAAAGTAAATTTTTCTGTGGTTATTTCTTTGATTGAAAATTAATTATTTTCATTTGAAGTTAGAAATTCAACTATTTGGTTGAAAATTCATATTTAAATATATTTTGTTGAAAAATTATTTTTCTTAGTTAGACATTCAATTACATGGTTGAAAACTCTCGTATTTTGATGTTATATCATCATTAGAAATAACTGCAGAATAGTTATAGAAATACGATTTTGTTAAGATGTTTCGCTAACGTACTTTATTTTATAAATTTTCTAATTTCTTCCAGCAGCGCATACTATTATCAGATTATTTGCAGCTTTTCATTGATCTTAAGTATTTTTTTTTCAAGAAAGTTGGAATAATCATGATATCTGCCACGTGTGTGTTGACTTAAAGGGGGGGGGGATATGCTTGAAGCGTTCGGGGCTATAATTTGTGTCGTCCCGGTTTACAGTGGCCCTGGCCGAGGTGAGTGAAAAATAAATCTTCTTGGTTGCAAATTGAACTTTTTGATTAAAAATTAAATTTTTTTGCTGATACTTCACATTTTCAGGTTGAAAATTCAACTTTTTCGTACGTAAAATTCGTCTTTTTGTATTCAAAATTAATTTTTCAAAAAGAAAACATAACTATTCCTTTATTCTTAATTTATTTTGTTTACTTTAAAATGTACACTTTTTTGTTGCTCATTTGTATATTTTGTTACAATTTGTTTGTTTTTCTCGTCGAAAATTAATCTTCTTGTTTGAAATTTGAATTCTTTGGTTATATATTTATGTTTTTCGGTAATATTTCTGTCCTGGGTTAAGAATTACTTGATTAACTTCTTCAGCTCTGTGTCAACAATTTTACGCAAGAAATATCAGTCAATATTATGGAAGCTGAAGAAAGCCGTTTCTACAAGAAGTATATTCGAGATTATGAAGAAAGCCAGATACCAGAACCAACTCGACGCTACAGACAAAAACGAACAGCTGAAGATGCTAATTTGCAGGTAAAGACGCAATTACTATGTTTTTTTTATTCACACTTTAAAATTTTAAATTTCCTGCAACCAGTTTAATTTTCAACACAAAAATATGAATTTTCTACCAAAATAATTGCATTTTCAACTACAAAAGACAAATTACAAAGCTCCACACAAAAATCGATAAAATTACCCCTAGAGTCTGACTATGTCTATAATATGTTTTTGGGGTCGCGGAATTCAAATGCGTGGTCCGTTCGGCTCAATCACGTCAGATTTCGTCCCTAATCTTAAAAAACATGAAAATCGCTGATTTAAGGTGAAACATCATTCGTATCTATAAAAAGTGGTCATATCCTATGTTTTCGATGTCGCTGAGTACAAAGTCGGAGTTTTTGCGTTTCTATGACGTCACACTATGTCCCTAACCTAAAAAAAATATTTATTGGTAATTTTATGTAAAACATATTTTTTCAATGCAAAGTGGTCATATATCCTATGTTTTCGAGGTCGCTGAGTACGAATTCAGAATTGATGTGGTGCATTGAAAAAATACATGTTTTGCATCAGATTACCAATACACCGTTTTTCTTTGAAGTTAGGGACGAAACGTGACGTCATAGAACCACAACGACTCCGGATTCGTCCTCAGCGACCTCGAAAACATAGGATGTGACCACTTTTCATCTGACGTGATGGAAGCAAACAGACCCTGAATTTGGATTCAGCGACCCCGAAAACATATGATAGACATAGTCAGACTTCAATAATTCTGGGCAATTTTCTCGATTTTTTTTGTGGAGCTGTGTTATCAATAAAAAAATAATAGTTACATTCGCAGTTCAAAAATTTATTTTAAATTAAATAAAAACGAATTTTCAACAAAACAGTAAAATTTTCAAGCAAAAAGATTAATTTTTAACAGCATACATGAATTTTCACCAAAATATTTGAAATTAAGGAATTTTCAATCACAGACATGAATTTTCAATCAAACATAAAATAGTTAAATTTTCGGTAAACAAATTTTTTTTTAATTTTCAAAATAGAATCCTGAAAAATGTTTTAATGATTTTTTCAGCCAAATTTTCAAAAGAATATTCAAATAGATTTTAGGTGAAATTTTGATGTATAAATTGATTTTTCTAGCTTAAAATTGCTTAAAATTATATAATTGTGAAAACTTATACATTTTTTGATTAATTCTTCAATTCAATATTTTGAAAAAACGTCTAGAGCTGATAATATCAAACATTATTTTTCAAAGGAAGAATAATGCTATTTTCTGTTTTGGCCCCTGTTCAAAATTTCTAAAGTTAGATTTGAAAAACGACACTTTTGAGAATGACTCCATGAAAATCCTTTATATTCTGCTTTTTATGTGTTAAAATAGTATTTTTAATTAACGTTCATAACAAAATTAGTTGAGCAGTAAAAAAATGTATGATGTAATAAGTTTTCAAATTAAGCTTGAATGACACTATTCATACTTTTGGACTGGGAGTGATAAATTATTTAAGGATGATTTTGAGAAATGCGATTGTTTGAGAAATAAACAAAATGTATGATGTTAGTCAATAAGTTTCCAAATGAGGCCAAATTTTAGCTCCCGGAATTTTACAAGTTAAGTAAAATATTGCTTTAATAAATTAAAGCTATTGCAGTGGATTTAAGTAAAATATACTGAAAAATTTTCCATAAAATTTCACACAAACTTGAAAATTCATTCCTTAATTTTCAACTTTTTAAGTCAGATAACATATCGTTGGAATAGTTACTATTCGCATTATACATATGAATTGCCAAGTGCTAAATTGAAGAAAAAAAAAGTTATATTCCCCATTTTAGTTCTCATTAGGTACAGAGGACTCCCGCTAACCAGGATCGACGGCAGCAGTACCACTGAGTGAGGGGAAGCCGTATAGTGGAGAAACCGTTCGTAGGTACCCAGGGCGGAATTGTCATCTGCCAGTTAGGACTCTTGTGGAGATAATCCCTTTGTCTGTCAACTTAACTATTTCCTCGCCTATTCCTCAATTATATACGTAGATTCTCAACAATTCCTATTTTAAGTTCAAATTCTCGTGAACTCCCAATTTCCGTTGCCCATTTAATACAATCTACTCTACGTTGAAAGAAATACAAATTTTTTTCAGGAAGAAAAAAAATCATAATCGTAAAAATCGACAATCTTTTTCTCTCTTTACAATAATATAAATGTTAGAACAAAGAAAAATTGAAAAATTGGCTCTAATAATTCCCCTCAACTTTGAATTAGCAATACATTATACTTCATCAATTCCTGCAGGACATGGACGTTAATGGGGATCCACCTTCAACATACGTGGATACGGATGAAGTAGAATCACTTCAATGTAATATGGAACATGATGGAAATTATACATTCGATGATTCTGAAAATCTTTCCGGCGAGGAGGATGAGAGATTTTACGATCGTGAATACAATGAGGACCTTCTTATTGAGGAGGATTCTGAATATGATGAAATAGATGAGGTGCGTGTATTGGACATATCGGTAGATATATAATATATATAATGTAATATTATTATATATATTTTATCCTAATATTATATTATTAGCGTTAGAAATTTATAATGTGCTTTTTTGATATAGCTTAGATATTTCTGGCCTTAAATGAATAAAAATCAACTTTTTAAAGCTAAAATGTGTGCCACTGATCCCTCAAACCTTTAAAACCTACCCCTTAGAATAATGATTTCCTACTGTCATATTCACATAATTTCTTATATAAGAAAAGTCCTAGGATGAATTCAGAAAAATTGTTCAAATATTTCAGATTTTAAATTAATTTAAACACAATTTGAGTCTCGGTCTTAGGCCTTTAAACCGCCATTGGAAGGCAATAACTACACCCGGAAAAAAATAGAAAGTAATATTCTCTGTGTTTTTTATTTTTAGTCGCAAATCATTTTTTAATTCTAAGATGTCTTATAGAGTCTTATATACTGAGAAAAAAGATTACTTTAATCAAAGAAATGTAGTACTGAATACGTCCATTCAATTACTTTTTTGCTCGAAAAAAATTATTCGCATAACAAGAATGATTTTTTTATTTGAAAAACATTATTTTTTGGAACAAGGAAAATTTTCTTCGATCAAAAAGTATTTTATCGGACATTTCTTTGATTTAAGTAATCTTTTTTTTACATTAGATTTATTTAAAAAACTACGTATCTTAAGAGTTGTGTCGAAAAATAAAAAATAAACAGAATAGAACTTTCTATCCCTTAAAGAGAGTTGTTTTTACCTTCTAAGGATTTTATTCTAATTTCTATTAGGTGACATAACTTTTTAATAACTCCCAGACTCATTTTTAAAAAATTCTTATTTTTTTCTCTCTTTAAGAAATATACCCCTTCTCAACTTTTTCTCGTTTTTTCGCTTAAATTCGAACTGAATTAATAGAACCCAACAAGAAAAATTAATTATTTTTGTTTTAAAAGTTTACTATTATATTTTTGATTTAGAATTCATTTCGTTTGGTTAAAAATTCTAGTATTTGGTTGAAAATTTTATTATTTTGTTGAAAATGCAACTATTTTGTTAAAAAGGAATCTTTTTAGTAAGAGATTCAGCTATTTGGTTTAAGGTTGAAGTACATTGTTCAAAATTCATTTTTTTGTTTGTATATTCATCTCCTTGTTAGAAAATTCAACTATTCCATTTTTAGAAAATTAATCTTCCGGGTTAAAAAATCATCTTTTGGGTTGAACTCTTTTGTTAAAAATTCATTTTTCTATGATTAATCATTTTAGTTGATTGAAAATGTGACAATTTTTTTTTTTTTTTGAACTAACAATGTAACTATTTTATTTTTGATTGAAAATTGATATTTTTTATTTAAAATTGTTCTTTTCTAGTTGAAGATTTATAAATTTTTTTAGAAATTCCTCTTTTTGGGTCGAAATTTAATCTTTTTGGTTGATAAATCATTCTTTTTAGTCAAGAATGGAAGTATTTGGTTCTAAAATAATCCGCTTTTATTGAGGATTGAACACTTTGGTATAAAATTAAACTATTTGGTTGAAAATTAACTTTTATATTGAATATTGATATTTTTGGTTTAAATTTAATCATTTGGTTAAAAATTAAACTATTTTTAGGAAAATTTACCTTTTAGGTAGAAAATTATCTTTTTTATTTAAAACAATCATATTTTTGGGTTAAAAGTTCAACAATTTTGTCGAAAATTCGTGTTTTGGTTGAAAATTCATCTTTTCTAGTTGAAAATTCAGCTACGTGGTTGAAGTGGAACTGGTATAACATTTTTGGTTGAAAATTCGTTTTTTTTTTATAGAAATTAATTTTTTTATCTGAAAATTTTACGATACCATTTTTGGTTAGTAATGTATCCTTCATAAGATTAAGATTCAACTATTTTGTAGAAAATTCATGTCTTTTGTTGAAAATTTGTCTTTTTGTTTAGCAAATTAATCTTGTTTGTTGAAAAGTCAATATATATTTCGACTTGAAATTTTAGGAACCCTATTTACTTTCCGGGTGATGGGAGGGATTTTACAAATTTTTATTTTTGAAATTTTAACTTTTATAAGGACATTTTTAATCATTCAAGGCTCAAAATGTCTAAGGTATATGAAAAAAGGATAATTATTGCTTTTACGTAAATCACTTGTCATATTTACAACAACAAAATGAACACATTTTAGTGCTCAAGGACTTCGGACCAGGGGTTAAACATTTTATTTAATTTATAAAAATCGCACAATTTTTTTTACTCAAAATGAAAAGAATAGGGGGTGAGTCAAAAATAAAAAATATTTGTTCGCCCACCCTAATGTGAATTTTAGAAGCCAGAAGTTTTAAATACTTATATTTAAATTCTTGGTACGCGAAACATTTTAATTTAAAGTTGAAGAAATGCTGCATGCATACCGATTTTTCGAGATAAAAAATGATATCGATAAAGATGTCTTTTGCAGCTGATAGCGTCTCGCAGCCTCTAATCTTGATTCTACAGACTTTATCTTATCAATCATGTGGCTTTCGAATACCTACATGAAAAATGAATTCTCATTTGTTCGAATAAATGATTTCTTCTCTGATAATAATAATTTGACGAGACATGTTGAATAATTTCAATACGACGAAATGACACATTGTAAGGCTGAGCTAGAGAGTCAGAAGTTTATCGAACAAGCAAGATAGTGTTACAAATTTAGATTGAGTATTGGTTCAATTGAACCGAAGAAGGGAAGGAGCTCTCTCTCTCTCTCTCCCTCTCTGTGTGAAGCTGACGTCAGCGTGGGAGTATCCGCGCCGCGTTACACTCAATGATAAGGTACGCGTGGCTGTCCAAGCACGTGAACGTGGGATGTTCAGACGCGCAATCCAGATTAGCTTCAAAACACTGCAAAATGTGCCAACGTAGTCAAGAGTGACATGAATAAAATACGTATCAAAGCGTATTTTTATCACTCTGATAATAATCCACCCACCAATAATAGTTGACTTCCCTTTTTTTTCAACAAACCTTATATATACTTATATATATACTTATTTATATATATATATTTCGAATAATTTTAAGGTTTAAATATTTTGGAAATGGTTAAAAAAAATAAATTGAAATTAGAAATATTTACAGAAATTAAAAAAAAAGTAAAATTTTAAAGATTTCGAAAAAATTTTCGAACCTTTTTAAGAAGTTTGAAAGGCTTCAATGAAATAAAGAACTTTTCTTGAGATTCCTGGGAAAATTTTTTGTTATTTTGAAAAATTAATTTTGAAAGAAAATTTGCGAAGGTTTTTAAAGATTTTTCACAATTTTACGATTAATTCGAGTCAGTTTAGAAATTTTCTGTCCTAAGCCTGGCTTCTTCATTCCACGTCACATATAAAATGAAAAAAAAATCTGACTCTTTATTAAAAATAAAAAATACTAAAAAGTGACTGAATGTGACTTATTCAGGTTAAAATTGTTTATTTAACAATAGTTATTTAGAGTTTCAGTTTTTGTTGTCTCTTTAGGGAAAGGCTACAATTCTTGCTTAATCCTGATGATTAAGGCCTCATTTTATTCTTTTTCTACAATTCTATTTAAGTGGTGTTTATTAAAATTTCAACCATCATTGTTTATAACAATAATGACCAAATTATTTCTAAATTATTACTTTTTGATAAAACCCACCCAAATAGAATTGTAGAGAATCCTTCAAAGAATAAAATGAGGCCTCGATCATTAGGATTAAATAAGTATTGTAACTTTTCCCTAAAGAGAAAGACAAAACTCAAATTCTAAACAACTACTGTTGAATAAATAATTTCAGCCTATATTATTTATTTTTGATTGACACTTAGAAGCCTCCATCAAGATTTGTAGAAATCAATAATAGATCTATTTTTCTCGATTTTATAAATAATTTCAAAAATAGACGACTCTTTGGATCCCTTTTGAGGTTCTGTCAATTGGTCTTATTTCAACCCTGAGGTTGAAACACTGTCTTCAATCCAAATAAATATTTGTTTGCCTGCCCAATTCCTTCTTATCACAGAAGCCAAAAAAAAAATGTCTTTCATAATTTTGAAATGAATCCAGAAACCATTGACCGACGATGAAAATCTGAATGGTCCTTGCGCGTACAACTGTTTCCACTTAAACTTGAATGACGGAAGCACACGTTTCAGATGAATTGTCACGAGACCTTGCGCGCACCGCCTCGAGAGGCAGTGAAACGAAAACACAGATCTTACCTGTGCCAGGGGGTGAAGAACCTTCGGGGTCAACAGGTAGCAATCTGGCGACGTAAACAGTGGGGTAAAGTTGGCCAGGTTGATTGGAGGTGGAAGGCCGCTCGAGTCACAGATGCTGGAGGATCCGGAATCCCAGGGATCAACTTGGCAGCGTACTTTTTGGAAAACTATATATATATTTTTGAGTTGTTTGTTGCGTGTACCGTTTTTCGAAGAACAAGTCGGGAAAGCGGACGAGCTAGCTCTGTCCGGTTCTCCGGTTCAGTGCCGGGTGCGATCCTCGCAGCGTTTACGATGGCGGCTGCGCTCTGGGGCAGACCAGGCTTCTGCCCCTGTTTACCTCTTAGAGCTTACTACTTGTACCTGAATGCATTATCGCCGGTAGCAGTACCTACGTGACTTGCTCAGGTCATACTCGTAGGGCGTACTCTTAACGATAAGCTGGGAAGGATAATGGAATGGGAGCTGGATCTGGAATCTTGATAAGGAGGGTATTCTCCCGCATCAAAAGAAATAACAAGTGCCGTTTCCAGACTAGACTCAAACAAGATTTAGTAATTTTCTAGTTGGTACGGAAGCCAGCCTATTTTTGTAGGTAGGGGCAGGGGCATAGACTTGTTCCTTATATTAAAAAGCGCATGGCGCCATTTTCGATTATTTCTCGATCCATCTCGAAATTACTCGAAACAATTTGTAAATATTGTTGTCCGGAAACTCCTATTTATGATTGGTTGGAGCTGTCGTTCTTTTTTCCCGTTTGAAATAAAAATTCTGCAAATTTCAGGTTTATGAGAAATTTAAGGTTATCTGAATAAAATATTCAATAATTATAATCAATGTAACAATGGCGCCCAGCACTTTTATATAAAAAATGTAATGTGTAAATTTTGGAAGATTTCTAAAGAAAAGAAACTTTTTAGGAATTTTAAAATGTTTCAAGAGACTGAAAAAAATTTCTTGAAATTGGTGGGGAAATTTTAACTCATTTTTTATTTAAAAAAATACATTTCAAGAGAAAGTTGACAAAGAAAAACTTACATTTTTGAATATTTGGAAATGCAAATGTTGACGCTTATAAAAGATTTTGAAAGTTTTCACCATAATAAAGGAGTTTCTTTGAATTCCTAGGACAATTATACTGAATGTTTATTCAGAAAAATAAATTTCAGGAGAAAATTGATATCGATTTCATAACATTTTAAATTATTTCGTAAAATTTCGAAAAATAATATGGACGATTTTACAGCCAATTTTTTCAATTAGCAAGATTACAAAGTTTTATAAAAAAAATTGTTCAAGTTCATGAGACTTTTAGAAGTTATAAAAAGAGTCAATAATAATTTAAAACTTAAAAAAAATTCAAATTAAAAAAATGTAAATTTTTGGATATATGGAAATAAAAATTTTGAAGCTGATTAAGCATTTTGAAAATTTTCGCGATATTAAAAAATATTCCTTAAAATTCACGAAGTAATTTATACTGATTATTTTATTTAGAAAAATTAATTTTGAGAGAATATTTAAAAAGACTTTAAAACATTTCAAAAGATTTCCAAAATTGTCAAAACAGAATCTGGAAGATTTAAAGAAAATTTTCTTTATTTTTCAGAATTTGAAGAACATTTTTTGAAAAATTCGAATAATTTTTAAAGATATTTAGAATGTTTAAATGTTTTGGAAATTATTTTTAAAATAATTTAAAATTTGAAAAGATTTACAAAACTTCAAAACAAAATGTAAATTTTTGCAATTTTCGAAGCTTTTTAAAATGTTTGAAATGCTTCAAGAAAACGAAAAACTTTTCTTGAGACTCCTGGAAGAATTTTTAATGTCTTTTTATTTTGAAAAATTAATTTAAATGTAACTATTCCATTTTTGGCTAAAAAATGCATTTTTTTAAATTGAAAATTCAACTATATACTCTGGTAAAAGTTGAACAACTTTATTAAAAATTAATGTTTTTGCTTGAAAAATCATCTCTTGGGTTCAAAATGGAACTATTTTATTGAAAATTCGTTTTTTTTGTTGAAAATTAATTTTTTTAATTAAAATTTTTAATATTCCAGTTGAACTGCTTCGTTGAAACTGATTTTTTTGTAAAAAAATTAATTTTTTATCGAAAAATGTAACTTCTCCATTTTTGGCTGAAAATTTATTTTTTAAATAAAAAATTCCATTACTTGCGTAAAAATTGAATCAGTTTGTTAAAAATTAATTTTTGTTTGAGGATTCATCTCTTAGGTGGTAAATTGAAATATTTTATTGAAAATTCGTTATTTTTTTATTTATAATTAATTTTTCACCTGAATATGTAACTTCCATTTTTTGTTGACAATTGATCTTTTTAGTTAAAAATTCGTCTTTATTGGTAGAAAACTATTTTTTTTTTTATTGAAATTCATATTTTTGAGTTGAAAATGCAACTTTTTTACAAAAAATTTATCTTTGGCTTGCAAATTTAACAAGTTGGATGAAATTTGTTTTCTATCTTGTCTGAAAAAGCTTTATTTATTGACAATTCGTCTTTTTGATTAAAAAATTTCAATTTTTGTTTAAAAGTTGAACTACTTTCTTAAAAATTCTTTTTTCTTTAAGTTTTATCATTTTAATTGAAAATTCATCTCTCTGCTTGAAAATTCGTCTTGTTTGTTTGAAAATTTAACTATTTTGTTAAACATTTGTCTATTTGGACAAAAAATTCGTCCGTTTAGATTTAAAATTCACCTTTTTTGTTAATAATTGAGCTGTCTTCTAAAAATTCAATTATTTTGTTGAAAATGCAAGTGTTTTTGGTTGAGATTATTTTTTTTGGTTTAAAATTCGATCATTTAGTTGAAAATTCATCTTTGTAATTTGAAAATTCAACAATTTGGTTAAAAAATCAATTATTTGGTCCAAATTTAATTATTTGATTGGAAATTAAATTTAAATTAGCTTAAAAATAGATAACTCAGTCCAATTTCAACCATATCTTTAAATAAATAAAAATATAAATAAATATAATATACTTTTTAAATGTACAAGCTATCAATAAAGTAAAAAGGAGGGTTAAAATTAATAATTTTGAGGATTGTAATGATAATTACATAAATCTGTAACTGATAAAATATTTAAAAAAATATTTTCTGTAAATGTATAAATTTTATTAAATAATAAATAAATAATGAATTAAAAATAAATAAAGTAATAATAATAAATTAACAATAAAGTGACAGTCAAGATAAAAACAAAACGAAAATGAATTGATAATAGTAACTGGATAAATAATTGAGTAGATAATTAATGGATAATAATTACGTTATATCACAAAAAATATTATTTATTTATATCAATTGAAAAGTTCTAGGTTGCATTCAAGTTAAATTGTCATTAAATACTCTACAATCATTTAGTATATCATTTTAGTTTAATATACATTTTTTTTATTATAGAACATATAATTTCAGGTTAAATACAAAATCCCGAAGTTAAGGAAAGGAGCTCTTCCTCAAAAATTTCCAAACTATCGAAAATATTTGTCGAATAATCAGAAAAAGCGAAAATCTCCTAAAAAGAGAAATAATTCTACCACCGCTAAAACAAAAAGCAGCCCACCTGAGGAATTGAATCCTAATTTTCCTATAGTTGATGTAAAACTTGAGGAAAATGAAATAATAGAGGGCAATGAAATAATAGACGATAGTGAAATAAAAGAGTCCAGGGACATTCCAGCTCATATTCCCGTTTTCGTAAATTGCAATCCCCCTGAAAATTATCTTCTTGAAACCATATTTAATGACCCAAAAAGTGTTCAATTTCCTATTTCATGGGCAAGGCACAATATAAAATTTGGAAATTCTAAAATGATTCAATTCTCAGAGTGCACAGCTAAATTAGTGAAAGGCAGTATTGAACCAGTAATGTCAAAACAAATAGTCGTGAAGGATGATATGAAGATATCGATATCCATTTTTGGAAAACCTATTGAATTGAAAGGAATTGAAAGTAGTTTATCATCTGTGGATAGTATAGAAAAAATATTAGATATTGTAAATAGATGGGAACTCTGCCAAGGTTTTTGCAATCCTGGAGAAAATGAATGTTATGAGAATTCAGTTACACATCGAGATAAAGAAGGTTTTCTTAGACACAATCAGTGCACTTATGTTTTGAGTCAAAAAGAACCTGGAGCAGGCCAAAAAATGTGCAAAGCTTGCTACTCTGCAATGGAAACTATTTCCAGAAATAAAAGAATACTTGACCAGGAGGAACGTTTGAGAAATGCTAAAAGAATCAAATTTTTAAATTAGATTGCAGATAAAAAGAAATGTAAAAACACTAAAAAAAGAAGGCTTATATTATTGCATATGAAATCGCCGACCACTTACAACTTTCTACGTGACAACAATTTTTTAGTGATACCTTGGAGGATAACTATTAGAAAGTAGGTATATTTATAATTATATTACATCAACTTCATTTTAAGTACCTGAATATCAGGTTGTTTGCTAGGGTGGTCCAAATTTATACCTGTAAAAATTCGACTTTCGATTTTTGGTGATCCTCCCCCCCCCCCCGATTTTGTTCGTTTTCCGGAAAAAGAAATTCCGTAATTTTTTTTTCAACGTTAACCCCTGGCTTTTGAAATTAACATGGGGTTTTAAATGGGAAAAGCTCGATTTTAATAATAATTTTCACCTAATAAATTTTAATTTTGACACTCCAAATCCTCTTATTGTGCCCGGAAAATGCCATAAAAAATGCAAAATAGCAGTTTTCTATCAAATTCAGGCTAAAGATGGTATTTTTTTAAATTTTTTCAACATGGATTATTTGTAATCGATAAGTGACGAGTTTTGAAGTATATTTTAAACAATTTTAATTGGTTTCAACAATTTTTTCTTCCAAAAGTTTTAAATTTTTGTAAAATATTTGAAATCCTTGATATCTCAAAAATCCTTGAAATCTTTGAAATTTTTTGAAATTTTTATGAAATCTTTGTGAATTTGTTGAAATTTCTTGCAGTACTTAAAATCTTTGTGAAATATTGAAATTTCTGTTAAATCGTTTGGAATCTTTTTAAATTTTTGTACAATATTTGAAAGACTTAAAACCTTCAAAATCCTTGTAATTTCTGAAATTTTTTGAAACATTTATGAAATCTTTGAAATATTTGTGAATTCGTGAAAAGCTCTTGAAGTACTTAAAAGCTTTGTAAAATCTTGAAATCTCGGTAAAATCTTTTGGCATCTTTAAATTTTTGTAAAATATTTGAAATCCTTGATATCTCAAAAATCCTTGAAATCTTTGAAATTTTTTGAAATTTTTCTGAAATCTTTGTGAATTTGTTGAAATTCTTTGCAGTACTTAAAACACTTGTGAAATCTCTTGAAGTACTTAAAATTTTTGTGAAATCTCTTGAAGTACTTGAAATCTATGTGAAATTTTGAAGTTTCTGTGAAATCTTTTTGAACCTTTTCAATTTTTTGTAAAATATTTGAAATAATTTAAACCATTAAAATCCTTGTCATTTTTTTAATTTGTTGGAACTTTTGTGAAATCTTTGAAATCTTTGTGAATTCGTTGAAATCTCTTGAAGTACTTAAAAGCTTTGTAAAATCTTGAAATTTCGGTGAAATCTTCTGGCATCTTTAAATTTTTGTAAAATATTTTAAATCCTTGAATTCTTAAAAATCCTTGAAATCTTTGAAGTTTTTTGAAATTTTTATGAAATCTTTGTGAATTTGTTGAAATCTCTTAAAGTACTTAAAATCTTTGTGAAATATTGTAATTTCTGTGAAATATTTTGGAATTTTTTTAAATTTTTGTAAAATATTTGAAATCCTTGAAATATTTTGAAATTTTTATGAAATCTTTGAAATATTTGTGAAAGCTTTCTCAATTCTTTGTTTGAGAAATCTTTTGTGTTCGTTTGAAATAATTGAAAATTTAATTCGTCCTTTTTTTTTAAATTCATCTATTTTAGTTTAAAAATTAACCATTTGGATCAAAATTCATGTATTTTATTGGAAATTCGTCTCTTTTGGTTGAAAATTAATTTTGATGCTTACCAATTAATATTTTTGGTTGAAGAATCATTTTTTAGTTAAAAATTTAACTAATTTATTAAAATGCGTTTTTATTTTCTTAAAAATTGATTTTTTTATTTGAAAATTCCACTATGTGTTTGAAGATTAACTTTTTTTCAGAAAATTATTCTTCTTGTACGTAAATTTATTTATTTACGTTAAAAATTTATCTCTTTGGTTAAACATATCACAGGTTTGTTGAAAATATTTCTTTTGTTAAAAATTAATTTCTTTGTTGAAAATTCGACTTTTTGGTGAAAATCTTCTGCTTTGAAAATTCATCTTTTGTTGTAAAACATTCATCTTTTTGGTGGAAAATTTAATTTTTTTGTTTGAAAATTAAACTATTTACTTGAAAATTCGTTCTCTTCGGGTAAAAATTAATTTTTTTTAACCTGAAAATCTAAATATGCCACTTTTGGTTGATGATTTATCCTCTGTAGGTTGAAAATTTCCACTATTTGGTAAAAAATTATTCTATTTTGTTTAAACTTAGAATGTTGAAAATTAAAGTATTTATTGGAAAATTTAACCATTCGATAGAAAATTAACTTATCTGTTGCAAATTTATATTTTCCGGCTAAAAATTCTACTGTTTTGTAGATAATTCACCTTTTTGACTTTAAAATATAACCATTTTCTTAAAAATTCATCTTTTATTGTAAATCATTCATCTTTTTGGTGAAAAATTTAATTTTTTTGTTTGAAAATTAAACTATTTACTTGAAAATTCGTTCTCTTTGGGTAAAAATTAATTTTTTTCCAACCTGAAAATCTAAATATGCCACTTTTGGTTGATGATTTATCCTCTATAGGTTGAAAATTAAACTACACTCCACTCCCGATATAAGAACCCCCGGTTTACGATATTCCTAGTATTGATGTTCTCGGCAGTTTCAAAATAAGGGCATCCGCGGGAACGAGAGAGTGGCGTTGCTCAGTCAAGCGTGACAAACAGCATTAGGGCCACACTTCCCCCGATTTAGGATCAAGGCCACTGCAAGCCATGTCCGAAACCATTCTTATATCGGGATTTGATTATATTTGGTAGAGGAATCATGCATTTTATTGAAAATTTGTCCTTTAAGTAGAAAATTAATCTTGCTTGTTAAATATTCATCTTTTTGTTGGGGATTCAACTATTTGGTTAAAAATTCGTCTTTTTTTATTAAATTCAGTTAGTTGAAAATCTTTTATTAGGCAGAAAATTAAACTATTTTATTAAAAACGTGATTATTTTGTTGAAAATTCATCTCTCTTGGTTATAAACTTAACTTTTTTTGTTAAAAATTAAACTTTCTTCGAAACAATTCATCTCTTTTGGTAGAAAATATATTCTGGCTGAAAATACAATACTTTTTAAATCTGAAATGTTATAAATATAAAACAATTCATATCGAATTCAAAGTGTTATGTGCATTAATTTTATTTGAAAGAATTTATTTCCCTATTTTTGTGAAAAATCACCCCATTTGCCGTTACTTTGAGAGGGGGGTGGGGAGTCAAAAATAGGACGAAATTGTTAAAGTACCGTCAAACGGGGTAAGTTCGGACATATGGGGTAAATTCGGACAACCTTAAATTGATAGGATAAATTACTCAAAACTGTTCCAAGATTCTGTTTTAAACCACCCAGGCGGAAATATGATATATAGTTTATATATAGTGTGAAGTATTATATATATAATATTCATTTATTGTACATGAAAAAATGTATAAAACAAACGAATATTATATATAATATTTGGATGTTGATGGTAAAATTGGCTTTAGGGTCACAGAAAAATTGAAATCAATTTATCATTGAGTCAGACGTTTCGGCCTCGATTATGGGCCCTCATCAGTGATTTATTTCTGAATGGTCACGTAAGAGAGAGAATGAGGAGGGCAGATATGATGATAAGGCAGGTGTGGGGGTTTGGAAAGAAGTTATTTGCAGACGATTTTGGAAGGAGAATGAAATTGCTTGACTTATTAGTGATGAGTGTGCTATTGTATGGAGTAGAGATGTGGATGTGGAAGAAAAGTAAGGACGTAAATAGGACACAGGAGATGTATGCACAGTGGACCCTGAGGTTGGCAAGGAATAGGCTTTGTTATATTGGCAGATGAGAGGCGTGGTTAACTAAAGAAGGAGAAGGAGAGGAGAGAATAAGAGGGTCGCGGTTCAATGGGAATTATTGGTGGATTGTGCCAAGGAACAGAACGCAGTATTTGTGTGAGAAAGAAGAGAAAGAAATTCAGGAGCGTATAGCGAGGATGAGATATGGGTTTATGCGCGGTTTTGATAGGTTCTGGCTTCCTAGGGAGGAGAGAATGTCTAAATTGTGCGGAAGGGGGTATGCAAGGGTGGAACACTGGCTAAAGAATTGCGAGGAAGTGAAAAGGAGTAAGATAAGTATGGAGGTATAGTTGCATGAAAGAGGGGCTAACAGGGTGGTTTCTCGAGTGAAGGGGGTGTTGGGTGAGATGGTAAAAAAGAGTAGGAAGTAGGAAGAGGAATGGAGAGGGAAAAATTGTAAATAGGAAAGGAAGTAAAAATAAGCCAAATTGTAAATATTTTAGATAATCAGTAGGTAAGTACTAGATATTAAATGTGGATGCAGAGGTTGGCAGTTGGAGGAAAGGTGAAAGATAGGGACATGCGTGCGAAGCGAAGCGAAGAAGGCAAAGCGATAAGAGCAAGTGAGCGCAGAATTAAGGTAGCATTAGCATGCGGATGGATGTTAGTTTTCAAGACATAATTTCAAGATAAATTCTGTAAGTCATGAACGGTATTGTATTTTAGGGGAGAATGGGATTAATGATAAGTTATTCAAATATAAAAATTGTTTTGTTTGACTCGAATAGTAGTTAGTAATTATTCAACAGAAGGAAGCGAAAGTCATGTATGTGCGCTTTGATAGGCTAGGTATTGCTATAACAGATAGTGCTTACTTAAGCTCGAGGATAAAGATTTGATATTTAGCTAAAGTCTATAGAACGTCACGTTTACGGTCTACGTTCTTTAAAAAAATAGCCAAAAAAGGTCTTTTTTTTTAAAACTTCGCCCTTTTATTTTGCCAGATGTAGTAGATTTTGTTTTTGAATGAAATTTTTTTCTTTCTCAATTCAGCAAGTGATAATATGGAAATTGGTTACTTAGTTTTTAGTGAAACTGAAAATTGGATTTTGTAGAAAGTTCTTTGTCTCTTATGAAATTTTACTAAATGTTGGTTGATTCTTGTTGCTGTACCTCTCCAAATTTATGTATGCCTGAAAGCTTACAAATATTGCGGATATGTTTCTGAAGGTGCACCCTATGTTCTTGAAAGTTTATCGAATAGTTTTCGCCATATTTCCAGAGTCAGATAGGTTTCGCGACATTTTTCGTAATTTTAAAGGGTTGAGGGGATTTAAAAATATATCAACGTATTTTAGGAGAGTTTTAAGATTTTTGTGGAATTTTAAATATTTCAAGGGATTTCAGAGTATTTAAAGTATTTTATAAGTTATATAAGAGGAATTCAAAATTCAATGGGATTTCAGAAGAATTCAAAGATTTCAAAGTATTTTCACAGTTTTTGAATAGGATAGAATCCAGATTACAGCGGAAAAATTGTGATTTGCGAAATCCTGAAAAACTTTTTTTTAAATATAGCTAAATTATCATATTATTATATTTACCAATAGAACGAAAGATTATCGCCAATGATAGGAGTAGAGCAGAAAGCATCGTCATGTTTTTCTAATGTAGGCAAAACTGATTACTGTATTAATTAAGAAGTTATATAACAGTGTAACTAATGATTATTCTGCAGATTCATCACAGTTATTTTATGGCAGTTCTCTTAGTTTCAGATCATCACTACTCTTATTGTTTTAATTAGGTAACATCTTCAGGTCCATGAGTAGGTTATTATAGAAAAAACGTGGCAGAAAAAGGTAATTCGACTCGATCCTGAAGCTGAAACCTTATTCAAACAATGAAATTAATTAGAGGCTAAAACTAAAAGACTAAAAGGCTGAAAGAAAATAATCCATTTTCAAAGAAATTTCTTAAAAAAAGGATTACGATTTATCAGCTAGTTATCAATGTTGATAAAATAATAAATAAGAAAAACCCTAATCATGTATTTATTTTCAATAATCGTCCATTTTATCAAATAAATTACACAGCACAACAAAAAAGTAGAAGTTTAATCGGACTTGACTATTTAATTCCTTTCGAAATTTCTCATACTCGAAAACATTTGATAAAATAACATGATTTAGTTTTGCAATTCTAACCGTCAATTTGGATTCAGCGGCCAAAAGTACATACAAATTCTTCAGTTTGGTCAGATGAGCCAACCACTCTGCGATTGGGACGGGGGTGTACAGAGTTGAAGACCCTAATACCCAACCGAAAAGAAGAGGATGTTGCGGCTGACCAGAACAGTTAATTCTTATGGATTTTGGGTCGTTGAATCCGAATCCGAGGTCAAAATCATAAAATTAGCTCTTTTTTTTAACCTCAAAAAACGTCTCTATTGTTTGTTTTTCGTAATGTAAAACATGTCATTAGAAAATACGCACTTTTTATGCAATTCTGACCAAGTATTTGGTAAGTTCCACTGTGAAATTTCCCAAAACGAATTGCAAATCCCTACAGAAAACAGATCCCCTTCTGTAGGAAAGTCCATGCAGAACCACACAGACTCGGGGTTCGTATGGACCAATGTGGAAGTCCCCAAATCAAATTTCAAATTAATACAGAAATCAGATCCTCTTCATTAGGAAATTCTATCCAGAAACAGAAAGACCCAGCGGTCAGCAGGGTCCAATGTGGCATTCTCCAGAACGAATTACAAATCCATGCAGAAGCTATCAGAAACCAGAACATCTTTTGTTGGGCATTCCATACATATCCATTGGTTGAAAATTAATTTTTCTGGCTGAAAATTTAAATGTTCCATTTTTGGTTGAAAATTTGTTTTTTCCTGATTGAAAATTAATTTTATCAACTGAAAATTCCATTTTTGGTTAAAACGTTATTGTTTTTAGATGTAAATTCAAACATTGAATTTTTAATTTAAAATTAATATTTCTTGGTTGAAAATTTAACTACTCAGTTGAACGTTGACCTAATTTGTTAAATACTCATGTTATTATTTCATTATTTAACAATTTTATTGAAAATCCGTTTTTTCGTGGTTGAAAATGAATTTTCTTAATTGAAAATTTAATTATTCCATTTTTGGCTGAAAATTTAATTATTTTAAGAAAAAAATTTTTTTTTCATGGTTTAAAATTAATTTTATTAACAGAAAATTTAACTATTCCATTTTTTTCTAAATTCAACTATTTTATTGCAAATTCGTCCTTTTTTCTTGGTTGAAAATTATTTTTCTCAACTCAAAATCCAACTATTCCATTTTTGGTTGAAAATTTAACTATTTTCATGAAAATTTGATTTTTTTCTTGTTGCAAAATTAATTTTATTAACTTAAAATTTAAATATTCCATTTTTAGTAAAAAATTTTTTATTTTTTTCTCGGGTGAAAACTAATTTTCTTAATTGAAAATTCCATATTTGGTTGAAAATTTATAGTTTTTAATTGAAAATTCGCCTGTTACGAATTTCATTGAGAATTCATATTTCCTGGTTGCAAAATTAATTTCTTGGCTCAGTATTGAACTGCTTTGTTAAACAATCATTTTATTGGTTGAAAATTTCATTATTTTTATGAAAATTTGTTTTTTTTTCTTGGATGATAATTAATGTTATTAACTAAAAATTAAAATATTCCATTTTTTATTAAAAATTTAACTATTTTGATGCAATTTTTTTTTTGAGTTGAAAATTAATTTTCTTAACTGAAAATTCCATTTTTGATTGAAACTTTATCGTTTTTAGTTGAAAATTCAACTATTTATTAAAAAAATTTGTTTAATTCTTAATTGAAAATTAATTTTTCTGACTGAACATTTAAGTATTCCATTTTTGTTTGAAAATTTAACTATTTTTATGAAAATTTGTTTTTTCTCGGTTGAAAATTAATTTTCTCGATTTAAAATTCAACTATTCCATTTTCGGTTGAAAATTTAATTATTTTAAGGAAAATTTTTTTGTCATGGCTTAAAATTAATTTTATTAACTGAAAATTCCATATTTGTTTGAAAATTTATAGTTTTTAATTGAAAATTGAACACCTTATTGACAAAAATTTTTTCTTGGATGAAAATTAATTTTCTCAAATCTCTACTATTACATTCTTGGTTAAACATTAATTATTCTATTGATAAATCAAACATTTATTTGTTTAATTCTTGGTTGAAAATTAATTATAACTTTTTTTCAAACTTGCATAAAAAGGCAGTTGATTACTAATTGATTGACCTGTATGATTTTTATTAACAAATGAAAAGTCTAGACAATTTCCTCTCAAAAATCGCAATTTTTTAACAATAATTCACAGAGAGATGTTTTACATTCATTTATATAAATTTATATGTATTTCTGTATCTCAGCCTGGGATTGTTATTTCAGATATTGCAAAATAAAGTACAAATTTTATTTATCATGATACCTTTTATATTTGTTTCTTATTTTTCATTGAATTTTATCCTTAACTATCCTGAAAAATTTATCATTTCAATAAATCTATATTATTAAAATCTATAATATGCATTGGTATTGAAATAAACGTATTTGCATTGTTTGGTTTTTATAATTAAAAAAAGTGCGCATCCTATAAAAAAATTTTTTGTTTTTAAACATTTTATTGCAACTTGTTTCGTTTTTCGATATATTTAATTTGTTCATTTTTAATGTTATTTTTTACGATTTGAACCAAAAATACGCATCCTATCATGAAGAGGTTCTAAGAAAATTTGTATAACAAAAGTTTATAACAAATTTGTTGATTATTTTTGGTTGAACAACTTTTGTCTAGTAATTTTTTTTGTTTCTTGTGTGGTTTTTCGAAAAATTTAATTTTTTTATTTCTAATGCTATTTTTCACGGTTAAAACCAAAACTACGCTTCTTTAAAAAAATTATTCATGACAAATTTGTATAGCTCTTTTTTGTGTGAGCAACTTTTGTCTGTTAATTTTTTTCATAGCTTGTGTTGTTTGTCCGAAAATTTAATTTTTTTATTTCTGATTTTATTTTCTGAGATTAAAAAAAAACTACGCATTCTATCAAAAAGAGATCAATAATAAATTTGTAGATCTTTTTTATATGCACAATTTTTCTTTCTTCATATTTTTTCATATCTTGAATAGTTTGACCGCAAAATTGAATTTTTGATTGTTCATTATTTTTTTGTGTCATCAAAATTTGAATTTTTGATTTTTCAACCAATTTTTGTATTGGGTTCTGTTAATTGAGTACCCATTAGACAAAAAGAATAAAGGTAAATTTCTTGAAAAAAAGAGAAAAAGAAGAATTCTTTAAAAAAGGGGAAAAGAGTGAAGGGGGGGGGTAGGGAAAAATAGGGGTAGAGGGGGAAAAGTCCTTGAGGGGTTGAAAATAATATGGAAGTTATGAATTGGACTAATGGGGGTCGCCCTGGTGACCCAGATTGTCCCGGGAGTTGAATGAACTTCATTTTACGCTATGACGTCATTCCCGACCTCATTTCCGGTTCCCAGAGCTTGCAACTCCTGCAGCCCTGAAAGCTCTGCTCCTCTGTCCTGTTGACCTGAAATATCTCATGAATCGAAGGACTCGTTCTCCCCCCCCCCATCCCCCTCCTCCTCCTTCCGTTCGTTCATTCGTACCTGCGTCAAACCGCGCCGTTATGAATGAAATTTCCCGGGATCCCGATTCCGAGCTCTAGAAACTTCCTCAGGAATTTTAAGAACGCTGGAAAAGTATTTGTTCAATTTTTTAATACTTTCCGATGGTTTTTGAGTTTGTTTTCTCAATTTATATTCTTAAGTTATATTGCTATAATGTTAGGGTCCCCGCCGTAATGCTTGATGATATCCATTGTAGACATCGCAAGACCTGCACCATTGACCATACAGCCAATATTTCCATCTAGAGAAATGTAGCTTAGATCATATTTAGATGCTTCAATTTCTTTTGGATCCTCTTCATCAAGGTCACGGTATTCTAATATATCTTTTTGTCTATATAAGGCATTGCTATCAAAGTTTAATTTTGCATCAAGTGCCATGACTTTTCCATCGCCTGTTACAACAAGTGGATTAATCTCAGCAATTGAACAATCTTTTTCAATAAACGCATTGTAAAGACTTGTCATAAACTTAACAGCTTGGCCAACTAATTTTGTTGGAATATTAATTTTAAACGCTACTTCTCTCGCCTGATAGCCTTGCAATCCAATCGCTGGGTCGATGACCACTTTGACGATTTTTTCTGGCGTTTTTTCTGCTACTTCTTCAATTTCAGTACCGCCTTCTTCAGAAGCCATCAATACAATTCTTGATGTCGCTCTGTCCAAAACAAGCCCAACGTAGTACTCTTTTTGAATATCGCAGCCTTCTTCAATAAGTAAGCGTTTTATTTCGCGCCCCTCAGGCCCAGTTTGATGTGTGACAAGTGTTTTGCCGAGCAATTCCTCTGCAAAACCTTTCACTTCATCTTTTGTTTTTGCAATTTTTACCCCGCCTGCTTTGCCACGGCCGCCTGCATGAATCTGTGCTTTTACGACATATACAGAGCTTTCTAGCTCTTCTGATGCTTTCACTGCTTCATCAGGTGTAAATGCTACTTTACCATTTGGAACTGAAACCCCATATTTTCTTAGGATTTCTTTTCCTTGGTACTCATGGATATTCATTTCCCATCCTCCCAACATATGTAGAAACAAAAAATATAAAATAGACTGCGCTTTCATTTTAAAGAATAAAAAAGAGAATGTCTAGGGTTCTATGTAAAATCGTAAAATCCTTCTAAACATTCAAACTTTTATTTTATTAAAAATATAAATTTTTCATCCAAATCACTTATTTTACCTTATTTTTTCATTTTTTGATCTAACCTATAGATAAACGAAAATATTTCTGCTACAGTATCGTATAACGCTTCAGGGATCTCCTCATCCAGTGTTAAGTGGCGCATGAGTTCGACTAAATTACGGTCTTCTTGGATAGGAACTCCCGACTTTTTTGCTTCTTCAATAATATGATCTGCCACATAGCCGCTACCTATTGCGACGACTTTTGGCGCTTTTTGTTTTTCTTCATCATAATGTAGAGCGACCGCCCTTCTAAGCGGTTTTGAATCCTTCATACTCGTAAGTCCAGCCCTTTCTCGCTGATTTTATGAAAGTGTTCATCTAGAAAGTGAGACGGATCTACTGGCTCTTGTCTCTTCTTTGCTGTAATTCCCGTAAGGCTGTATCCTAAGGCATTTAAATTCTCCCGAACTGCTGGAATCATTGGATTAATGGTTCCTTGAAGTTCATGACCGGTTTCAACTGTAATTGACATGACCTTTTGCTGAATCGTACAGTCGATTAATGTTTCTTCGAGGTTTTCCATGTTTAAGTAAAACATAAGACGACACTGAGAAATATCAATAGAGCCATCTTTTTTCTTATGTCCTTTTAGAATAAAGGTTAAATCTTGAACACTATGTTTTGAAAAGAGCGGATAAGAGACCATCATTTGGCTGATGGTTTGATTCTCCTGCTGCACAAATAACTGCCCGTTCAATCTATGAAACAATTGATCGACTTCTTTTTTTACAGGCTCTGGTAAATCAGACTGTCTCACATCATTTAAGACGAGCTTTAATTGGTGAAGTTCCTGACTTTTTACATCCTGGCTGCCTTTTTCGAGTAGTTTCAGCATACCGATTTCATCACGTACACCGATTGCCTTTTTCATCGTCATGAGTAAATCGAGCACATCGGTTTTATTGCTTAATGCGGGTTCCGTCTGCTGTACCACCTGAGCCAATGCTTTCGCCTCTGTTTTTGACAGGAACGGAAATTCTTTTTGGAGCACAGATGCTCTTGCATCCGGCTGAGATCCTGCCTGCTGAAGCCCTTGTAGCAATGACGTGAGCTGTTTTAAGCTAGGCTCTTGCTGCCCATCTGCACCTTGTTTTATCAAACTTGTAAGTATCCGCTCAATTTGCTGAAGCGGGATTTGCAGCTCTTTTGGGCTTGTTGATTGCTGCACGTTAGATTGAAGAACTTGTGTCGTCTGACGCTCTTGAGCGATTGGAGTTTGGCTATTTTCTTTTGGTTGAGACAGATTGGGCTGAGGCGTTACAGATAGACTTCCTCCTTGCTTCGCAGACCCTTCTCTCGCTGCTAGAAGGACCGATAAGAGCTTTTCTGCATGGACAGACGTCTCAGCATCTATAACTGATCGAACGGCTTGTGTAAGCGCCTGTGTGGCGTCTGAGTTCTTCGGGAGCTGTGTTAAGCGTTCTAGCAGCGCTGTCATATCCTGATGAAGAGCAGAGGATGATTTCACAGCTAAAATTGATTGAAGCACTCCTTCCTGGATCGGCAAGTCTTTCTTTAAAGCAAATAGAAGTGCCTGGAGACCTTTTTTCACATCAGCTCCTTGAAGCTGTTCGATCCACTTCACTGCCGTTTTTAACTCTGTTTCGTTGATAACGGATTTTTCTTTTAAAAAAGCTGTGGCTGTTAGAATGTTTTCAAGTCCGTTTTTCAGAGAGAGACCTTCTAATAGTTTGGCAGCTGCATCCTTTAATGTCTTAGGATCTTGGTCAAATTGCTGGACTGGCCTTAGTTTATTGAGGCTGTCTCCACCCTCTTGTTCAAATTGGAACCAATAAAATGCGTCTGCTTTAAGCTGAGCCGCTAGCTGTGCTTTTATTTTTGTTGAGCCTATTTGAACAAGGGCTGTATCATCTCCAAGCATTTTCAGTACTTTACCGAGAATCAGCCGATGCACATTTTCCTTTCCTTCGGTGTTTAATGGAATAGATTCTGCCGCACTTAACCGGCTATTCAGTGCTGTATGTATGTCCTCAACTCTTGTCATCATCTTCAGAAAATTTTTCCTCAGAAAATTTGCTATCGAATTTTTTAATGTTATTGTTGTTATTGAAGCCGATAGTGCTCTTGACATTTTTGGGAAACATTTTTTCTTGAGAAAGTTTTTCCTCAGAAAATGTACTATCGAATTTTTTAATGTTATTGTTGTTATTGTAGCCGATAGTGCTTTTGACGTTTGTG
Organism: Andricus grossulariae; assembly: GCA_011634705.1. Lineage (NCBI taxonomy): Eukaryota > Metazoa > Arthropoda > Insecta > Hymenoptera > Cynipidae > Andricus > Andricus grossulariae. The sequence goes on from JAABKJ010075445.1 coordinate 51,761,608, forward strand.
GGAAATAATCTTTTCTTTAGAAAATTTTTCCTCAGAAAATTTGCTATCGAATTTTTTAATTTTATTGTTGTTATTGTAGCCGATAGTGCTGTTGACATTTTTGGGAAAAAATTTTTCTTCAGAAAATTTTTCCTCAGAAAATTTACTATCGAATTTTTTAATGTTATTTTCGTTATTGAAGCCGATAGTGCTTTTGACATCTTTGGGAAAAATTTTTTCTTGAGAAACTTTTTCCTCAGAAAATTTACTATCGAATTTTTTAATTTTATTGTTGTTATTGTAGCCGATAGTGCTTTTGACGTTTTTGGGAAGAATTGTTTTTTTTCAGAAAATTTTTCCTCAGAAAATTTACTATGGAATTTTTTAATGTTATTATTGTTATTGAAGCCGATAGTGCTTTTGACATTTTTGGGAAAAATATTTTCTTCAGAAGATTTTTCCTCAGAAAATTTACTATCGAATTTTTTAATGATATTTTTGCTATTGAAGCCGATAGTGCTTTTGAAATTTTTGGGAGAAAATTTTTTCTCCAGAAAATTTTGGCTCAGAAAGTTTACCATCGAATTTTTTGGTCTTATTTTGGTTATTGTAGCCGATAGGGCTTGTGACGTTTTTGGGAGAAAATTTTTTCTGCAGAAAATTTTTCCTCAGAAAATTTACCATCGAATTTTTCAATGTTATTGTTGTTATTGAAGCCGATAGTGCTTTTGACATTTTTGGGAAAATTTTTTTTCTGAGAAATTTTTTCTTCAATAAATTTACTATCGAATTTTTCAATGTTATTGTTGTTATTGAAGCCCATAGTACTTTTGACATTTTTGGGAAAAGTTATTTCCATAGAAAATTTACTATCAAATTGTTTAATGTTATTGTTGTTAATGAAGCCGATAGTGCTTTTGACATTTTTGGGAAAAATTTTTTCTTCAGAAAATTTTTCCTCAGATAATTTGAGATCGAAATCTTTCATGTTTTTGTTGTTATTGAAGCCGATAGTGCTTTTGCAATTTTTGGACAAAAAATTTTTCTCCAGCAAATTTTCCCTCAGAAAATTTACTATCGAATTTTTTGATTTTATTTTTGTTATTGTAGCCGATAGTGCTTTTGACATCTTTGGGAAAAAAAATTTTTTTTTTAAATTTTTCCCGAAAAAATTTGCTATCGAATTTTTTTATTGTTATTTTTGTTATTGAAGCCGATAGTGCTTTTGACATTTTTGGGAAAAAATTTTTACTTCAGAAAAGATTTCCTCAGAAAATTAACTATCGGATTTTTTAATGTAATTGTTGTTATTGCAGTCGATAGTTCTTTTGACATTTTTCGGAAAAATTTTTTCATGAGAAACTTTTTCCTCATAAAATTTACTATCGAATTTTTTAATGTTATTGTTGTTACTGAAGACGATAGTGCTTTTATAATTTTTAGAAAACAAATTTTTCTCCAGAAAATTATCCCTCAGAATATTTACTATTGAATTTTGTAATGTTATTTTTGTTATTGTAGCCGGTAGTGCTCTTGACATTTTTGGGAAAACATATTTTCTGCAGAAAACATTTCCTCAGAAAATTTACTATCGAATTTTTTAATGTTATCGTTGTTATTGCAGCCAATAGTGCTTTTGACATTTTTGGGAAAAAATTTTTTCTTCAGAAAATTTTTCCTCAGAATATTTACTATCGAATTGTTTAATGTTATTGTTGTTATTGAAGCCGATAGTGCTTTTGACATTTTTGGGAAAAATTTTTTCTTCAGAAAATTTTTCCCCAGAAAATTTACAATCGAATTCTTTAATGCTTTTGTTGTTATTGAAGCCGATACTGCTTTTGCAATTTTTGGAAAAAAATTTTTCTCCAGAAAATATTTCCTCAGAAAATTTACTATTGAATTTTTTGATGTTATTTTTGTTATTGAAGCCAATAGTGCTTCTGACATTTTTGGGAAAAAATTTTTTCTTTAGAAAAGATTTGCTGAGAAAATTAACTATCGAATTTTTTAATGTTATTGTTGTTATTGCAGCCGATAGTGGTTTTGCGATTTGTGGGAAAAAATTTTTTCTTCAGAAAATTTTTCCTCAGAAAATTTACTATGGAATTTTTTCATGTTATTTTTGTTATTGCAGCCGAGAGTGTTTTTGAGATTTTTGGGAAAAAATTTTTTCTTCAGAAAATTTTTCCTCAGAAAATTTACGATCGAATTTGTTGACGTTGTTGTTGTTATTGAAGCCGATAGTGCTCTTGACATTTTTGGGAAAAATTTTTTCTTCAGAAAATTTACTATCGAATTTTTTAATGATATTTTTGTTATTGAAGCCGATAGTGCTTTTGAAATTTTTGTTAAAAATTTTTTTCTGCTGAAAATTTTCCCTCAGAAAATTCACTATCGAATTTTTCAATGTTATTGTTGTTATTGAAGACGATAGTACTTTTTACATTTGTGGGAAAAAATTTTGTTCAGAAAATTTTTCCTCAGAAAATTTTCTATCGAATTTTTTAATGTTACTGTTGTTATTGAAGCCGATAGTTCTTTTGACATTTTTGGGAAAAATTTTTTCATGAGAAACTTTTTCCTCAGAAAATTTACTATCGAATTTCCTAATGTTATTGTTGTTACTGAAGACGATAGTGCTGTTGTAATTTTTAGAAAACAAATTTTTCTTCAGAAAATTTTTCCTCAGAAAATTTACCAGTGAATTTTTTTATGTTATTTTTGTTATTGTAGCCGGTAGTGCTTTTGACATTTTTGGGAAAACATTTTTTCTTCAGAAAACATTTCCTCAGAAAATTTACTATCGAATTTTTTAATGTTATTGTTGTTATTGTAGCCGATAGTGCTTTTGACATTTTTGTTTTATCACACAGGTTCGCATTTCCAGCTAGAATTTTGTACAAGACATGCATTTTTATCACACAGGTTCGCATTTCCAAGTAGAATTTTTGCAAGTCACGTATTTTTATCACACAGGTTTACATTTCCAGGCAAAATTTTGTACAAGTCATGTATTTTTATCACACAGGTTCGCACTTCCAGTTACAATGTTGTACAAGTCATGTATTTCTATCACACATGTTCGCATTTCCAGCTAGAATTTTGTACAGGACATGGATTTTTATCACATAGGTTCGCATTTCCAAGTAGAATGTTTGCAAGTCATGTATTTTTATCACACATGTTCGCATTTCCAGCTAGAATTTTGTACAAGACATGCATTTTTATCACACAGATTCGCATTTGCAGTTAGAATTTTATGCAAGTCATGAATTTTTATCACACAGGTTCACATTTTCAGGTAGAATTATGTACAAGACATGTATTTCTATCACACGGGTTCGCTTTTTCAGTTAGAATTTGGTACACTCAATGTACTTTCATCACACAGGTTCGCATTTCCGGTAAGAAGTTTGTACAAGTCATGTATTTTTATCACATAGGTTCGCATTTCCAGTTACAATTTTGTATAGGTCACGTATATTTATCACACAGGTTCGCATTTCCAGCTAGAATTTTGTACAAGAAATGCATTTTTATCACACGGGTTCGCATTTCCAGTTACAATTTTGTACAAGTCATGTATTTTTATCACACAGTTTCGCATTTCCAATTAGAATTTTGTACAAGTCATGTATATTTATTGCTCAGGTTCACAATTCCAGTTAGAATTATGAACAAGTCATGTATTTTTATCACACAGGTTCGCATTTCCAGTTAGAATTTTGTACACTTCATGTATTTTTTTCAGACAGGTTCGCATTTCCAGCTAGAATTTTGTACAAGACATGCATTTTTATCACACGGGTTCGCATTTCCAGGTAGAATTTTGTACAAGTTATGTATTTTTATCACACAGGTTCACATTTCCAGTTAGAATTTTGTACAAGTCATGTATTTTTATCACACAGGTTCGCATTTCCCATTAGAATTTTGTACACGCCATGTATTTTTATCACACCGGTTCGCATTTACAGTAAGAATTTTGTCCAAGTCATGTATTTTTATCACATAGGTTCGCATTTCCAGTTACAATTTTGTACAAGCCATGTATATTTATCACACAGGTTCGCACTTCCAGTTACAATGTTGTACAGGTCATGTATTTTTATCACACATGTTCGAATTTCCAGCTAGAATTTTGTACAAGTCATGTATTTTTATCACACAGGTTCGCATTTCCAGTTAGAATTTTGTACACTTCACGTATCTTTCCCAGACAGGTTCGCATTTCCAGTAAGGATTTTGTACAAGACATGTATTTTTATCACACAGGTTCGCATTTCCAGTTACAATTTTGTACAAGTCATGTATTTTTATCACACAGGTTCGCATTTCCGATTAGAATTTTGTACACGCTATGTATTTTTATCACACTGGTTCGTATTTCCAGTAAGAATTTTGTCCATGTCATGTATTTTTATCACATAGGTTCGCATTTCTCATTACAATTTTGTACAAGCCATGTATTTTTATCACGCAGGATCGCATTTCCAGCTAGAATTTTCTACAAGACATGCATTTTTATCACACGGGTTCGCATTTCCAATTAGAATTTTGTATAAGTCCTGTATTTTTATCACACAGGTTCACATTCCCAGTTAGAATTTTCTACAAGTCATGTAGATTTATCACACAGGTTCGCATTTCCAGTTACAATGTTGTACAAGGCATGTATTTTTATCACACAGGTTCGCATTTCCAGCTAGAATTTTGTACAAGACATGCATTTTTATGAAACGGGTTCGCATTTCCAAGTAGAATTTTGGCAAGTCATGAATTTTTATCACACAGGTTTACATTTCCAGGCAGGATTTCGTACAAGTCATGTATTTTTATCACACGGGTTCGCTTTTCCAGTTAGAATTTGGTATACTTAATGTATTTTTATTTCACAGGTTCGCATTTCCGGTAAGAATTTTGTACAAGTCATGTATTTTCATCACACAGGTTCACATTCCCAGTTAGAATTTTCTACAAGTCATGCATTTTATCACACAGGTTCGCACATCCATTTAGAATTTTGTACAAGCCATGTATTTTTATCTCACATGTTCGCATTTCCAATTAGAATGTTGTGCAAGTCATGTAGATTTATCACACAGGTTCACATTTCCAGGTACAATTTTGTACAAGTCATGTATTTTTATCACACAGTTCGCATTCTCACGTAGAATTTTGTACACGTCATGTATTTTTATCATACAGGTTCGCATTTCCAGTTACAACTTCATATAGGTCGTGTATTTTTATCACACAGGTTCGCATTTCCAGCTAGAATTTCGAAACAGTCATGTATTTTTATCACACAGGTTCGCATTTTTAGTTACAATTTGGTACAAGTCATGCATTTTTATCAAACAGGTTTGCATTTCCGATTAGAATTTTGTACACGCCATGTATTTTTATCACATTGGTTCGCATTTCCAGTAAGTATTTTGTACAAGTCATGTATTTTTATCACACAGGTTCGCATTTGCATTTAGAATTTTTTGCAAGTCATGAATTTTTATCACACAGGTTCACATTTCCAGATAGAATTTTGCACAAGTAATGTATTTTTATCACACAGGTTCGCACTTCCGGTTAGAATTTTGTACACGTCATGTATTTTTATCACACCGGTTCGCATTTCCAGTAAGCATTTTGTACAAGTCATGTATTTTTATCATACAGGTTCGCATTTCCAGTTACAATGTTGTACAATTCATGTATTTTTATCGCACAGGTTCGCATTTGCAGTTAGAATTTCATGCAAGTCATGAATTTTTATCGCACAGGTTCACGTTTCCAGATATAATTTTGCACAAGTAATGAATTTTTATCACACAGGTTCGCATTTCCAGTTAGAATTTTGTACAAGTCATGTATTTTTATCACACAGGTTCGCATTTAAATGTATCGAGCTAAAAGAAGATTATGTTGAGAAGTAAAACGCTCATTTGCCGAAAAAAAATCTTTTAGTCGAAAAGTCACTGACTTATCAAATAGCCCTCCTATAAACAAATGAAGTGACAAAATTGGCCATTTCAGCTTTGTGAATTTTTATCTCAAGAAAAAATACGGAAGAGAACTCACTATTAACCGAAATTATAGGTCAGTTATACGCCCCCCCCCCTCCACACTCCTAATCTTCGTGTTTTTTATAGCCCACTCAATTGCGCCGCAAATTCCGTCTATGCGCAGCCGATAAAAAATGTTGCGCCATGAAATTCTAGGAGTTCAAATCAAAGTTTAAATTACATCACCTTAAAGATCTCCCAATGCGCTGATATGCGCCATCAAGAAAACATTTTTCGCCACATTGATCATCGAGTTATCAGCGATCGAAATGGGGGGGGGGGTGATGCGATTGTTCTAAAACAATAACATTTTTTCAAATTCATCATAGCTATCCGTCATAAATTCAAATGCGCTCAAATGCGCCACCACTAAGAAATTGGCGCTAGCTAATTAACAAAGATAGCATTGGGGGGGGGGGGCAGTATAACGCAGGTCTTAAATCTTCGACAGTGATACATATGAAATTTAAAATTACACTGAAAAAAATGGTTTAGCTGTCATAGCTAGACGTTTAGCTGGATCTTGTCTTCTAAGAAAATATAACTGTATTACCTAAATTTTTAGCTGTGTTACCCAAATATCTAGCTGTTTTAGCTAAATTTCGCCGTCTAAACATTATCTGGATAAATCAGCTAGAAAATTTCTAGATAGAATAAGTAGCTAAAACAGCTAGATATTTCGGTAACACAGCTAGAAATTTAGGAAACACAGCTATATTTTCTTAGAAGACGAAATCCAACTGAACGTCCAGCTGGGACAGCTAAACCATTTTATTCAGTATACGGATATGGACTCGTTTGTCTTCAAACGCGCTCATATGCACCACAAAAATTTTTGCAAGCTTTAAAGACTGCCCACGATATGAAGGTTTTCAACGCTTCAGAAAGTGATGACCAAGTGATGACGACCAAAATAAAGTTTTTAATCCGCAGTGATGAAGGGACTTTCGTATATGGTTTCAAATGCGCTCATATGCTCTATAAAATTTTTCTGCATATCTTGAATATAGCCCAAGATATGGAGGTCGTAACATTTTGCAAAGTGATGGTCAACAAAATCAAAAGTTTCTAATCCACAGTGATGAAGGGACTTTCGTAAATGGTTTCAAATGCGCTCATATGCGCTATAACAATTTTCTCAATCTCTTGAAAATTGCCCAATATATGGAGGTGATAACATTTTTCAAACTGACGAGCAACAAAATGAAAAGTTTTTAATCCACAGTGATAAAGGGTCTTCCACATGGGGTTTTAAATGCGTTCATATGCGCTATACAAATTTTCTGCATTGCTTGAAAATTGCCCAAGATATGGAGGTCATAAAATTTGGCAAAGTGATGACCAACAAAATGAAAAGTTTTTAATCAGCAGTGATGAAGGGACTTTCCTGTAGAGTTTTATAAGCGCTCATATGCGCCATAAAAATTTCCTGAATTTCTTGAAAATTGCCCGAGGTCATAAAATGTTGCCAAGTGATGACCAACAAAATGAAAAGTTTTTAATCCGCAGTGATGAAGGGAGTGTAGTGGAGTTTCAAATTAGGTGCGTTCCGCTAGCACCTTCAAAATGGAATTTGAATATTTTCTATATGCCATAATTTTGGGATTTTTTTGGGCGCCGATGTCGATTTTTGGGCTCGTTTACTTTTTTCAAAAAACCGAATTTTTGGTAGAGCTGCTGGCCGCCAGCACCTCCACTACAGAAAATTTGAAAAATTAGAAAAATCAATAGCGCCAGAACTTTGGGCTTTTTTTGGGCTCTTCAAAAATTCAAGAATTAATTTTTTAAATTAAGATCGAAAAGAAATCTATTTTATCATGAATAATTTTATGCAAAATGAGCATGAAAAAGATTCACAATTAAAAAAACAGAATTCCAAACAATCTCACTTTTGTTTGATATAATTTCATAATATTTCAGTATACTTTAAAAAAATTCACTTTTGCGCATTTTCACATTCAAAAGGAGAAATTAAAATATATAGGGTAGCGTGGGGCGATATAGGCATAGGAGGTAAGATGCGCCAGCAAGTAAACCATGGTTTACTACTTGCTCGTAAAAGTACATTAAACCCTTGTGAACATCTTTTTATTATTTATGAATTGCTGAATCATTTATTTAATAATAAGAATTATTATTAATTATGATTAATTATTAATAATTATTATTAATTCTCATTTTTATAGATTATTATTATTTATTAATTAATAAACTGTCAATAGGTTAGGATGCAATTTTTCATCGTATCAGGTTGTGCAATGCGTTGATTATGGTTCAAACGTACAAAAAAAAATCTAGCCGACAAAAATGCTAGGAAAACAGTATGCCAGCTGCAATATTGAGACTGCATTAGAAAATAATATGAGTTTCCGGCAACCAGAAAGGAAACACTGTTTTCCGGTATATTTATCAAGTAACATTGCTAGAAAACTCACAAAGTGATATCAAGATAAGGAAAACATTGTTAAATTAATAACGTATATGAAATTAAAATTATTAATTGCAAAAGTTTTGAAAATTAAAAAAGTTGGAAAAATTAATTAAAAACGCATATATGAAAAACAGCACCATGTATAAGTAGATAAGCTTATGGCGTTTAGGAGCTTTTTACTGTAGAATTGCACATTTACTGAAGAATGTACATATAGGAAAGCTTGATGTAAAGTCGCTTTTCTAAGGAATATATGTGGAGTTAATTAGGGTAGAGGTTACCCGTGCAGAAATTGTCCCGCTTGGCCCTACTACAACAAGGTTTCTGGTCGGATCCCGGCCGGGCTACCCCTGGTTACATTTCATGGTCGGGAGCCGACCGGGTACCGGACAGGATACTTTTTTTTGTAGAAATTATACATTTTTTAAGAGCCGTAAATATTTGTCGAAATGAATTAATTTTTTATATGAGAGGTACCACCCGATAGGACTATAGTGGGCCCAATTTTTGGCCTGATTAGACAACTTTTTATTTAGTGGTGAGTACACTTAAGAAATTATGCGCCCTTATGTATGAACGCGGATGTCTCTATCATACGCAGTAGTGATTCCCTTGTATTTTTAAGTTAATACATCGGTCCACATAACCTAAAAATACACAGAAAACACTACCGCGTATACCAGAAATATCGGCGTCCGTACATCCCTAGTCTTTTTAGCGGAAATCTGAAAACGTATAGAGTTTAAATCTGAAAACTTTCCATCACTATTTTCGATCATGGGGTACATTCCAACGCTAGCCTTGAGACTTGGCGTCGAGATAAAAATGAGCATATCAAAAGTTGCCAATTCATTTATAGTGAAACAAATTAAAGAAAGTGTCTTGCTTGATTTGTTGAAAAAATTCAGTGGCCGAAACCGATGAGAACATCACAGCCTAGGAGAACGAAGAGAGAGAGAGAGAGAGAGAGGTATGAAGACCTTAAAGGGAAGTTGCGACAATTGTATCCAAAATATTCTGTGAAGCTAGTCGTCCAGATCATCAGTGCTCTCGAAGGCGCACTTGCGGGAAAAATTCAGAATGCGGTCGCCCTTGGGTCGCTTAGTGTCCTCAGGGTACACGAGACTTTTTCCAGATTATCGTATTGAGTCCGTAGTAGACTGCAACCACCTATCTCACGGTAGTGATACGTGATTACATCTGAAACGTTACTGCGATTTCACCGCGAGCGGGTGCCATCTTCTGAAATGGCATCTGCTCCAGATGAAATCCCGCGGTTGTCTTTATGACGCAATTTTAACTACGAATATAATATTTCATCTATGCGCTCAACTTCATTGTTTTTACGTTGTTCAAAATCTTCTAACGTAGAATTTTTAGTTCTCGCATATTCATCACTAAATCAAAGTGGTTTCGATTGACTGTAATTGTGAAATAAAGTTGCTAATTGACAATTTTTGGTGCAATGAAATTAATTTGGAACATGGTAAATTGTATTCAATGTCCAACTGTTAAACTGCAATTTAAAAATTCTTCTGTCAATTGAGTCCGATGTCCGCAACTGCAGTGAATTGCAGAAATTTACATGCTTTCCAATTAGCAAATACGTGAAAATTTCAGAATTAATTTATTTTGCTTAGAAATAGCAAAATTGCAGTGATTTCTTCAAATTCTAAGTCTAAGTCTGCGTGGAGCGTGTCGAGATGAACTGTGTACCTACTGCTTTTATACTTCGAAGTTCCATTTTCGATTAATTAGTTACGGCAAAGTCGTCGGTGTAAAGGAAGCATATTGTTCGCTTTTCATCGGAACATGATGCACAGTGGGCCAGGAGACCCGGTTCTATGACCAAAAGTCAGAAAAGACATAAAAATCTACAACAAGGAAATCTAAGGACACCTATACAGTATACATGGTTTTCGAGGGCGTTGATTCCAAATCTGACTTCAGAATTTCAAAAAACAAAATTGCGGATCCAATATGGCGGACGAGTATTTGAAAAAATTATTGTATCTACTTAAAACGTGTTATCCAGGGGCTTTTGAGAGCGCTGATCTCAAATATGAAGTCAGAATTTCAACAAAGAAAATGAAGAATCCAATATGGCGGACGAGTATTTCAACAAAATTTTTGGACCTACTTGAAACGTGGTATCTAGAGGTTTTCGAAGGCGTTGTTCCCGAATCTGCTCTCCTAAACTGAACCAGTGAAATTTTCACTGGTTTAATTAGTATTTTGAATTATCACTGGTGAACAAGGGCAAGACATAAACCTCCAGTCGTCTGGTATGGTCGCCGGTCAGGTTTCGGCATTTCTGGAGTGAAAACGAACCTTGTTGTGTACTAGTGTTTGTTTTATAAATATTTGGCGCCTGGCTGCAATGAGCAGGGGATATAATATCTTTTGCTTGATAGTGGGAGGCCCCTGGCCACTTGGGTTTTACTCTGAGCGACGCGACGAGAGTGAAGTAAAAATTTCAAAAATCTTATGACGAATCCATTCTGGAGGACGAAAGCGTTAAAATATATCCTTAAAATCATATTATACAAAGTATTTCATACGGAGCCCTGTATTTGAGAGATTTCGTGTGATATTTCACGAATTATTAGTTGTGAATTTCTCTTCTTGCTCCAACGAGCCTCACTTGCGCTACAACCTTAGTACACTCAACTCCCAATATAAGACCGGCTTCGGGCATTGCTATGCAGTGGCCTTGGCCATAAGTAATGGGAATTCAAACGGAAACAGTCAGTGGCGTATGAACCATTTCCTATATTATTACGCAATACACGCACCCACACACTGCTCCTTTGTCCCTACGCTGCTGCATAATCAATCTTACTTGGACTCATTGAGCCTGACAGGATCACAGCCTGACAGGCTCATGGGCACGGTTGATGGATGATTGGCCGAGCGGTCTATATGCGTCATGGGAAGTTGGGAAGGTACTAAGGTGAAGGAGTTCCGGATAACTGAGAGCGAGAAGGGGCACCTAAAAATGTGTACCCTGTGCTTATCAGATCGACCGCGACCGACGCAGGGTTAATGTTAGCTGCCGTGAGATGCTCATGAAAACTTTGCAAGATTACTCTTTATTATTCAGCAGTTTGGCTGAATCAACTGCAGACCAAAAAATTACTAGATCTGCTAAGACCAAGAACCCTTTACCAATTTCATTCCGGAGATGCAGAGTCTACACGGAGAGAAGTAAACCAGAGCGGGTGCAGTTTTCACCGTAACCGTCACCGTAACCGTTGCCGTAATCATGTTGTGGCTGGGCATCAACGGTTACGATTGATGACGGAAATATTACTACTACACCGTGACAGTCACTGCGCGCCACCGTAAAAGATTCTGCAGCGACTGTTGCGTCCGTCGCAGTAACAGTTACGGCCAGATTCCCGAGCCGTCACGGTTACCACCGCAATGGGATTGGACGGCACTGAAGTCTAACGATATCAGCTGATCGATGTTCCATATCTACAAATATGTAATATTCGCTATAAAAATTGGTATATAAGAAACGTCGTTCTATATTCTTCAGATCAATGATGGAGATATTTTTTACCTGAAGAGGCTCCACGTCTTGGGGCGAAAGCTCGTTTTTAAATAAACAGACAGATCATTAGATCAAAAACTAACATCTTTGTATATATTTACTGCACTGATCAACAACTAACAACTTACCTATAATATTTTATATTTATGTTGATATAAAGAAAGGTATAATTAATTGTAACTGTGAATACATATTAATTATTCATAGTACTTACAAATAATTAAAACATAAATTACTAGGGCATTGCATTTATATTAAATAATAACATTAAGTTATGTTGTAAACAGGCGTAGAATATTACTTTAAATGTATTCATTTTTACGTTCCTAACATTACTTGGAAATGAATAATTATTCACCTACAATATTATAAATCGTTATCAGTTGTAAGATGTCTCGGTAAACTTAAATAAAACTGCACAATTGTTTCCAGAAATAATAGAAAAAAACTTTATGAAGTTAATTCCTCTAATTTATTTGTTTGAAGAATTATATGCCTTAATAATTAACGCTTATAATTGACACTCATCAGTATAGGTCAATATTTAAGATTTACTGAATTCTATTTACATTTCTGAATGGTACTCTTTTTACACTTTACATTTCCAAATGTTACTCATTTTATATTACTCAATAGTTACATCAATATGAAGAAATTTATATTCAATTTTAATTGTAATTAACTAATAATTATTCATGAATTCACCAATTTATTAATATATTCTATATTAATTGATAGATTACTGTATTATTGTCTCATTAATAAATAATAATATTTAGTTATGTTTTGAACATGCGTACAATATAATTTCGCATTAGTAGGAAATTGCTAAGCTACTATAAATTAGCTTTTATCCAAACTTCAAAATCAGAAACTCAGAATTAGAAATTATAATTGAGAGTTAGACTCCAAAGAGCTGAAAGTGTGATCTGAACCTAACGCGTTCGGAACGCAGTCCACTCCCTTCGGGATCGCTTGAAAGTATCTTCGCTTAAGTTCTCATCAGGAGTAAAACCTTCCAGCAATCTCTAGGTTTAGATCTTTCAAAGATTCAATCCCGGGTACTTTTTTTCATCAGTACACAAACTAAAAGACCGATCCTCTGTACATGATCTCTTCAGGACTCAAACGCTAACCACTTGCTGCCACCATCCATCCGTTTCTGAGTGTTCGGAAAGCTTGCAACGTCCACTCTGGATGGTATCACTTTCTCCCTGCAGTACATGTTTTCCGATCTTGAGGGGAGTTAAACCTAAAGATTCCTTTTTCCTCGGCTCAGGGTTTAAAACCCAAAGTGATCAAAATCTTTTACTCTCAGTCCTTGATTAAGAGTGATAAATCTATAATTTGATGGTAAGAAGGAAATCTTCTTTATCAAAGACAAAATTCGAATTTAAACGATTCACATGCAATTTTTATAAATTCACAAGAAACTAAGAATAAGCTAAAATCTAAGTTTAGAACCTAACTGAAATATCAATTATTACTAAAGTGAGCTCGGTCAATTTTGTTCTCTCTTCTCTATAAAAAGGGTTACGTGCGAAAAGCAACGTACTGGGATGAATCATCCTTAAAAGCTTTAGCTTGAATAATTATTTGTTGAATCCTACAATTCCCTAACATAATTTTTGTGGTAATTAATTTTTAAATCAACACACGGCAGCATCGGACCACGATTCATCTCCTCCAGTCATCGTTCGGTCGAAGGGAATTTTCAGACTGCAGCGACAATACGGACGTAACAAAGGTATTAAAAGTCCATAATTGTGCATTTATACCTCTGTCCGTCCGACCTGTGCGGGCAGAAAGTCCATAAGAGTAAAAGAGATAGAGAGTGTACCGTCTCCTTTACTCTTATGGACTATCTGCAGGCAGGTGTTACGTCCCAGCGCTACAATCGTTTAGTGTTGATTGGAACTAAGCGCTGATACGTCGGAGGTGAGGATTCGTTTCCTGTCGTTGAGTGATTGAAACCACTAGCCGCGAAAAATAGGTCAGGTTGAAATAAATGAAGACACTCAACACTGTATTTATCATGGTAATAAAATCAATCGTTTTATTATGAAGTTCTGGTAGACGTGGAAGATATTTAAAGGTTCATATAGAGTATCGATGAACAAACACACAAGTAAGCTTAGCATTTAACATTTCGGCACAACCGAACACAAACGCACCGAGATACAATATTCAGACGTTTTGGTTCTCTGCATCTATATTTAAATGCTTGTTTAAGGAGGGATTTATCCCTACTTTTAGCGTTTACCCAATCGGAATGCCGACGTCACTCAATTTTAGTGCGGAATAACCTATCATAAATGAGGTCACTTTGTTCCTCCTACTAATATTAGTCAATTAAAGTGAGTGACAGTTCAAGAATATGGGTCCAAAGTTCACTTTTCGACAGGATTCATATCAATCACTACGAGTGACAGTTTCCTGTTTCTAAGTCCAAGGGTAGCTTTTTAATGGCGTCTGGCCGACGCCATGACCCATTAACGATACTAAAAATAGCTCAAGGTCTCAAGTTTCTAACCTTAAATTCACTTTAACTGTGAGGCTGCGCAGTACTATAACGAGGACATTAACGAAATTGAAACCTGATGCTGTACTTAAATCTTAGTTCTCTCATAAATAATAAATCTATTATTTCGTTGATATTCGTATATCATTATTAATTATCTTAATAATTGCTCATTTCTAGCGTATTGTGATTTTACTTTAAGCTTTTTGAACTTTTCCACCGGAGAAATTACTAGTCTAAGGAGTATTTGGTAAAAGGGTCTTAGCGCCCTGAAACTTTAGTTCATAAAACGGCGCATGCCGTTACACAGGCTGCCTGCTTGCACAGGCATGAAAGCAACCTTAGGTGTGATGCCCGCGAGAAGAATCGAGCGCGAAATTTGAATACTCGAATTGAGAGTTATCGTTGTAAGGGACTAAAGTCAAGCGCGTCAGCTGCCGTGTTTTCCTTTCCTTTTTTATACACGATCTTGTATGCGTATGCTTCCATCTGAAATATCCACCTCATCAACCTGGAAGAAGGATCTTTCACGTTAAAAAGCCACGTCAAAGCTTGATGGTCCGCTAATGTTTATTTTTTGGTAGTGGTGAAGTTTAGCTCGGGTTCGTTTAAAGTTATTGAGATGTAGCAAACTGGGTGTCCCTGTTGAGATCAAATTGCCCCCAGCCCAACATTACTTGCATCAGTGGTCAGAGTAAATGTGTCCTTAAAATCAGAATATCTTAATACCGGTGCTGAGCAAAGAGCATCTTTCAACATTTTAAAACTTGTTTCGCAAGATGGCGTCCAATTGAAGGGTTGATTTTTCTTCGTCAGTGCTGTCAATGGTTTCGCTATCGTGGAGAAGTTTTTTATAAAGTTGCAGTAATATCCAGCTAGTCCCAAGAAAGACATGACTTCTTTTTGTTTCTTTGGTCTTCTGAAATTTTGGACAGCAGATAATTTATGTGGGTTTGGTTTCACTCCGTTTTCCGTGATCACGTGTCCCAGGTATTCCAGTTCCGGTCGAAGAAACTCATACTTGTCTGGTTGAAGTTTGAGTCCAGTCGCCCGCTAACGTTCAAACAAGATAACGAAATTTTCGTTGTGTTCTTGGAGTGTGCTTCCAAAGACAACAATGTCGTCCAGATAAGCGAAGCATATTTTTCCTACCAGTCCCCTTAATTCTGTGTCCATCATTCTTTGAAATGTGGCTGGAGCGGTTTTGAGCCCGAGCGGCATGCGGTGATTTTATGTTACGCGAGACTTGTGCATGGTAGTGGGTAGCGGATGTCGGGTGGTGTGTCGCGCCGCGTTATCTAATCTCTATATCGTTCTGGTACAATGATATGCTCGCGTACGCGTATAGTGTCTAAATATTTTCTAATTTAAATTCACTATTTGAAACGAAAGTGCTACAACTTTAGCCAAATATTGTGAATGAATCGATGAAGGTGTTATTGTTCCTCTTCTTTTTACTCACTTGAGATTCCCAGTGAAGGTAGTTCATGGCTGCTTCAGTGGATTTACTCGTTGTGGTCAGCCGTGGGTTCCAGAGTCCGTGAATTCTGCAATTCCAACGGTGCCAACTTGGTTGGGTGACGTCTCGCCTTTTAGCCTAATTTTTTAAGACAAGGAATCACTGTGAGTCTACTTAGTTCAGCCCAGTACGTGTTTTCCTGATTTTAATTCCGTAGAAAGGTTCTTATTGATACTTTGTGAGGATGACGTATCAATCAAAAATATCCTGGCATGGATCGCCAATTTATGTGACGGTCTGAATGAAAAGTCACTTTAATTGAAATAATCCTGACGCAGATTCATGGACCTGGTCAGTCAGTTTATTATAATGATACACTAGTTGACGCCGTAGCAGTCAGACAAGGAATGATGCCTTATGGGCCAAAGCCCTGCCGGCTCGGTCCCACGAAGGAAGAATAGTGTTCTGCCCTTATCTGTATAAAGGGAGGGAGTGATATCTATCTATTCTTAGCCTAGGAAAATACACTATTTTGGAAGAGTGCGTTTATGAAGCAAGAATATTTTTACTTATTCATTCTAGCTTCACAACATGCATGAATACGGTCGTTTATCTTGCCTGTGGATCGAACCTGAAGTTCCCCTTTTCAGCTCATAGGCATGTAACGGCCATTATATATCTATAACGTCACAAATTATGACATCATAGATGTATAATGGCCGTTACATAACTATATGAGCTGTTATCCATCGTGAAAAAGAAGTATTGGTAAGTATTGGCTCTAATACTTTTTCCCCGAATAAGTATTGGAAATCCAATACTTTTTCGCGAAAAAAGTACTGGATCCTATACTTACCAACACTTCTTTTTCATAAGTCATATCTTTTTTGACGGCATAGATATACATGGCCATTACATTATACATATGACCTTGAAAGAGGTCTTACTTAAGGTGTGCGAGCCGAAGATGAGAGTTAATTGTTCAATTAGCCTAATAAAACTAATAATAGTCATATCGATAATTCTGATCTATAATTATTATATATCTTTGTAAATTTTAAGAATATTTCCATAAATCAAATGTGTCAAGGTGTTAACCGTGTATAAAGTAAATATACAAATACACAAATACCAAGTTTTAGGGGTTATGAATTGGTTTATGGTATAAATATTTGACAATTAATGTCCAGTTTTGAGGTCTAATTTTATTTGTATCTTTCTAGGCCATTAGAATAAATGTGTGTTTGTTTAGTAAATCAGCTATTCTAGATTTGAGAAATTGCATTCTTATTATTTGGCTTCGTATAGTGCTAATTTTTCTGTTGATATTTTAATAAGTTTTATTTTAACTTTTATTTTGTACTCTTATTTGTTGATAATTTTTCATTGCATCTATATTTTCTTCAAATTGTCTTCATCATATAATATACGCATATATTTCATTTTGTCTTTGGATTAAACAGCTTTTGTTAAACTAATCATTGATTGCTTTTTTCTTTTACTAATAATGTCTCTAACACTACCCAGACAGCGCTGCACGCTCAATATTGCTGCAATGTTGTAGCAATATTGTAACCCTTTTTTGCAACATATGATCAAATCTCCTCTTCAAACAATCAAGACAAAAATCGTTTAGCTTGCATAAAGCTCATAGGATATTTTTATAGTATATATAACCACACATATTTTTAATATTGGGGACAAAAGATGGAGTTTTCCATAAAGTCGTCTGTATATTTTATATTTATATTTCTGCCCACATAAATTATGATTTAAATGTGATTGTGATGTGTGTATTTTTTAAGGTGAAGCTACATTATCAGGGACCATATGTTATTATCCAAACCCGTTTTTAAATACGTCATTGTTTGATATTTAATATTGATATGAACATTATTTGATTCATTAACTATTATAAAAATCTCGGTTTCCTTTCCTTGCCCCCCTCTCCCCTACCCTGTAACAAAAGTTTTGGTGGGACTGACGTTACAACAATGACTGTGGGAAACAAAGATTAGTTTTTGAACTGCGTAATATCGACACTCGCATGTGTTAAGTACATAAGCATTCCAACAATTACTGAGAAAACAGATTCTACACTTGAGAAATATTACTATTTGTACATTTGTGACTTTAACGTGTATAATATTTTCTTGAAAACGTCGTGAGACGTATTCCCATGACGTCGTAATAAAACACTCAATTCAAGGCTTCCCGCTCTTCGGGCCTCTTTTTTTTAATTGGTCTCCCACTGACGCGGAGAAGAATATACCGGGTCAGGAAATAAAGAGATACAGAAATATGTGAGTTTCTGCAGTATTTGAATATCCGGTACTTCCAACTACGTCAAACCATATTTGGACTGTGAAAACATCAACACAATTAGAAAAACCGATATTTATTATACTAAGTTTTCAAACGAATAGAAAAAACAATCCTAATAGAAACTCGAGCCTATTTGATCACTGCAATATGACTAATGTAAAACTATTTTTGAATAATTAGAGTTATCCTTATGGGAATTTGAATCTTAACATTGATAAAAATCAGTACGCTGTACTTTATGAAATGTATACGAACTTTCAAATTAATTATTATGATAAGAATCCAAAACCAGTGTTATCGAGAGGAGAATTTATAGAATATGCGCCTCTAGTTGTTATCGATTGTTCTAAACATAATGAATCTTTTAAATATGGACCAGTTGACGTTCGTTTATAATTTGAAACTAGCGAAAAATTTCCTGCTCAAACATCAGCATATTGTCTAATTTTACGTGATCGTGTAATTGAATATAAACCAATAAGCGGCGTGGTGAAAAAATTATGGTAAGATTAATATTATATATAATTTTAACTTTTTTTTTAATAGCGTTAGGGATTGTAACTCTTTTATCTATAATAAAAGTTAGGATTATACTAGAACTGTAAATGTATGTTTTTTGAATAAATAAAGATAAATGGTTAAAACTGCTATCTTCTTAATTATAACCTTTCCCTATAGATATTAAGCTAGGTTAGGGATATGTGTTGAAGTCATGTTATGCCCTGAACGACCTAAGAGCGAAGAATTTGTCGTAGGTCAGACAATGTAAACTAAGTCTTACGCATGATTCTCGAATGTGACGGCGTGGGATTTCACAATAGAATGTATCTATTGATTAACAATCACTTATGATTTTCCACTTAAAGCAATCACTTTATCCACAATATTGGTTAATCACTACATTTCGGGGGTTTGGGCTCCGTAACACACGAAATAGAGTTTCAATACTTTATTTTCAAGACACGGTCAGAATAGAACTGACGCCCCGAGCCTAGGCGTTACATGCAAAGGGCTCGCTTAAGGGCTACTTTAAGGGTAGTGGTGGGACAAAGGCCCATCTAACATAGTTTAAAGGCGGTAAGGCAAAGTCTCGTCTCACACGAACTCATTCATGTAGTTCTACACTTTTTTTTAAAATACTGATTTATATTCAGCTATGATTTTTTTAACTCACGCATTTACTCGAACAATTTTTTTCACACACATACACACTTTACAAAAGTTTGACACTTTTTTGAAATTTGTTTGCATATAAAAATACGACACAAGATTTTTGTTCAATTCGCGCACACTTTTTTTTCGAAAACGCATCACTTTTCAAACTTCAGGCACGTCTTCATTTTGTAACTCCTGAGTTGGCGATGAGGCTGGCGTTGAGTTCACTTTTTTAAACTAATGACCAAAGCCGTTGGTCACCAGTTAGGTTTCGATTCCACGGGATTGTAGGAAAAACCTATCAAATTGGTAGCTGTCATTGTTATCCAAGAATCCGGTCTCCATCATGGCAATCAGCATAATGCAGGCAGCTCTTCATTCCTGCATTTCTACCGTGGACTCTTCAATACCAAAAACCCATTTTGTTGGTACTCGAGTGTCAACTAGTAAATTTGTGTATTCGTCTAGGTTACTCTGAAACAAAAAATATAAAAAATGGTTAATTATTTCATTATAAACAATTTAATTTAAAAAAAAGTTACATTTTGTTTTAAAAATTGTTGACTCTTTTTTTAATAAAATTTATTTTTTTATTTTTTAGAGTAAAAGTTATTTTTTGACAAAAAAATTCAGTTTGATTTAAAAAAATGTTTTTGATTAAATAACTTACCTGCAATTCACTTGTGCAGTTTAGTGTTTCAAAGAAGTATCCATCCTCCAGTGTTATTTGTTTCGTGTCGACTCCCGGAAATTTAACAATAACCACAGCGCCAGTCATGATTTTGTGTTCTTCAATAGCGATTGAAAGTAAAAGCGTGGCATTCAACTCCATCATTGTAATATCTCCTAGAAGCAAATATCGGAAACAAATGAAAATAAAAAATTGTAATTTAAATTTCAATTAAAATTAAAAAAGAATCAAATTTGAAAACTAAACAAATTGTTTGAAAAATAAATTGAAATTTAAACAAACCAAAATTTAAAAACCAAAAAATTAAAATTGAATTAATACTATTTTCAAATATATATTTACCTAGAAATTAAAATTGATTAATAATTATAATCAACTCATTAACAAAATTTAAATTAAAAAATTGTTTAAGAAAAAAAATTGAATTTAATGTAAAATTTTAATATAATTTTTGAAAAAAATCAACTTACTTTTAGAGTACTGCTTTTGAAGAAAAAGTGAGGATTCTCGCAGATGAGATGTAGGACTGAGCTTCTTCTTCTTCACGTTTGCACCGGTGAAATGAAAATGAAGCTTCCATGCTCCCGGGTCTTTTTATATTAGAGCATTATAATGTGAAAGACAAAGAAGAAAGCGTATGGTTTGAAGAGAGAAAGAAAAAAAAATGCGATAAGGAACCATGAGCATGGTGAAGATGTTTATTGAAATGTGATACCTTGATTAGAAGAAGAAGGAGGGAGCTAAAACTTAAGCAGCTATGTGCTGTGAAAGAATATTTTAGAGCTTTACATATTTTTTGCGATCTCAACCTTAGAAAAAACATATTTTCAGATATAAAATTTTATTGTTGTATATAACCCCTAATTTCGAATTAAACTAACTAGAAATTTTTTAACCAGACGCGTCTAGTAACTTTAACTAGAACTTTTTTTTGAGTGATTTTTTTAAATATTCTTAAACCCTAAAGGTCCTATAGAATCCCTCAACATCTTACGAAATTCTTTAAAACTGCATGCTATTTTTTAAAACCCCTTAAAATCATTGAAATCTTTGAAAGTTTTTTAAATCACGTGAAAATTTCTTCGAATCCTTTAAAATACTATAAAATATTTTGAAACCTTTGAAATATTGAAAAAAAATAAAAAAATGCTTGAAAATCTTAGGGAATAAGTACCTTGAAATATTTGAAAATCTTTTCAAATCTTTACAATCCTTTGAAATTCTTCATTTCTTGCGAATGGGTGCTTTGAAATCCATTAAAATATTATGAAATCTGTTGAAATCCCATGGAATAACATGAAATCTGATTATATTTCTTTGAAATCATTTGAAATAATTTATATTTTGGCGAATCCTCTGAAATCCCTTGGAATATTTTTTCAATATCCTTATTTTTTATCAGTCCTTTAAAATCCTTCCATATTTTTCGAAATTAAAGGAAATTCTTTCAAAATTGCATATTAATTGAAATATTTGAAATTGTCTTATCATATTTGAAATCTCACGAAATCCCTGAATTCTTTTTATTTATTTGCAATTTATAGAAATATTATTAACTGTTTAGAAACTTTTTTATATTTATTGAAATCCGTTAGAAATCACTTGATATCCCACAAAAATCCTTTTAAATCTTTGACATTCTCCTAATTGTACCTTGGAATCATTGGAAATACCACAAATACTCTTAAATCCCAGGAATCCGTTTTTCGAAAACCGATCTTTTCCCATTTAAAACCCCATGGTAATGTCAAGAACCCAGAGGCACAGGTCAAAGTTGAAAAAAAAATTACTGAGTCTCTTTTTCCAAAAACCAATTTTTACTCTGCCAAATCATTAAAATTGGGATTTTCCTGGAATTAATAAGACAATTAACGAATTTTGAGAGTAATATTTCCTCATAAAAACTAGTATTTTTTGGAGTTAATAGTTTTTGTTGGAGACAATTGGCAATTATTTAAACAATTATTAATCCCTAAATTGTGAATTTCATTGAACAGAAGGAGGAAACTTTATCTTGTTGAATCTCTTACACAATATCGTTTGTCGAAAAAATATCATTTGCAATTTTGAGGATGATTTTTGGGAGACTAAAAAAATAACTGTTGGGGGGGGGGGGCGGAGTGTTTCAATATCAAAATTAACGAGTCTTATTGCAAGGTTTTTATGCTAATTAAGTTTTCTTCGGGAAGGGAACAAATTGAAACTCTTAGGATGCAACATGCCAATTTTTTTGGGAACAAACGCGTGGGTGCTTGCCGTCTACACGGACTAATTATTATTTATAGAATGTACGTCAATTTAAAGAGAGTCCTTATGGCCAGTTTTAGTTTAAGAAATATTCACAAACAAAAATGAAAAAAATAAAATGAAAAACAGAAATCGTGTAATAAAAAAATCTATGATTCAGGGAATTGCATTGCATTTGCTTATACGAATTTTTCCGAAATACACATTATTGTATCTTCACATTTTTAGACAGCTCCCTTTCACGACACAGGATTACTTTATTGCTAGACGTGTTTCCAAATTGAATAATTCTCTGATACTTTTACTTGTGTAAGTTCCAAAAACATGGTCAGATATTAACATTTATTTATGAAACATTTTTTACACTATGCATCATTTGTGTGCTTCGCTCAACTATGCTACGCATATTTTTGAGAATTAAACAATTTTTAAATATTTCACTCTGAGTAATCGCGATTTATATTTTGAAAAAAACTTTGATTTTTAATTAGTCAACATGTCGATTGCTTCCGTCAAAGTAATTATTAGATTTAAAATAATTTTAATCAGAATGTCAGTTATCATTTATTTCTGTAAACTAATATATTTTGCTATAAAAGGGACCTAACGCGCGGTAGCTTCGTCTTACAAAAGGAGCGATAGAAGAGGCGGTCCAACACAGGAACTATATAAGAGGGCCTCACTTTGCAGTTTAATAACAATTCGAATTTTTCAGATATAGGAATATTTTTTATTATATGAGAGCAAATAAAAAACTATCGATTGGTTTAAAAAATGAAAAATCGGGGTTTTCCGCGTTAGGAGCATCGGTTTCCACCAGCCTCCGTGCGCTCGTTTGTTCCGTTTCTGCTCGGAGAATTCGTTGTTTGCATTTTTACTCTGAAGAAATTTTGTTCCGTTTTGACTCGGAAGAATTGCTTGTTCCCTTTTTATGCCGAAAAGTTTATGTTCCATTTTTACTACTAAGCTTTGTTTGTCCCGTTTTTGCTTTCAGCAGCTCAATTATCACTAAACTTTACAATTAGGCTAAGAATAATTTGACTGAAAATGGTATTTTCATGACCATATTAGTAAAAAGTATATCAAAATACATCGCCAAGTTATGGTAAGAACAACTATACGCGAATGGTTGTTTCAAAAACTGGAAATAGGTTCAAATATACTTAATTAAGAGGTAGATTTTATCGAGTTAGGGTATGGCCAACTATAAATAGACCATGACATTTGCAAGTATTTCTATGGCCATATTTGTAATCAGCGCATCAAAATACATCGATATACGCATATCGATGTACGTTTAAAAAAAAGAATGAAAAAACTTCACATTATTCCAGAAGAATGTATTTTTCTCAAATTTTATCCTTTAAAATGAAATTATCGGACGTTCTCGTGGTCGTATTCATAACCATCTCATGAAAATAAACCATTAAACGATGTTTGATGCAAATTTTTCATAAATTGACCGAGATATCCAAAAGGTATTGTCATGAATGCATACTGTAATATTTCGCCATTATTATTATATCATTAAGCCGTTTCCCTTTCGGGGTAGGCGTGAATTGCTCGGTTGAAAAGTGGTGATGTGTGGATGGGTATATAGGTGAAGGGTAGATAGGTATATAGGTTTAAGGTATAGATATTTTAGATTAAACTAAGTCTGAAAGGCACAAGAAGTTACCGAATAATGCATCAAAAATATAAATACTGCGCGCGGAAATAAAAGAATTGCATTAAAAGTCCGAAAAAACGTCCAAAAAGCTCGAGCTGTCGCACAAACAGAACCGACTTCTGGACCTCTAGCGGCACATTTTTGCTTAAAACAATAATAAATTGTTTGAATAATTTATATAAACATCTGATTATCAATGAAAAGTAGCATTAATAATCAATTGTATTCTTCAAAGACCGAAAAAAAATCATATTTAGCGCCAAAAACTCGCAAAACTACATTTTTTACTCACAATGGTTTTTTGGAACCCTTCAAAACAGACTTATGGGGGTGATATTTAACAAATAAGCTTTTATTCGTATTTAATGGCTTATTTTAAAGAAAAATGTTAAATTTCAACTTGGTTTACCTAATATTAACGATACTGAATCAAATGTACAAAAATTTATATTTTTTCTTGTGGGAAATCCGTGTTAAGCTTCACGATTTGACATGGAATTGCTTATTTCACAAATTGCGCGGGCATTGTAAGCAATGTCAGACCTAAATCAGTTAATGAATATATATTATTCTAATGACAATTTAGTTGAATTCAAATTTAAAATTCAATCTGAATTTGTTCCAAATTGGCATGTAATTAAAATCGAAGCTCTCATACAAATTTGCCGACGCTCTCCGCCCACTTTGTTGTGACATACGTACAGGTATAAATTTGGACCACCCTATACTTGCACTGATTCAAGACGTTTTTTTTTTTTTTTTTTCTAATTCGAAAATCTTTGACAAATGACTATTAAAATTTAAAAAAATCAACTTTGTTGTTAAATAAAAAATGGTTGAAATATATTTTTTTAAATCGTCTGTTACGAAAATTAAAAAATTTAATAAGCTTTTATTTAAAAAGAAAAGTCGAAATCTGATGAAAATTGTAAGTTAAAAATTGATGTTAGTATTCAAGATTTTTCAACGACGCAAAGTTTATTTCAAATATTACTGCAAAACAAAGTGTAAAACCAACCAGCGTTTGTGTGTAAAAAAATAAAGTTCAGTGTCAAGCAAAATGTCATTCCCGTATGCCATGTTTTTAATAAATAGCAAGTAAACGTGTGTTGAAATCCATAAGTGTTTTTCAATTTATCATGCTCTTCTTTAACTGTATCATTATATTCAAAATCAACATTACATACTTTACCTATGTCGTGCCGGGCATTATATAGAATGCCTAGGCACTGTATATAATATGAGTTCGATTACATACTTTGCCTGAAATAGCCAAGCATTATATATATATTATATAATGCCTAGGGATTATATATAATACCTGGATTATATACTTTGCCTGTAACATATATATATAATGTCTCTCGAGATGTAAAATAATAGACGCTCATTCATAAATACTTATCTCGTTGAAGGATAAGTAACTCATGAGTATCCAAATGTTCTATGCCACTGGAAATGCTAAGGATCGCGAAAAACGCAGACAATTGATGTTACGTGAAATTCTACGCACGAAAATAAGTTGTGTAACGACATTGCGTGAATTTGTGAGGATTTATTGTTTAAAATTAAGGTCAAATTTTCCGAGATGTTTAAACACTTTAAGAAAAAGCTAGCCTAAAACAAAAGCATCGTCCTCTTGTCTGTTTTGTTTCGAATTACGTAAAAATCTTTTTTACACAAACGGAATTATTAGGCTGAAAGATTACGTGAAGTTTGTCTCAAAAGGATAATATTTGCTGCAAAAATATTATTCTTGAGACCAATGAAAATCCTCTCAACCTTAAGTTTCAGAGGAACTTCCATTTGTTTCAAGAAACATCCTTTAGACACAAGAGAAAATTTCTTTGAGTGAATATAATGAAGACATTATATATTTTTGGCATAACTAATTTCTCTTCTTGTCACTATCATACACAGAAGTTACGACTGGATAAACTGTCATAGGTCCTAATTGTTTTCTAATCATTCAGACGAATATAATTCCGTGAAATCATACGCCGGTTGAATTTAAATGTTAATTAACTCCTTCAACCCCGAGCGTTCGAGCGTTTTTTATACGGCCAATGTACACTGTCAGGCTCAGAAAGAGTCATTGTTCCTCAGATATTGTCTGAGGCTTTAAATACAAGAATTGTCAGATTCACGAATTACAATGAAATTGATACATTGCAATACAATAAACCATTAAAACAATAAACCAATAAAGCAAGAAGACAATAAGATAATACGCTAATTAGACAATTATAACAATAAGGGAAATTTACAATATGGTTCAAAATGTTAAACCCCAAGTCGCAAAATTGTGTGACAGCAATAATAAAGAACTTATGATGTTTGCTCTTTATTGAAAAAAATCGTACATCATTTTGAACAGAATCTGGATCATATTTTTTCTGAAAAAGAGATAATTCTAACTGATTTTAATTTAAATGGTTATCAACACTTTTTAAAATGTAAAAATTATAAAAAATAATGTAAATATTAGAGTGGATAGCAATAATTAAAAAGCAAATATATATTCAAAAATGTGTTGAATAAAGGGTTTCGTAGCATACTTAAATATATTATTTCTAATCAAATATAACGGTCAACAGCAACACCCTCACCTAAACGCTTCTTTTACCTCTTCCCCCTTCACCCTACATCTACCCCAGCCCCTTACACCACATTTCCAACCACCACCCTTAATCATATTATTTTCCTCGCTCTTTCCATCATCTCACCATTCGCTCTTTTCTCTCCAATCACCCTACCACCACCTATTTCTTCTTTCACCCTTTCCCCTCCTCATCAACGTACCCTTTTCCCATCCTTCTTATCACGACTCATTTTCTCTTTCCTTTCACATCCACTTTCCTCCTCACTTACTCACATCCCTTGACCTTACCCCTACCCCTTCCCCTCATCCCACATTTCCAACCAACACCCTTCCACACACTATTTTCTTTACACTTCCTATAATCTCGTCCCTCTCCCTCTCCCTCTCCCTCTCCCTCTCCCTCTCCCTCTCAAAAGTTACAAATGTTTGAAAGTAAGGCTTTGCTTCAAAAACCCAAAAATTATATCCCCTCTACTTTGATAAATAATCATAAAAATGAATTGATTTTTAGTGTCATAAGTACTATCTAATAGAACTACAAATAGGCCAATTTTTAGCCCGATCGGACAACTTTCATTTTTGAGGTGGGTACACTTCAGAAATTATGCCCCAAGGAAAATGAAATTATTCGTACAGGTAAAAGCAAAAATTTTGTAACGGTAACAAAAAAAATTACCGATAAAGACAATAAGAATTTCTGGGAAAAATAATGTAAGTTTTACTTTAAAAGATTATTTTCAAGCTTTAAAGAGGTCAAACTATTTCAGGAAAGAATCTGGAAGAATGAGGAAATTTTTTACATGTTTGCAGAATTTCAAAAAATGATAGAAAAACTTTAAATTATTCCAAAAGATATTTCGAAGATTTAGAAGTTCAGAAAAGATAAAATGATAATTTGAAATTTTAAAAGATTTCAAAATAAAATTTTGAAGCTTTTTAAGGATTTTGAAAAAATACAAAAATAATTTCAAATTTAAAAGGATTTTAACAAATTTGAAACAAAATGTAGGCTCATGGAGATTCCGAATAGAAAAATTAGAAGCTGTTTAGGAATTCTCAAAGGTCTCAAGAGCACACATTTTTTAAAAAGATTTCTGGGAAAATTAATAATAACTTTTTATTTTTCGAAATCTATTTTGAGAGAATAGTTCAACAGATTTATAAATATTACAAACGATTTCCAAAATTATCAAAACAGAATCTGGAAGATTTTAAGGCAGTTTTCTTAATTTTGCAAGTTTTTCTCAAAATTTTCGAAAAAATTTGAACAATTTCAAAAGAATAATTTTAATTAAAGGGTAGATTTGAAAAAAAAAATAATTGAAATTTTGAGAGGATTTCAAAAAACTTGAAACAAAATGTAGATTTTTGAAGATTTAGAAATAAAATGTTAAGTTTTTTAAAGATTGTAAAACATTAAAGATTTCAAGAGTTGTCAAAAATTAATTTGGCAGATTTTGAAACAATGATAGGAATAATTTGAGTTCGTGTAAAAATATTCAGGAATCTGGGAAATTCAAACGAGATTAAAAAGGTTTTCAAGCTTTAAAACATTTCCGAAAATTTATATTATCATTTTTTTTTTTCAAACTTGTTCTCGGGTTAAGAAGAACCCGGTTATCCATTATAGCCACAGACTAAGTCAAGTGACTGATGCGATGAGAATATAGATAGTTAAATTAATACGATGTACGAAATCATTTGCGATGATGTTTTGGATACAAAATTAGGAGCATGGTGTAGTTTGCTGGTGGTCTTTTACCACTGCTATGCTTAAACAGCGGCCTTGAGTGTTGGAGGTGACAGAAGTCGCCTCTGGATGCTTTTTTAGACCTACCATATCGTTAAGCCATTTCCCTTTCGGGGTAGGCGTGAATTGCTCGGTTGGAAAGTAGTAGTGTGTGGATTTCTATATAGGTATAAGGTAGATACGTATATAGGTGTAAGGTGTAGATATTTTAGACTAATCTAGAATTCTCGTGTTATTTATTTAAATGACACATTAATTACGCAACATTGCTCCGACCCAGGTTGCTGATCAATCTCTCTAGCAATTACCCCACGTGAAGAGTCTCACAAAATTCTTATGTGTGGTTCTCCACTTGGGCTCACTAGTATCCAAGGTCTTTATTTCAGGCGTCATTCACTCTACTAACATTCTTTTCATAAACTATTTGTCGCGAAACTTTTCTGTCTTGGCATATTACTCTAGCTTCCTCCACGTCCAAGCATTTTTCCTACAAGCTCTCGTGTTTCTATGGCTTCTTATGTCTTTTCGGAGGAATGTCTTATTCACAGATTCCAACCATTCTTCCGGCGGTCTACCTCTGGGAATTCTGCCATTTACTTTACCTTTATAAACCTGTTTGGTCACTCGTTCATCTTTCATTCTTTCAACATGTCGAAACCAGCTTAACTGATTTCTTTCTCATATATAAACTAGTGTCCCTCCTGTACCACATTCTTCGAGGACTATTTCGTTTTGGTCTTTGTCTATCAGTGTTTTTCCGCATATTGTGCGCAGAGGTTTCATTCAACATTCTCTTCAAGTCCTCGATTTATTCTGCCATAAAAATCTTGTCATCTGCAAAAGCCAACCCACGCACCTTCACTGTTTCGAGATCTACACCTGGTTCGTCGAAAAGGGCCATTCTTAGACACTTATACATACATATTATAAATAGCCATGAGGACATTACGCATCCTTGTTTCACGCCTTGTGCAATATCGATACAGTCTCTCAGTTTCCCATTAACCCTTACACTCGCTTTACTCCCTGCATATATTGTTTGTATTGCTTGTAGGAGCCATCCATGGACTCCGCACTCTTTAGGGACTTCCCAAAGTTTATTTCTATTTACCTCGTTAAATGCTTTTTCTAGGTCAACAAATGCACAGAAAACTTTCTTTCCTACTCTGAAGCTTTTTTTTCGTTATCTGTTTTAAGCTAAATATCTGATCTGTACATGATGATCCTGGCATAAATCCACTTTGGACTTCCCATATCTTTTCATCTGTAATTACCATTACCTTACGAATAAGTATTTTTGAGTATATTTTACTCACGTTACTTAGTAAGCTGATACCTCTGTAATTATTGCAGTTGTTTTTATCATATATCTCTACCTGTGAGATATGTACTTGTCCCCGTATTTAAGCATTTCTGCGTTAATACCGTCTACACCAGCAGCCTTACCATTTTTTAATCTCCTCATTATATCTCTAACCTCAGTGACACAGACTTTTTCAATTGGGTCTTCTAATGCATTATTTTCTACCTCGCAGCTCTGTTGCGCTATATCTTCACGTTCTGATAATTCTTCAAAATAGTCTTTTAAAGCGTCTACTATCCCGTCTGTATCATATATCATTTCACCTTTGCTGTTTCTCATGCTGACAAACTCTGTACTTTTACTTTTGTTTATCTCTTTATATATTATTTTCATTTTTTTTGCAAAAATATACAAGAAAAATCGCTGTTTTCGTCGATTTTACGTCTATTTTTGCGTTTTTCGGGAAAATATGAGCCAACTGGGTTAGTTGGACCCCGGATTCGGATTCAGCGACCCCAAAGACATATAGATATGCTGGTTAAGTCCACCGGGCATGAAGATTTTTTTTTTGGTAAAAATATACAAGAAAAATCGTTGTTTTCGTCGATTTTACGTCAATTTTTGCGTTTTTTGGAAAAATGCGAGCTAACTTGAGTATTTTGGACCCCGAATTCGGATTCAGCGGCCCCAAAAACATATAGATATGCCGGTGTAGTCCACCGGGCAGACCACTTTTTTTGTGTGCCGGTGTTATTGTTACTGTGTGTGTGTGGGGGGGGGGGGTATGTTTGCATTTCAGAATCATGCAAATTCAATCGGAATGAATTTCATCGAAAATGTCAGATTTACGCGGATTCAATCGAAATTATTTTTTTTTTTTCAGAATTGTTAATCATTCGGATTCATTCAGAATGAATTTTGTAGAAAAATTTGGAATCATGGGGATTGATTCAGACTGAAATTTTACAGAAAATCCTACTGAGTCAGTCGGACTCATTCGGAATAAACTCCTCTTAAAGTTTCGGATTCACGCGGATTGATTCGGAATGGAATTATACATAAGCCCCTGCCTAATCGGTCGAACTCATTCAGAATAAAATTTGGGATGAAACGGACTGGTTGGGATTGGATTTATGAAATTCTTCGTGGACACAAACGAACTGGATTCGAAATGATTCGGAAACAGATTTTCCATTCGCCCGGAATGAAACGGATTCAACTGCTCGGAATGAGTCCGAAACTGCCACCACGGCTGTTTGTTGTTTGCTGTTATTCGGAACGATCTGAATGTTATTTTCCTTAATTCTACTAGTCTTCTTTAATATTCTTTCATGTAAAACCCATGTTAGATATAACATCATACAAGCAAAAGTAAATATAAAGTCAGGCTGATATTTTTTTATTTCAAACCATTTCGAATGTTGAGAACCGACTCAAGCTACAGATTATTATATTGTCAGAATTGAAACTATATTATGTAATAATCTCTTTACAGAATAATATACGACTGATGAGGATAATGATATGCCATCGAAAAGTCGCGTCGCGTCGTAAACAATAATTATATTCAATCATAAACTGTCTGAAAAAGTCGTCAAGAAACAGTAAGAGGTTCAGTTTTTCGTTTCTATCATTTTCGTGAAATATTAAGGTACTATTTCATGGAAGACATCCTCAAGTGGGATTGAGTGGGGGGGGGGGTATATCAGCGATCTATAATTTTTTCAAGAAAAGAAGCAAAATTCTAGCTTTATTCCGACGAAAGTACGAATGAATTCTTGTCGTAAGTTGTAAACAAATTTTTGTCGAGCTCCGCTGAAAAAATGACGTAACATTCCATATAAAAAAATTTATTCTCAAAAAGTATACGTGAAGTTTCTTTTCCTAAAAACTTGATTCAGGGTTGATACTTACCGTGCAAAAAACTTTCACGAAATAGTTCTTTAATATTTCAGTTTCCACAAATAAAGGGGAATGCTTGAGCTTTTTTCAGTATTTTGTCACATGTCTGGTTTGTCTGCCATAAATTCTCTAAAACAGCTCGAAATGTGTGTTTTTAGGTACTTCAACCCCCGTTTTCTCAAAACATCGACGCGATGGGCACATTTCGAGGCCAGATTCATATTCAATTAACAAAATTTAGTAAAGCAGAACAACTCTCTAGAAATGTACTTTTTGATATCGGGTAGTGTAACAGTATAAATGTACGTACGATCCTAATTGGCAGAACATGGATTTCGTTCCTTGTGCATTCGCAACACATTCAGCACTTGCTTCGCATAATGCTCGCTCGGCACATCCACGTTGTCCTTCTTCCTCGGCTCTCGCTAAGTTTCCAAATGATTTCATGGACTTTACGTAACCCTTGAATATCAAAAAAATAATTAAATCATTTGAAACCCATTCACACGCGAATACATGGATAAACATTTTTCAAAAGGATGATATATAAGTGGGGTGATTGAAACTACATTGGGCCGAAGCGAATTTTCTTTATTTGCAATTCTAATATAAGGCGAAAAAGTGGTTCAA
Source organism: Andricus grossulariae (assembly GCA_011634705.1). Lineage (NCBI taxonomy): Eukaryota > Metazoa > Arthropoda > Insecta > Hymenoptera > Cynipidae > Andricus > Andricus grossulariae. The sequence goes on from JAABKJ010075445.1 coordinate 51,793,896, forward strand.
TGGAATTTCAGTACCTGACTAGATTTTTGAGTCTGAGCACCTAATATATTTCTTAACGATTCGTCACATTTTTGTGCTTAATAAGACAAATATATAATACAGTTAGTAATTAAATGATTGAAAAATAATAAATTATAATTCACCTTCAACATAGATATCGATGCTATAGCTGCCTCAGAAATGGAATCTCTTCTTCCGAGCGATCGAGCAGTTAATGAACGTTGAGAAAATGATGTTTTCAATGCATCCAATAGGTCCATAACTATGCTGATGAACTGCTTAACATGGAACATTTGAAGACGATGTGTATTACATATCCGGAAATAAATTTTTTTTATAAATAATTAATCAAATTACGATGTAATGTGATCTAAAAAAACGTTTTTGCGTTTCTTAAGTCAGGTTTTTATTTCTTTGGTAAGGGGCTTGAAGAAAATAATGATATTAAATAGTTTGATTTGCCACTACAAAAAATTGTCCCTCATACAAGATTTTCCTTCTTTTTAATCAAGTCAATACTGTAACATAGGTCGAAAGCAGATACTTTTTTAGATATAAGCTTTTCATAGCAAGGTGTTGTGTTTTAATACAAGTTAAATAAGATGGAATATGCATTATTATCGGAGTTGGTAACGATCGATCAGATGTAGATATCTTTCACAACTATGAAACTGAAAATCGACAATATCGATCTAAAGTAACTGCTCAAATAACAGAAATTCTTAACGTCTTTTCGGACTAGATGAAGGTTGAATTTTTAAATTGTAATTTCATTTTTAACTTTAATTTTTAACTTTAACGCCATGTGACGAAAGGTTCACGTGACGGGCTTCCTACCTTACCGACAATTTTTTTACATTCTCATCCAGAGAAGGTGTTAGATTTGTGTAAAATGTGAAGAGCTTCACAAGGTTGTTATGTGAGGTTCCTCATTCGAGCCCATTAGTATCCAAGGTCTTTTGTTTCAGGCGACATTCACTCTACTCACATTGTTTTTATAAACTATTTATCGCCACACTTTTCTGTCCTGGCATACTACTCTAGCTTCCTTCGCGTCCATGCATTTTTGCATGAAAGCTCTCCTGTTTCTATGACTTCTTATGTCTCTTCGGATTAAGGTCTCAATCACACATTCGAACCATTCTTTCCGCTGTCTGCCTCTGGGCACACTGCCATTTACTTTACCTTTATATATTAATGTGGCTTATTTTATATTATTATCTGGATTAAATAGAACTAAATAGTATAATGAACTTTTATTTTAATTGTTCGTAGAGATAAAAAATTGAAAAACCTAACCTATGAAGGGCAGTTTTCGTGAACGAAGTGGATTAAGTTTTATTTTTGCTCAGAAATGTTTGTTATAGGCAATGCATTTTTATTTAAGTGGTTGAAAAAGAAGAAAAAACTATGAAGGATGAAGTCAAAACTTAAGAAACTTGTTTAAAGTGAAGTGTAAATAAAATATTAAGCTAAGTACCCTTTTCGTTTTTTTTTTTATTGTCCTTAATTAAAACTTCATGTGTTTTGTTGAATATTCGTCCTTTTTGGTAGAAAATGAATTTTCTTTCTTGAAAATTCATATTCATCCTTTTAATTGAAAATATATCTCTGAAAATTGAACTAACTTGTTGAAAATCAATTTTTCTAACTAAAAATGTAACTATTCCAGTTGAAAATTTAACTATTTTGTTGAAAAGTAGTTTTTTTTGTGTGTTAGAAACAAGTTTTTTAAAACAGAAAATTTAATTATTCTATTTTTGGTTAAAAATGTATCTTTTTTGCATGAAAATTGAACTATTTGGTTGATAATTGAACCTTTTTATTTAAAAATATAACTATTTGGTGGAAAATTTGTGTATATTTTTGGTATAAAATGCAACTATTCCAGTTAAAGATTCATTATTTTAGTTGAAAATTCATCATATTGGTGGAAAATTGAATTGTTTAGTTGAAAATCCGTTTTTTTGTTGTTAAAAATTAATTTGTTTGACTTACCATTTAACTATTCACCTTTTTGATTGAAAATTCAACCATTCCAGTTGATGATTCATCATTTAATTTGAAAATTTATCACTTTGGTCGAAAATTGAACTATTTTGTTGAAATTCCGTTTTTTCAATTGAAAACTAATTTATTTTACTTAGAGCTCTACTATTATATAACAATAACATAATATAGGCCATATTAATATAATAAATAACACATCTTATTGCAAATGTACCTCTGTTCCATAAATAGGAGCAAGCGTTGAAAACGTGTCCACCGATATGAAACACCCATGTTTCTCCGTTCCATAAATACGGACCGTATTAAAAAAGCTTTACGTATTATAAAACAGCTAATTATCTAATAAAATTGTATCTAAATAAAGAAAAAGTGCAGTAATCTCAAATATATAAACCTTAAGCTGTCATTTGATCTATTACACATGTGAAATAATCGAAATTTGTTAATACATGAGATAAAATAAATTATAGGTATCAAGCCTTCGGATTCGAATAAATGGTAGTAATTTTTTCCGAGTTTGGAGGATAGATAATTAAAATCTTTTTTTAGTATTTGAAACTTCATAACCATATTTGCTTTTTATATAGATGAAAAGCCTAACCTTTATACTTATTAATATAATAATTTTTACTACATTTTTTAAAAATTATTTTTAAATCGATTCTTTTTCTCAAACTGTTTCATAATTGGGACATGTTTCATGATAGGTACCTTTCGCTTAATCATTTCTAGAAAATTTGTAATTTTGATCAGGACCCCTCAATAAACCGTTTTTGATAGAAACGCGCTTTACCTGCTTAATACTGTAAAAAAGTACCAGATGCCTGGACCAATTCTGAAATAAACATGAATAAAACAGAAAAATGTGCTTATTTGACAGAGTGTTATTGTTTTCTACATGACCTATACCTGCTTCAAAGTTTTCCTTCTGTTATCACCCACATACATTATTATAAGTAATTCGCAATCAGAAAAAAAAACATATGCACTCATAACACTGTTTTCAGTAAACTTGAGTAACTCTGACAATTTACGAAATTATTGAAAAAATTACCTTCATTAAAAGCGGATGACTAGGCACTCCCCTTTTCAAACGCGCCCAATTTTTCGGGACGTCTAGACACAGCCTAAGTTGAAATGAAAGTTTTCGAAACAATTAATTAAAGTTTTCATATTTAGTTACTTAGTAATTTAATTTAAAGTTCATTATGTAAGCGTACCTATCTTATTATTTTGTTCAATTACAAAAAAAAAAATGAAATCTAACCAAGAACATCTGCGACGCAAAAAAACTGCCAAGTACAGCTACATGAATTTGTGAAATCAAAGTTGGCCAAGTAATTTGGAAAAAAATAATCATAATGGAATATATAATGAAACTTTTTTATAAACCGCCCTACATAAATTTTAAAATAAATTTTAAGAAGATGTATTACATATTCAAAAACTTGGCTTAATTAAATGTTATAACCAAAATGGTTTTAATAAAAAATTACTGGGTATGGAAGATTTATGGTATTATATAATCCCGCCGAGTTGCATAATTTCTAATAGGGCTTCTCAAAATTTATTAAAAATTTTCTGTAGGGTGCATTACAATAAAGTTTCATTAGATACGAACATTTTTTCCCAAATTACTTGGCCACCTTTTATTTCACAAATTCATAAAATTGCACTTTTGGCCAATTGTTTGCATCGCAGATGTTTTTAATGGGATTGTAATCTTTTACAGCGGTTTTCTTTTAAAAAAAGAATTATGCCTTGAGGTTCGTGGATTGAAACAATAAACTTAAAATTGAATCTCTTAATTTTACTGAACAAATACTAGAAGGAAAATCTTTCTTTCCAAGAAATGAGAATTCTCACTTCTTGGAAAGAAAGATTTTCCTTCTAGTATTATATATATATATTATTATATCAGGGACCCTCTATCCGCAACGCGAGGACGCGTTCGGTGGCTTTGTCATAGGCCCTTCAGTTCTATTCCAAAGGAATGGAAACCAAAACCGAAGTGGAGGTCCCACCGATATATATATATATAATAAGGGTCAACAAACACCGCAGGGTCCCACTGGGAGTAACTGACATCTAAAAATGACACCGGTTCCCAGTAGGACCGCGGTAAATCACACTCATGGCCACGTCTTACAACCATGAGATGGGTGGTCATAGGACACATACTATCTAGTTTACCAACTCATGCGGGAAGAACCTACATCAAAAGGCACAATGTGGCACTGAGAGTGCTTTATTACCATCTCTGCCATTCTTACAACATTAGCCGTAATACCGCTCCACTAAATGAGAAGTGTCGCATCAACTGGAGCTTCATACTCTCGACATTCGTTTCTGTTGCGCCCTCAAGGCCTGAGATAGTTCTCCTTGACTTCGAGAAACAAACCATGTTCGTTATCGAATTTTCGGCACCATCTGACAAAAACATTATAGCCGAGGAAAATGACAAGAAAGAGAGGTATAAAGACCTTATAAGGGAGTTGCGATGGTTATACTAGAAATATTCTGTTAAGCTAATCGTCCTGTTCATCGGCGCACTTGGAGGAGCCAAGCTTTCACTGGCCAATAACCTGAAAACCATCCTTGCGTGCCAACAAAATGTTAATACACTTGCTGGGAAAATACAGAGGGCAGTCGTCCTTGGCTCGCTCCGTGTCCTTAGGGTACACGAGACTTTGACCGAATCATCGTATTGAGTCCCTCACAGACTGTAACCACCTATCTCACGGTCGTGAGAGGTGGTTATGGCTTAAATTTTCCCGCGATTTCGATGAGAGCGGGTGCAATTTTCCATATTAGCACTCGCTCCCGGCGAAATCCCGCGGTTGTTCTTATGATAAACTTTTAACTATATAATATTTAAATTTGCTAAATCTATCCCCGCACTACAGAATAACTTTAATCTTTTTGTCATTTATTTGTCCTGTGACAACAGTGTGCAGACGTTGGCATCCACTGAACGTCTTCTTGCGAATGTGTTTAGTTATACCACTTAGGACATAAGCGTACTTGTAATTAAACATATTTTCTTCTGTGGATGTGATTTCTGTTGATTTATTATGTACAGATTATTTTTTTAAATGTTAAATTTTTAATATAAGAACTAAAGTTATTTTTTATTATTAATATCAACAATTTATTATTTACTATTTTTATAAGTTATTAAAATCATTTGTAGAAAATTCATAAATTAAAAGAAACAAAAAAGATAAATATGAAGATTTCTTAGTAATACACAAAAAATGTGCAACGTCATCATAGCACCGGAAATGTTTTTTTTTCGGATATAGTGTTGCGCCCCATGAGTGGGAGGGGGCTGCTGGGACTGGGGGGAAGAGTGTAATGCACTTCTTATATCACACTGTTTACAACGATCTAGGTCATGATCCAGCTGGCGGCTGTGTTGTATGGTAACCAAGATGGTTGTTGAGCTGGTATGCGCGAGTTGGAGAAAAATGGAACGTTGTTCGGGTAGGCCTGGTGTGGAATGGATCATGATTTAGGTGCTGTGAAGCAGGGGGATAGAGTGGAAAGTAGGAGCAGCGGGGGTGTCTGTCCAGAGTGGTACCCTTACTACTGACGGCAAAAATTCAGAAGATCATATCAAAATCCGCACCCATCTTTCCTTTGTTCCACGTTTATATTAACTTTATAATGCTCTAAAGAAAATTACTGGATCCAAGGAAATACTTTTTACATCCTCATCGTAATAAAAAGGTATTAGTTTTATGTGGAAACTGACTATCGCGGATTTCTTTAATCTCAATTTTCGAGACCCCTGAATCGAAAGAGAAAAATAACAGGTTTTATGATGGTGTCTGTCGTTGTCGTCGTTGTCGTCTGTATACTGGATAACTTTTGAAAGACTAATCGGATTAAATTGCGCTTTGGCACACGCTTACATGGACTACAAAGAAAGATCGAGTTCGTTAACCAGCATTTTTTACCAACGGTTCTGGTTTAAACAACCAAAAAAATGAATACACAGTAATTGTTCACCCAAGAAATATCTGCAAATTTTTCATCAATAATTTTTTGATGGGACGCGTAGTTTTTGTTTTGATTGAAAAAAATAATAAAAAAATTAAATTTGTAGAAAACGACAAATACTACGAAAAAAATTAATGAACAAAAGTTGTTCTACAGAAAAGATCTACACATTTGTTATCAATAATTTTTCGATAGGACGCGTAGTTTTTGTTTTAATCGTAGAAAATAACATTAAAAATAAAAAAATAAAATTTTTGGTACAAAGACACTAGATACAAAGAAAAATAATGGAAAAATGGTTTACCCAATAATGATCCACAAATTTGTTAATAATCATTTTTTGATAGCACGTATAGTTTTTGTTTTCATCGTAAAAAACAACCTTAAAAAAAATTAAATTTTTGGAAAAACGACACATGCTCTCAAAAAATTGAATAGCCAAAAGTTGTTTACTCAAAACAGATCTACATATTTGTTATTTATCATTTTTTAAAAGGAAGCGTTTTTTTTTTGTAATAGTAAAAAATATCATATAAAATATAAAAAGTATATTTTTGAAAAAACGACACAAGGTGCAATAAAATTTTAATTAATAAAAAAATGAAATGTTCACTCAAAAAATATCTACTTTGTTGTGAATTATGTTTTGATAGGACGCGTAGTTTTTGTTTTAATCGTAAAAAATACGAAGTGTCTCGTCGTCCCGAAATTCAGAATGAACGCAGCCAATTTTTTTATGGTGCATTTTTAACTGCAAGTATACCCTCTATGAAGAAATTTTGACGAAGCCCTTACCAATAGGATTTAAGGGCATGTGATACTTCGTCGTGTGGTAAATCGGGTTCAGTTCCCCCGGGTTTTTGTCCACAGAAATTAAAAATGTTAAAAACTGTATTTGGAGATGCTATAAAATAGAACAACAGACGTCCCCGAACTCTTTTTTGAGGTTTACCTTTGTTTTTTTTGGGCCCCCCCCCCCCCCCCCCCCCCGTTGGTACGCTGTTCATGGACGGCTCCTTATATAATCGTGTAATTTATTCTCTCTTTAATATTGTCAAATGAAATAAAAATGAACAGGAGAACTAAATTCCGGAACAAATTTCCTTTCATCAAAAATGTAAATCTTATCAGTTATCATCAATCTAGATCAGAGATGGTAAATTCAGATTGCAAGAGCAGAGAGCAGTGATTTATATTTCATAATTTACATCCCGAATGACAGCTAGAAAATCTTCCATGCTCTCTGAATTAGTTTCTTATTATTTGCAATTATTTTTATCTCATAAATAATTAGTTTTTAAAAGTGATTTTTTACAAATAAATTAACTTAATAGCTTTATTTGTATTTTTTAATCTACCACCAGTGTTTCATTGTGATAAAGGCAATAATAAGTTAATATTCAATAAATGAATGTTATTTCGTATATTTTAAACATTGACAATGTGCCAAAGGGTAGAAAAAACGTTTCTGGCAATTTAACTTCCTGCTGAATTCTAATAATTTATTTTTGTATTTATTTTTCAGTTAAAACAGGAGCGAACACTCACTGGGCTCGACATAACCAGAAAATGAAGGATAAGGTCAAAGGCAAGTCTGAATTGAAGAAACCAGAGGAAATTTTGAAGGCTCGTATAATTCGCGAAAAAAGAGAAAACAGAGGTAGAAAGAAAAAGGGAAAAAGCCGGGGTCAAAAGGGAAGAGGTGGAGGTCAAAGGGGAGGAGGAGGAGGGGGCCAAAGAGGTGGAGGAGGAGGAGGTCAAAGAGGTGGAGGAGGTGGAGGCAGAAGGGGTGGAAGGCGATAAATTTTTAAGTTGTACGTACGATTTAAATAAAAATGTTTTCCAAAATATATTTCCCCTCATTTGTCTCATCTTTAATTTTCAAAAGGGCACTTTCAATTAAAAAACTTTATTTCAATTAATAAATTGGAATTCTGATTCTTTTGAGGCAAGTTAAAATTTTCCGCAGTTTCTGAACGCAAGTTTGGTCAGTTTAAAAGTAATTAAAAAAGGTAATCCACTACCGTAAATTTTTATTTTTTCTCTTGGCAACATGTGCTGATACTTTTTTGGTAAATAGACATTTTACGACTTTACGTCACAAGTTTTTCATAGTCGAGGCGTTTTGTAGTCTTCAGTTGAAAAACGGAACAATAAAGACGCAAGTGATATTTTCCAGAACAGCAACGAAAGTCTTCGAGAGCATATACGCTTTCATATTATGTATATGAATAATCTTATAAAGACCGTGATTTTTTTATTAATTAAATTTTTCATTCCAGGGAGCGGAGCTTTTGCTTGGATTTTTATTTGAGCATAAAAATGGTATAAAAAGGTTTAATGTATGTATTAATTAAAACCTTCCTAATTCAAAAGCATTCTAGTTTAAAAGCGTTTTTGGAAGTGGTAAATCATACAAGGTTTTGAAGTTTTTTTTAATTCAATTTTTTAAATTCAGTTTTTTAAATTTAGAGGTGTTTAATTTTGAATGTGTTCAAATGCGAAAGTTTAAATTTATATTTGCCCACATTTAGTCATTGAGGCATTACCTTTTTTTAAACATTTAAAAAATTTAATAGTCTTTTCACAAAATTGGAAAACTGTTGAATAGGTTTTTCTTATAGGAAATTCAGTATAGAACTATAATGAATTTCTTATAATTTTTTTGCAATTTTAGCGAAATCATTATAGAAAATCATTATAAGAAACTCAGGATAGAGATAAATAATCTTGAAATATTGAAAAAATTGCTACATTCAATAGAGAAATTACAAAGGAATGATTTATTTATTTAACGTATGATTTCAAGGGATTTCTGCAGATTTCAAAAATTTCAAGGTCTATTAGGGATCTTGCTATGAAGGATTTCAAAGATTTTAAGTTATTTTAAAAGTTTCTAAAAAATTTCAAGAGATTTCAAAAATTGCAATAATGTAAAAGAATGTTGTAGCATTTACTAATGAACTTCAAAGAATTACACAAGATTTAAGGGATTTTATGGGATCTCCAATTATTTCAAACGATTTATGGAATTTGAAAAGATTTTAAGCTGTTAGAATAGATTGCAAAGAATTTCAAGAGATTTCGAAAATTTAAAGGGATTTCAAAGAATTTTGTAGCGTTCCCAAAGATTTTAAGCTCGATTTGAAGGGATTTTTTGAGAACACAGGAAAATAAATGAAATTAAATTTCAAGGAATTTTAAGGAATTTTTCAAGATTTAAAAGATTTTATTGAATCTTCAAGGATTTAAAAGATTTCAAGGGATTTTTGACGTTTTTTTTTACAGAACTTTATTGAATATTCAATGTATTTCAAATTATTTCTACTTATTTTAATTTCTAGAGAACTTTAGATAGTAAAATAAATTTTACTTCAAGGGATTTCTAGGGATTTCAACAATTTCAAGGTCTATGCAAGATTTTATTATGAAGGTTTTGAAAGATTTTAACAATTTAAGTCATTTAAAAAGATTCCAAAGGGATTTCAAAGAATTTTCTAGGATGTCCGAAAGATTTTGAACTAGATTTTAAGGGGTTTCTAGAGAAATTTAGAAAATAAAGCAAATGAAATATTGTTTTAAGGAATATTCTTGCGATTCCGAACATTTGAAGGGAGTTTAAGGTACTTCAATAAATTTTACATGATGTAAAGGATTTTATTGAATTTTCAAAGATTTCGAAGGATTTGTTCGTTTTCTTTACAGAACGTTAATGAATATTCCAAATGATTTCTATTTGTTTTAATGGATTATTACGATTTCTAAAGATTGCAATCGGTTTCAAAAATGTCAAGGAATGTCATAGATTTTTTAAGATTTCCAAAGATTTCAAGGGATTTCAAAGAATTTCACAAGATTTAAGGGATTTTACAGGGCCTTCAATTATTTCAAAGGTTTTACGGAATTTAAAAAGATTCTCAGCTATTTTAACACATTTCAAACAATTTCAAGAGATTTCTAAAATTCCGAGGAATTTCAAAGAAAAGAATCTACAAATTATATTTAAATATATATAAATATATATAATTGATATATAAATTATAATTATATATATATATATATATCAGTGCATATTATAAATTGTAATAATAGAAATATCCGAATAAGAAATCCTAGGCTGATGTACACGAATAAATTTAATATACATTTGATATAGTATTGTTGAACCTAATCTAGAAAACTTCTCATTTTTGACCAAATCGAACAACGAGGTACGTGATGAGAATGTGTTAGTGAAAGCCCAAGGAACTTCAACAAAAGAGGATTTACAATCACCCAACTACAGTTGTCGATGCTTTGACCTTTAATTTTAAAATGTCTTTGCAAATATCAATTGAAAAATATGAGATATTTTACTCCAAATTTGAATCCCTGAAACCCCGGTTTTTTCTACATTTCCTGAATATTATTATTTCAAATTTCGCCAATTTCATTTTTTAATTCTAATTTGCCGAATTTTATCAAAGATATTGGATTTTTCCCTACATTTTCCAAATTCATTGTTCGCAATCTCATGAATCGATTTCCCTAATGAAATTCTATTATTTTCCTCAATATTTCTCCACATCTTTTTTCTTTGAGATTTTCCGTACTTTTCATCCCCGATTTATTTCTTTTTCAATTTCTCGCAAGTGCACTGTTCGGATTAAAAAACATCTCCAGCACAAGTTCAATAATGTCCTATATTTTTCATCAAAATTTAAGTATCATCTCACGATGAGTTCACTCCACCACTACATTCAAACTTAAATGAAATTCATGAAAACCTCCGGAACGTAAAATACATTACAGTATTACAGAATGGTAGAAAAAATGAATTAAGACATTTTGGAATTGCAATTAGTCATTTATTATAAAATTTGCAAAATATCTTGAAGGACTAGAAACGTATGGGCAATTTCTGGGAATGAATGCAAACCCCACCTTTTTTATTATTAAAAATTACGTAGTTTCTTTATATTATACTTTATTTATACAATCCGTTCCGCCCAAAATCAATGCATTTTCAAGATTTCTTAATGTTAAATGAGCTTCTCGAATAATTTCGACTTTCTTCTTGTTCTTATAATTTCTTTCAAAATATGTGAAAAATATCCAAAAACGTGGTCAAAAAGGTGCCATACATGCATATGGCACTATGTCACTAAGGGTTAATGCTCATGATGAAAGTAGACAATCTGGCAAAAGCTTTTAACTTCATTAGGTACCACTTCCTCAGGTACCCCTTTCCTCAGGTACTCCGGTTCGTAAGCTGACAAATTGGCTATGTTGGTACTTATTTCGTTATACGTCGGATGTGCACGGGACTAGGATCTATGCATTATCCTCCGTCAGTTGATTTTGTTTGACGCCCGTGAAAAGGTGCAAACTACAGTACACTAAGTGAAGTTTAATGAAGTTTATTATTTAGCGGTTCTACTTTCATTACTACTAGCATAAAAACTTGGAAGGAATAAAGGGTAAGTCAGTATCTGCATGTTAAACCTCTTTTACACATTTTTAGGGTACAAACATGACGTTTCTTATTTCAACAAAAATTGACAAAATTATATGCTTTTGAACATTGTGAAAACTTTCATTTGTGTTTTAGATGATTAATAATCGAAAGGCTTGTCTATGGTCGTATATTTTTAAAACGCAGTGTAATGATTATCAATCTGTTTTTGAAAGTGACTACAATTCGTTGTGGAGTTGACTTCCAACCGAACTTTTGAACGAAAATTGTATCGCAAAAAAAAACACACTTTTTATGTTCCTTTGCCAGGTTTCTATAATTGTTTTATTTTTGAAATAGAACCGTGTGTGGAAACTAACTCTCGGTCGCCAAGTCCGAGTGTTGCAATGAGAATGTTGACATAAAAAATACGTTTTCACGGTATTTTCGTATAAACTATTCATCAAAGTAGAAAAAAATTCGACTATGTATTTGTATTGATTTGAATTTTCGATGAGATTCCATTTGTCACATAAATGGATCATACTACTTCATTTTTCTTTCTAAATATTATTCGGCAATCTCAACAGTAAGACAAGTGTTACATTTATGTGCAAGATGAAACAGAGAAAAATGCAAGATCAACACTGTCAAATTTGTAACATTTTCATTGATCAAGGCAGAGGGATGCGAGAGTATTTAAATGTACATTTGGCATGAGCACAAGTTACTTCATTGTTAAATAACAAACAAGACCGTTTTGTTAGAATATATACAGAATAAAATCTTTTGTTTATTTTCATCACCTTCTTTACGTTCAAGTAATAGTTTTAAAAATTAAAATTTACCACGATATTTCAATCAGTTCTTTCTAGAATCATTTTGTCCGTTGTATGTTGGTGAATGATTGATTTGATTAAGTTTTCCAGATTTGCTACAAATTTTCCAAAATTTTAAAATTCATTCAATGAAAACTCCCTCGATATAATCATGTCTAATACAATGTTCTAAGCAATTGTCCGGATGCATGTGTAGATTATATGTGTGTGTGTGTGGATGTCACACTTTTTTGTGATCACGATAACTTGAAAGCAGTTCCAGATAAATTGATGAAATTTGGAGGACTTATTTTCACTGCTAATATCTTGAAACTGACCGTAGAATTTCCAGAAATATTTATTGAATTTTTTTTTCATATTTTAAAAATCGGTTTTCCTTGGTAAAACTGTTCTCAATAACATAATTGAAAGTTGATCGAAGAATCTAGAGGATTCATTGCTTCGAGACGAATCTATTGACCTATAATATCAATACATTTCAATAATAGAAGTTATGGAAATTCGTTTTTTTACAATAAACCTATTTTTTGAGGGGTCGATCACTCTGATTTTTCGTGTACCAGGAATATATTCCCAAAAGAATATCCGGGAATATAGAGAGTATATCAGAATATTTGAAAATGCAAAGAATATGAAGAATTTGGGAATATGAGACAATAATTAGGAATATGATAAATTTAAATTTAAAGCTTTTTCGGGTTTCAATCGTGTGCAAAACTACGAAACTTGCCGACGTTTCGTGCACACGATTGAAACCCGAAAAAGCTTTAAATTTAAATTTATCATCATGAATCATCGTGAAAGTATTAAATCTAATAACTGTTATTGTCTTTGTAATGAATTTCAAAATTTAAGTATTGTTTTTTTTTATAAATTTCAAATTCAAAATTTAAAAGTATTGTTTTTGTTATAAATTTTAAATTCAAAATTTAAGCATTATTTTTGTTATAAATTTTAAATTCAAAACTTAAAAAAAAACCACTTTATTCCAAATTTAAATTGATAGATTTTCTATGAGTATTGTTCTTTTTAGGGCTCCGTAGGCCTGGGTTGAAACCTGATAGTTTCGTCGGGTGTCCGTCCGCCCGTCCTTCGTACTTTTTTCCAAAGAGGGGGAGTGAGGGGAGGGAAAATAGGTGGAGTAGGGAAGGGGAAGTTTGCGATGGGGAGGTTTCAACGTCTTTATTAGGTTTTTTTTTTAAGAAAAATATTTTCAAAACATTATTTAAAAAAAAATTTTTCACCCAATTTGTTTTTCAGACATTTTTTTTCAAACATTTTTTTTCAAATAAAATTTTCAAAACATTTTTTTTCAAAAATTGTGCTTTCAGTAAATTTTTTTTTCAACCAATTTCTCTTTTTTTTTAAACATTTTTTCCAAAAAAATTTTTAAAATTATTTTTCAAAACATTTTTTTCATACAATTTTTTCATTAAAATATTTTTTGAACACATTTTTTTACAAAATTTTGTTTCAAAGATTGTTTTCAAACAATTTTTTCCAACAATTATTTTTTAATCATTTTTTTTTAAATTTCTTTCACAAAATTAACAAATATTTAGTTTTAAGATTCTGTATAGACTTAAATTAATATCTTAATAGGGTAAGAAGCCCTTCTTGTAGGCGCTCGACGCCTACTTTTTATCAATTTCAAATTGAAAACTTTTAAAAAATTCCACTTTATTCCACATTTATATTTACAGAATTTCCATGACTATTGTTTTTGTTATAAATTTCTGATTCAAAATTTAAGTCTTGTTTTTGTTATAAATTTCAAATTCAATAAGAACTGCTTTATCCCAAATTTATATTTACAGCATTTTTATGAGTATTGGTTTTGCTGTAAGTTTCCAAATTTAGGGATTTTTTTATGATTTTCAAATTCAAAATTCTGAAAAAAGTTCACTTTATTCCACTATTTGAATATTGTTTTTGTTATGATTTTCAAATTCAAAATTAATTAAAAACTCCTACTTTAGTCAAAATTTATATTTGCAAACTTTTTTTTAAGTATTGGTTTTATTATGAAATACAAATTCAAAATTTGAGATTGTTCCTTCAAAATAAGGTTTCAATTCAAATTTTCAAAAAATCCCACATTATTCTAAAGTTATATTTATAGGATTCATATAACAACTGTTTTCGTTATAATAGCTGCGCAGACACTTTTAAGTATTATGTATTCATATCATAAATTAAAAATTAAAAAAAAAGTTCTAAATATTTATTGATCATGATTTATGATATTAAAATAAAAACTGCAAAGGTATTCATGGATAATTATAAATTAACTGGTTTTCTCTTCGTAATTTGTAATTCCGATAATTCAAATTTGAACAACTTCCGCCAAGTTCATTGCCAGCCTGGTTGAACAAGGCTCTTAAGATCCTACGTTTTTACTTTTGCCAGAACTAAGAAGGTTGATTCTTCAATTTAATCAACTTTGTGATTAAATTTATCTTGGATGTTCGAACAGAAATCTCCGCATTTTATATGATTCTGCTAGGTTGGATCCATAAAACAATGTTTATTTAAAAGCTTATATTTTCTACAAAACGTGGTAAAAAATTCTTATATTTTGCAAAATCACGCGGAATTAATATAAGTTTAACATACTTAAAGAGCATTGAAGAATCTTGGATTTTACTCATCGAATGTTCCTTTCAATTGAACAATTTAAAATTAAATATCGTTAAACTAGAAAATTAAAATTTTTTAACTTTTATAAGCTGAACAGTTCAAAGTTTTCTGATAAAAATTAGGATCTGCAATAGGTTATCATTTTCTATTTTGAATAATGGATCAATAAATTTGTAAGTTTCCAAAATTATATCATTTTTAAAAAGTTTAATTTTTTTGTTACTAAAACTTTAAATTAGAAGTTGAATTATTTTAACATTAAGTGGTTTCAAATTAATAATTGCCCACTTGTTATTTACACATCAAAATTCAACTCTCATTACAAATTAAATTTTATTTTAAATGGAGCGATTAAAATTGTAACGTTCAAAGTTGAAATTCAGCTCTCTGCCATTTTAATGATTGAACGCTTTCTATTTTCAAAAAATTCTGTTTTAAATAGTTTAGTTTAGAATATTTGATATAAATATTATTATTTTAAATAAGCAGTCATATCGCTAAATATTAAAAAAAATTCATTTTTTAATTAAAAAATTCCAAATTGAAATTAAAATTGTGAATAAAAATGAAATATACTAATCTCCACTTACTTGATATGAAACTAATCGTAGCCTTAACAATTCCTCCATTTTCCGTATCTATTTTGTACACCTGGAAAGGGTTATGAATAGTTTGGTCAAAGTCGATGGGTACTTTAAATGCATCTTCTTCTCCAAGGACAGGATTCACCCGTTTTACACACGCGAACTGCGCTAAATTTTCCATAATTAAAGATTAGCTCGTTGATGGCACACGTTGCACTGCACTAAAAAATGTAACTTTCGTCGAAAAACAAGATTTAGTGATAAATGTGTTTCTTGTCCACTCTGTGCGAAGCGGTAAGTATAATACTTTTTTTTTTTGTAAACAATTTTTCATACACATTTTCATTTTTAACCTCAAAACTAACATTTTCCATATTGCTTATTATTTTTTACAGACTCGCAACCACAAGAAATCTTTTCTTGTGAAGTATCCGTATGACTGAAATTCAGAAAACTGTAACTCTGCAAGGGACAGTCCACATTTAAGAATCATTGCAAGGATTTGAATGAAAATAGTGATTTCACCCCGCAACATTTCGTAAGTTTTTTCTTGGGCTAGTGAGTTTGGATAAGCTTCCATAGGAAAGCGGGTCGGAGGACTCCCTGGTAACCACCAAGTTTCTGAGTAATAGCATAGGGTCATCCGTGTGACTTTTAGCATGTCCGTGCCCAAAATGCTTACAGATTTTAATTTTGGTACTGACCTGAACATTATGTGTTTCGATTTATTCCCAATTATAATTCGAATTACTAATTGATCAATCATATCGACCGTTTCTCCGTTCGCAAACTTCAATTTTCGAGAAACGGGTTCAAAAACTGAATACATGGAATTCTGGATTCTTTCCAGCAATTCCTTGCCAGCGTACGAATGTGTGGCACTTGTGTGTATAACAAAATTTAAAATATTTTATTCTCGAATTTTGTCATCAGATGAAAACGTGTTTCTGTTATTTCATCTTTATCCCGATTTAGAATTTTCCGACCTTCGGTACTAGGTTTCACTATTTTTTGTCATGATACCCGCCCCTCCAGCCTCTCTTAACACATAATATGTGGTTAAATAAAATGAATAAATAATAATATAAAATAATATAAATAATAATAATAAAATGAATAAACATATAATGGTTGAACACATAATATGGGCATTCTCTTTTAAAATGGCCCGTTATACAACAATGAGAACAATTTAAATTATTTGTGTTTTCGTTCACGTTTATTTCACTGTCCTATTTTTTGTCCGAGTTTGAAATTGTTTTGTCTTGTGAGTCCTTGTTTGTGTTGTTGCCGGATTTTTTATTTTTATTCCGCAATTTTGTCTACCGTTATTATTTGCTGAGCTATTTTCCGTTATACATTGATAACATTTCATTATAAGGATTACACGGATATCGTCGTCTATTGTTTGTGAATCTATGTTGGAAATTTGTTCGAAATCTAGGTTGGAAACCAGGTGGAAATCTAGGTCTGAAATTTTGTTGATATTGATTTGGGAAAGGTAGGAATGGTTATCCGAATGGTAAAAATGGCAATCTGTGTTTGTATGGGGTTTTGCCCTGATATTCCTGATTTGGGTTTCTTTTGGGTTATCAGTTTGACCATTTTGATTTTCCCTCATTTACCTAGGTCCGCGAATTGCTCAACAGTTTCAAAATCGTTTCTTTTTCTGTACATTTTATATTCGATTCTGAGGTTTTCGCGATTTTTATGTAGTTCCGATTGGTGGTCGTTCATTTTGTACCCCCTATTGTATATTTTTATCTTTCCAAGAAATGCGTAGGACTGCCCTCTTTATTTTTTCTGAATTAAATTGGCTAATTACTCATAGTGTGAAATGGCGTTTGGATCATGCTAAAAGTGTGAATTTTAAAATGTCTGAACTGCACCTTGTTTTCAAGAGTCTACGTGTTCTGTTTTTGCTGTCGTTTGTATCTTGTAATCTCAAGTTATTATTTATTGGTTGGCTACGGTTTTCAATATTGTGAGAGAATTTTTTCTACTCTTTTAATGGTTCCCTTAAATCTAATTGACCTGACTGTCTATTTCGGAATTCGATATTATTTTTCTTGCATCTAGTTTTCTGATTTTCTCTTTTGTTTGCAAAATAGTTATGAGCTAACGGGTCTAATCTACTCCGTAAATTGTTTGCCCTTTCTTCTGTTTGGTAAAAAAATCTTCCCTTATGTTGGTTCATAAATTCATTGAACTCCACGCTTTCTAAAATTTCATCTGTTTCAAAAATAAACTGTCTATTTTTTTCCAGAAAGAAATAGCAATAAAAAGTTTCACTGTTGGTTCGAGGGTGATTTTCTGACCTGTTTCTATTTTGTAGATAAACGACTTCGTATGTTTCTATTCTTAGGTTTTTTCTTTCTACAGGCGCGCCTAGTGTGGGTAATTTTCATGGTCCCAAAATAATGTGTGATCAGTCGCTTCAAAAGTTTTATTTGGGGTTTGAGTAATGTCCGGAGTTGGAGGTTGGTTATCCGTAATTTGAGTTGCTTTGGTAGTTAATGATTGAATCAGTCTGTTTCTGTCAAACCTATTGCTTCATGGGAGTTTCTATATTTTTCCTAACGAAACCTCTACCGCGACAAATCGACCTATTAATTGCTTTAGGGATAGCGCCCGTGTTTTTGGGTGAAGTTGGGACCATTTTTCTGATTCTTGGTCTCGCTGTGACCTTATCCGAATTAATATTATGGATTGGAAGTTCAGCGGCACCTTCCAAGACCAAACTATCGTGATCGCTTTGCGTGTTAGTGAGGTTAGTCATTATTTTCTTCACTGTACACGACCTGAGTTTAATTTATATCAAGTTCAAATTATTATTGGTGGGACACCCTGTATATATTTGTCCGATGTGGTATCTTAACTTGAAATTCCCATTCTGGTATGAGATTTGTATTGAAATTGTAGTTTGGTATCCAATTAATTCTCGAGTTGGAAAGTATGTTTATTTTCTCCGTAGTACCCTCTGTTTAGAAGATACGTCGCGTGTCCTTGGCGCGACTCGCGGGTATGGCTCGCTGCACGTGCGAACTTGTTTGCTCGCTTGAACGGTTCGTTTTCGTTCAAGGCTAGAAATATTCAAGAAAAATCAGAATTCGTTATGTTCCTCTTTTTTGTAGGTTTCTTGTTTTATACGACCCTTTTTATTTTTTAAGAGATTAAATTTCTAAATTTCCCAAGAAATTTAATCATCTTTTCGAATGTTCTTTTTGCATGACTTCATAAACCGATTCTAAGCCCATTTCTTCCATCTTAACTCGACTCAGCTTTTATTTCGCCGAGAGAAAAATTGTTATTTTAACTTCCTTTCATGGTCCTATTTTTACGTATTTCATTCACGGGGATAATAGCAAGAAGCGAAAATGGAAAAATCTTAAATCTTTCCATTTTCGCAACTTGGTATTACCCCCGTGAATAAAATACGTAAAAAAGAACATTCGAAAAGATTATTACATTTTCTTGGGAAATTTAGAAATGTAGTGTCTTTAAAAATAAAAAGGGTCGTGTGAAAAAAGAAACCTGCAACATAGAGAAAGATAACGAATTCTGATTTTTATCGAATATTTGTAGCCTATTCTTTCCCATTCTATTCTATACTTTACTACTCTATTCTATTCTATTCTATTCTATCCTATTCTATCCTATTCTATTCTACTCTATTCTATTCTATTCTATCCTATTCTACACTATTCTAGTCTAGTCTAGTATATTCAAGTCTATTCTATTCTATTATATTCTGTTCCATGATATTCTATTCCATTCTATTCTATTCTATTCTATTCTAGTCTAGTCTAGTCTTTTCAAGTCTATTCTATTCTATTCTGTTCTATGCTATTCTATTCTATTCTAGTCTATTCTATTCTATTATATTCTTTTCTTTCATATTCTATTATTTTCTATTCTTTTCTAGTCTAGTCTATTCAAGTCTATTATAGTTTATTCTATTCTATTTTATTCTATTATATTCTGTGCTGCTCTATGCTATTCTATTCTATTCTATTCTATTCGAATCTATTATATTCTTGTCTATTCAATTCTATTCCATTCCATTCTATTCTATTCTATTCTATTCCATTCTATTCCATTCTATTCTGTTCTTTTCTATTCCACTCTATTCAACTCTATTCTAATCTATTCTATTCTATGATATTCTATTCTATTATATTCATTTCTATTCTATTCGATTCTACTCTACTCTATTCTATTTTATTCTACTCTATTCTATTCTATTCTATCCTATCCTATCCTATTATATTTTATTTTATTCCATTTCACTCTATTCTTTTCCATTCTTTTCTATTCTACTCTATTCCCTT
Organism: Andricus grossulariae; assembly: GCA_011634705.1. Lineage (NCBI taxonomy): Eukaryota > Metazoa > Arthropoda > Insecta > Hymenoptera > Cynipidae > Andricus > Andricus grossulariae. The sequence goes on from JAABKJ010075445.1 coordinate 51,813,739, forward strand.
CTAGTCTGTTTTATTCTATTCTATTCTATTCTATTCTATTCTATTTCATTCTTTTCTATTCTATTATGTTTCATGGTATTCTATTATATTCTATTCTATTCCATTCTATTCTATTCTATTCTATTCTATTCTACTCTAATCCATTCCAGTCTAGTCTAGTCTAGTCTTGTCTATTCTATTCTATTCTATTCCATTCTATGCCATTCTATTATATTCTATTCTATTCTGTTCCGTTCTGTTCTGTTCTATTCTGTTCTGTTCTGTTCGTTTCTGTTCTGTTCGTTTCTGTTCTATTCTATTCTTTTCTTTTCCTCTCTTTTCTATTCTATTCTATTATATTTTATTCTATTCAATTCTATTCTATTCTACTCTATTCAATTCTATTCTATTCTATTCTATTCTATTCTATTCTATATTATTCTAGTACTTTCCATTCTATTCCATTCTATCATATTCCATTCTATTCTATTCTTTTCTATTCCATTTCATTCTATTTCATTCCATTCTATTACATTCTATTCCATTCTATTCATTTCTGTTTCGCTCTATTCGATTTATTCTATTCCATTCCATTCTATTTCATTTCATTCTATTACATTCTATTCTATTCAGTTCCATTCTATTCTGTTCTATTCTATTCTACTTTACTCCACTCCACTCTATTTCATTCTATTCTATTCTATTTTATTCCAGAACTTTTCATTCCATTCCATCTATTCTATTCTTTTCTATTCCATTTCATTCTATTCCATTCCATTCTATTTCATTCTATTTCATTCTATTCTAATTTACTTCACTCCACTCCATTCCATTATATTCTATTCTATTTTATTCTAGTACTTTCCATTCTATTCCACTCTTTTATATTTCATTCTATTCTATTCTTTTCTATTCCATTTCATTCTATTTCATTCCATTCTATTCCATTTTATTCCATTCCATTCTATTCTATTCTATTCTACTCTATTCTATTCTAATTTACTACACTTCATTCCATTCCATTATATTCTATTCTATTTTATTCTAGTACTTTCCATACTATTGCATTCTATTATATTCCATTCTATTCTATTCTTTTCTATTCCATTTCATTCTATTTCATTTCATTCTATTTCATTCTATACTATTCTATTCCATTATATTCTATTCTAATTTACTACACTCCATTCCATTCCATTATATTCTATTCTATTTTATTCTAGTACTTTCCATTCTATTTCATTCTATTATATTCCATCCTATTCTATTCTTTTCTATTCCATTTAATTCCATTCCATTCTACTCCATTATATTCCATTCTATTCCATTCTGTTCCATTCTATTCCATTTTATTCAATTCTATTCCATTCTAATCCATGCTATTCCATTATATTCGATTTTATTCTATTCTATTCTTGTATATTCTATTCTATCCTATTCTATTCTATTCTATTTAATTATATTCTATTCTATTCCATTTTATTCCATTCTATTCCATTTCATTCCATTTTAATTTACTCCACTCCGCTCTATTTCATTATATTGTATTCTATTTTAGTCTAGTCCTTTCCATTCTATTATATTCCATTCTATTCTATTCTTTTCTATTCCGTTCCATTACATTCCATTACATTCCATTCCTTTCCATTCCATTCTTTTCTATTCTAATTTACTCCAGTCCTTTCTATTCCATTATATTCTATTATATTTTGTTCTAGTCTTTTCCATTGTATTCCATTCTAATATATTTTATTCTATCCCATTCTATTCCATTCCATTCGATTCAATCACATTGCATTCTATTCTATTCTATTCCAATTTACTCCACTCCATTCTATTTCATTATATTCTATTCTATTTTATTTTAGTCTTTTCCATTCTATTCCATTCTATTATATTCCCTTCTATTCTATTCTTTTCTATTCCATTCCATCCTATTTCATTCTATTCTATTTCATTCCATTCTTATCCATTCTGTTCCATTCTATTCCATTCCATGCTATTCTATTCTATTCTATTCCATTCTATTTTGTCCATTCTATTCTATTCAACTTTACTCGACTTTACTCTATTTCATTCTATTATATTCTATTTTATCCTAGTCTTTCCCATTCTATTATATTCTATTCCACTCTATTCTATTCTATTCTATTCTAATCCATCCCATTTTATTATATTCGATTCTATTCCATTCTATTCTATTCCATTCTATTATTTTCTATTCTATTCTATCCTATTCCATTCTATACTGTCGCATTCTAATCTAATATATTCTATTCTGTTCTGTTTTATCTCATGCTAATCTATTCTAATTTATTCCCCTATTATTCACCTGTTTTTTATGTTTTCATTAATTTTTGGGCTACGTTGCTTTCCAGGAAGGGTGCAGGGGGGGGGGGGCAAAAATGCAGTTTTCAACTTCTACTAAAATACTCAATGATTAATTGGCCTTTTTTGTCAATTTTATGAACCAAGCTGCAGATTAAGTATTTATGAACATATACACCTAGAAAATATTTAATACAAATTTTTTTATTAATTATACATGTTTCATGTTAGTACTTTTCGCTGGAAGTTAGATTAAAAAAAATATATTTTAATAATCAATCAGAAAGTTTCGAAAAAAGCCCTGAAATTTTTGCAAATTAATTAGCATTTAAAAAAAAATCATCATCAAGATTCCCAATTTTTAAAAATTTAGCTTATGTTGGCATTTGACAACGGAAATGGGTATTTTTGATGAAGAATTATTATTTTTCAAAGACCATTTTTTTCAATAATGTACGTTTTCCGGTTTGTAGTTCTTTTTGACCGGAAATTTCACTATTCCATTTTTGGTTAGAAAATTTTTCTTTTATAAGTTGAAAATTCAACTAATTAAAAAAAAATTGATCTATTCTGTTGAAAATTCTTTTACTTTTTGGTTTAGAATTAATTTTTATAACTAAAAATGTACCTATTCGATTTTTAGTTGAAAATTGTTATTTTTGATTAAAAATGTATCTTTTCTCTCGAAAATTAATCTACTTGTATGAAAGTTCATCCTTTTTGGTTTGGAATGCTATTGTTTGTTTGTTAATTAATCTGTTTTGGTTATAAATTAATCTTATTTTGCTTGAGGATTCAACAATTGGGTAGAAAATTAAACTATTTTTTTGAAAGTTACCTTTTTTGTTAAAAAAAATCATATTTTAAGTTTGAATTTAACTATCTGGTTGAAAATTACACAATTTTCTTGAAAATTGATGTATTCTGTTAAAATTTTGTGTTTTTTGGCAAAAAATTAAACTTCTCGCTGAAAATTGACCTTTTTATTTGAAAATTCAACCACTTGGTTGAAAGTTAAATAAGTTTATCAAAAATTCATATTTTTCAAAGATTCTCCTCTTTGTTTAAAAATTTAACTTTTCTGTTGAAAATTAATTTATTTTTTGGTTGAAAATTAATCTTCTTATTTGAAAATTCATCATTTTTGGTTCAAATGCTACAGAAATTTGAGATTTATCAATGTAAAATTTTATTATTTAACCAAAGCCAGACGAATTCAACCAAATGAAAATTTGTATTTGACATGGGCAATAGTAACATTATTTTCAAATATAAATCAAAAGTTGTATTTTTATAACACGTGAAAATTACCATTTTTCAATATTTTCATTGCATTATTTAAATTGAAATAATTATTTTTAAAAACAAAAAATTACTCAAAAAGATAAATTTTGGTACAAAAAAAATGGAAGAATTACATTATCAGTTGAAATAATTAATGTTTAACAAAGAAAAAAGGAATTTGGAAAAATTGTTCATTTTTGGACCCCTCAATAGGACGAAAAGTGAAATTTCATCTAAGAAGGATAAATTTTGTAACAAAAATAGAAAACATACATTTTTAGTGAAAAAAATTAATTCTCAAAAAAAAAAAAAAATTGTCAACAAAATAGTTAAAATTTTAATCAAAGAAATTAATTTTTAACTGAAATAATGAATCTTCAAACGAAAAAAATGAATATTCAATTTAACAGTTGAATTTTCAACCGAAAAGATAAATTAAAAAAAAATGGCTAAATTTTCGACCAAACAGATGAATTTTCAACCAAGAACATTAAATGTCTATAAAAAAAGATAAATTTTCGACAAAAAATAGAATAGTTAAATTTTGAGTTAAGAAAATCAATTTTCAATAAAGAAATGAATTTTCTAATCAAAGAAGATTAATTTTTAACAAATGGATGAATTTTCAAATAAAAATTTATATTGAAAAAAAATTTTTAATCTATAAGTTAAATTTTCAATGAAAAAAAGAAACTATTTTTTAACAAAATAGTAAAATTTTCAAGCACAGAAATTAGATTTTTACGAAAATAATGAATCTTTTGAATTCCCAAATCTTTGAATTTTTAACCTAATAGTTGAATTTTCAATCCAAAAATGTGCATCTTCCACAAGAAAAAAATTTAATTTTCAACCCAAAAAATACGAGAAGTAAATTTTCAACATTAAAAGAACAATTTTCTAACAAAAATAGAATACCTAGATTTTTAGTAAAAAAAAAATAATAAAAGTTTCAACAAAATAGTTGAATTTCAAATAAACAAATTAATTCTTAACTAAAATCTACTGGTTGGTTGAAAGTTGAACTAATTTGTTAAAATTTAATTTTTTGGTTGAAGATTCAAAATTTTTGTTGGAAATTCATCCTTTTGGTTGAAAACTGGTATTTTTGGTCAAAACTTAACTTTTTAAGTAAAAAATAAACTATTCTAGCTTTCTGTTGGTTGAAAATTCAACTAACTTGTAGAAATTTGAAATACTTTGTTAAAAATTAATTTTTTGGCAAAAAGTTGATAATTTATTATTTAAATTTTATATAAATTGTTATTTCCACGTTTTGTTCATTGCAAATTTTAATTTCTTCGGAAAGCAGAGTGGATCAGATGATAACGTGCTAGGAAAGTTTTTGATCACTGATAAACTAAGAACCGCATTGGGATTCGAACCCGCGACAGCGTGGTTCCTAGTATCAGTGACTGAAAACTTTCCAAGTACTTTACCATCTGATCCACTCCGCTTCCCAAAAAAAGTAAATTTTTCAAAGAACAAAACCTGAGAATGAGAATTTATATATTATTATAATTATACTATTGAGTCATATCCCTTTCGGGGTAAACGTGACTCACTCGGTGAGAAAGGGAATAATGTGGGGGAGGGGGTATAGATTTTTAGATTTATATAGAATTCCCGTGTTATTTATTTAAATAACACGTTCGTTCCGCAAGACTGCTCCGACCCAGGTCGCTGATCAATCTCTCTAGCCATCACCCTTTTCAAATAATCACCCATCACCAGTTTCTTGAAATGTTTTAAAATACCCTAAAATATTTAAAATCCCTTGAAATCTTTTGAAATTCCTTGACATTTTTTGAAGATATTTAAAATTCCTTGAAAGATTAAACAATACCCTGAAATTTTTCAAATACTTAAAAATCTTTTGAAATTCCTTGGCATTTTTTAAAGCTACTTAAAATTTCTGGAAAGATTAAAAACTACGCTAAAAACTTTAAAATCTTTTGGAATACCTTCAAATTATAGAAATCTATTAAAAATTTCTTGAAATGTTTTAAAATACCCTAAAATAGTTTAAATCCCTTGAAATCTTTTGAAATTCCTTGACATTTTATCAAGCTATTTAAAATTTCTTGAAAGATTAAAAAATACCCTAAAATTTTAAAAATTCTTTGGAATACCTTCAAATTATCGAAATCTATTAAAAGTTTCTTGAAATGTTTTAAAATACCCTAAAATATTTAAAATCCCTTGAAATCTTTTGAAATTCCTTGACATTTTTTCAAGATATTTAAAATTCCTTGAAAGATTAAACAATACCCTGAAATTTTTCAAATACTTTAAAATCTTTTGAAAATGCTTGATATTTTTCAAAGCTATTTAAAATTTCTACCCTAAAATATTTCAAGCCACTGAAATCTTTTGAAATCCCTTCAAATTTCTTGAAGCTACTTAAAATTTTTTGGAATTCAAAACAAAATATTTCAATCATTTGGTATTCCTTCAAATTACTGAAATCTATTAAAAATTCCTTGGAATATTTTAAAAGAGTCTGAAATATTTTAAATCCCTTGAAATCCCTTGAAAATTTCTAAAGCTCTTGAATATTCCTTGGAATTTATAGAAATCTTTAAATTATTTGGAATTCCTTCAAATTACTGAAATTTATTCAAAATTATTTGGAATCTTTACAAATATCCGAAAATATTTCAAATCCCTTGAAATCTTTCGAAATCCCTTGAAATTTTTTAGAGCTATTTAAAATTTCTTGAAAGATTAAAAACTACCCTAAAATCATTAAAATCCTTTGAAATCTTTTAAAATTCCTTGCATTTCTTTAAAGCTCCTTAAAATTATTTGGAATTTGAAACAAAATCTTTCAATCATTTGGTATTTCTTCAAATTACTGAAATCTATTAAAAATTCCTTGGAATATTTTCAAATAGCCTGAAATATTTCAAATCCTTTGAAATCCCTTGAAAATGTCTAAAGCTCTTGAAAATTCCTTGAGATTCAAGGAAATCTCTACATCATTTGGAATTCCTTAAAATTACTGAAACCTGTATAAAATTCTTTGGAATCTTTACAAATTTCCTAAAATATTTCAAATCCTTTGAAATATTTTGAAATTCCTTGAATTTTTTTCAAGCTATTTAAAATTTTTTTGAAAGATTAGAAATTTTGATTAGAAAAAAATTATTACCCTGAAATATTTCAAACCTTTGAAATCTTTTTAAATCCCTTCAAATATTTCAAACTATTTAAAATTTTTTGGAATTTACAAAAATCATTTTGAATTCCTTCAAATTATCGGAATCTATTAAAAATTTCTGGAAATGTTTTAAAATATTTTAAATCCCTTGATATCCTTGTAAATCCCTGGAGATTTTTTCAAACTATTTAAAATTCCTTGAAAGATTAAAAATACCCTAAAATATTTAAAATCCCTTGAAATCTTTTGAAATTCCTTGAATTTTTTTCAAGCTATTTAAAATTTCTTGAAAGATTAAAATATACCGTAAAATATTTCAAATCCTTTTAAATCTTTTGAAATTCCATGACATTTTTAAAGCTATTTCAAATTTCTTAGAAGATTAAAAAATACCCTAAAATATTTCAAACTATTTAAAATTCTTTGGAATTTAAAAAAATCTTTAAATCATTTGGAATTCCTTCAAATTATCGAAATCTATTAAAAATTTCTTGAAATGTTTTAAAATACCCTAAAATATCTTAAATCCCTTGAAATCTTGGGAAATTCCTTGATATTTTTTAAAGCTATTCAAAATTTCTTGGAAAATTAAAAAATACCTTAAAATATTTCAAACCTTTGAAATCTTTTGAAATCTCATCAAATTTTTTGAAGCTATTTAAAATGATTGAAATCTATTAAAAATTCCTTGGAAACTTTTGAAATACCCCGAAATATTTCAAATCCTTTGAAATCCCTGGAAAATTTCTAAAGCTCTTGAACATTCCTTGGAATTTAAAGAAATCTTTATATAATTTGGAATTCCTTCAAATTACTGAAATCTATTTAGAATTCTTTGGAATCTTTACAAATGTCCTAAAATATTTAAAATCCCTTGGAATCTTTTGAAATTCCTTGACATTTTTCAGAGCTATTTGAAATTTCTTGAAAGATTAAACAATACCATAAAATTTTTAAAATTCTTTGGAATACCTTGAAATTATCGAAATCTATTAAAAGTTCCTTGTAATGTTTTAAAATACCCTAAAATATTTAAAATAACTTGAAATTTTTTGAAATTCCTTGACATTTTTTCAAGATATTGAAAATTCCTTGAAAGATTAAAAAATACCCTAAAATCTTTCAAATGCTTTAAAATCTTTTGAAATCCCTTCAAATTTTTTAATGCTAATTCAAATTTCTTGAAAGATTAAAAATACCCAAAAATATTTCAAATCCTTTAAAATCTTTGAAATCCCTTGAAATTTTTGTAAGCTACTTAAAATTTCTTGAAAGAATAAAAAATACCCTAAAATCTTTAAAATCTTCTGGAATACCTTCAAATTATAGAAATCTATTTAAGATTTCTTGAAATAATTTAAAATACCCTAAAATAGTTTAAATCCCTTGAAATTTTTTGAAATTCCTTGAAAATTTTAAAGCTATTTCAAATTTCTTGGAATATTAAAAAATACCCTAAAATATTTCAAATTATTTAAAATTCTTTGAAATTAAAAAAAAAAAAACTTTAAATCATTTGAAATTCCTTCAAATTATCGAAATGGATAAAAAATTTCTTGAAATGTTTTAAAATGCCCTAAAATATTTTAAATCCCTTGAAATCGCAGAAAACTTGGCACTGGCGAAAGAGATGATTCGCCTTTTTCCGTCGGATTCCTCTTGCATAAGGACGGCCCCCATCCCACGGGCGCTCGCATCCGTTTGTAAAACAAATCTCAAATCTGGGTCCGGTCGACTGAGTGTTACCGGACGTTGGAAGGCAGACTTGGCTGCTTCGAAGTGGGCGAGACTTTCGGGGGTCATTTTGTATGGCCGTTTTGTCGATAGTAAGTCAGACAAAGGGGCCAAAATTATCGAGGAATTGGGTATATATTCTTTTACCCAATTGCATATACCAAGGAAGGAGCGCATCTCTTTGCGCGTGCGCGGAGGGGTGGCATTTTTAATGGCTTCAATGTGCCCTGTTTGCGCCGAGTTTCCCTCGGTGCTGACCATATGGCCGAGGTAAGGAAGTGTCGTCTGCCCGAAACTGCACTTGGCAGGGGCGACTGTGAGTCCGTAAATGGACAGGCGCTCGAAGACGAGAGCCAAGTGAAGAAGATGCTCTTCCCAGTTTCTCGAATAAATGACGATATCGTCAAGGTAGGCAATGGCGTATATGCCCCATTGCTCGGCGAGGACTTGCCGCATCAAATTTTGGAAAGTTCCGGGCGCGTTCTTGAGACCGAACGGCATCACCCGGAACTGAAACTGACCTCCCCCTGGCGTTGAAAAGGCTGTGTACTGGCGGGACCCTGGCGACGTAGGGACCTGCCAGTATCCGCTCTTCAAATCAAGAGTGGAGAATATTTTTGCTGTGCCCAGATCCTTCAAGGTTTCGTGGATTCTGGGCAGGCATTGTGGTGCGTCGACCGTCATACTATTCAATCGACGGTAATCGACGCAGAAGCGGTAATCGCCGTCCTTTTTACCGGCGATTACAATAGCGGAGCTGAAGGGGGATGAAGTAGGCTCAATGATGCCGTCGCGAAGCATCTCTCGGACTTGTACGTCGATGTATTTACGTTTTTCGTCCGAGTAGCGTCGAGGTGCTTCGCGAAAAGGGTGGCCATCCTTGAGCTGAATTTCGTGTTGTACATTGGCCAGTGTTTGCTTGAGTCGGCCGTTGCCGTGAAACAACGAGGCGTGTTGCTGCACGAGTTTCGAAAACTCCCCCTGTAGATTAGAGGGAAAGCTGTTCTGCACCGTAACTTCTTCGGTCGGAAAAGCGAGTTCGTGCGAGTGGGGGAGGGGACTAAGGTATACGCGTTGACGACCCGTGGTACCGACGAAGATGCAGTCGGCCACGTGGTCGTGTATTACCTTATGATGACGAAGCCAGGGCCGGCCGAGTATCATTTCGGAGCGGAGTTCTGTGCTAACGTGAAATACGCCGGAGTAAGCTACCCCCTGAAGAACGGGATTTAGCTTAATGGCACCTTCGAGGGTGATAGTGGCCCCTACGGCTGCGAGGAGCGCGTGGGGTGGGCATGGAGTACGAGTTGCGTACTCAGAGTTCGTCAGAATTTTTGTGTTTACAAAATTTTCTGACGCTAGTGTGTCGATCTCAGCGATCACCTCGCGGTTGCCCAGTAGCATTCGGACACGCGGGAGGCTGCTGAGATCAGCGAAAACCGCACTTATAACTGGGGTGCGTTCGGGGCGGCCGGGGCGGTTTGGACGTCGTTCTCGGCGGCCCGGTCTCGCCAGTTTCCTGGGACCGCAGCGGCTTGTCAGGCACGTATTGCTGGGCAGTCTCGGCGTAATGTTGCCCCGGGCAATAGTGGCATTGCGGTGGGGGTCGAGCGTTCGTTGTCGGTGCTGCCGTGTTAGGGCCCTGTCCGGGCTGTATCGTGGCAGCGACTGTCTTGTCCCGAGGATTTTTTCTTGCTGGTTTGCGAGGGGCATCCTCAGCTTCGTCGGATTCGGCTTGTACGGCCCGTACTACCAAATCCTCGAAAGAGGAAATGGTCGCAGCTCGCAGAACTTTTTTTATGGAAGGTTTGAGTGCCTCGAGGAGTAAAGCCACCACTTGTGACTCAGTGGCTTGCGGGAGAAGCCGTAATGCAAGGAGATATTTTTGTTTTAAAAATATCCACACTGCTTCTTTCTCCTCCTGCTTTGTTGCATATAATTTTATATGCAGTTTATTGACTGCCGATGCTCCCGCGAAATGTTGGATTAGTAGGTTCTTGAACTTACCCTATGGTAGGGATAAGTTTCGTTACGCCTCGTACCACTTGTTTGCGCGTTCATTTAATTACTTGGCCACCATGCGTGACCACAGTCCGATGTCGATGGATGCTTCGGTAAAATACCATTCGCACTGATCGATGAACTCCTCGGGATCCTCGTGATCTATGCCCGCGAATGTAGGACGCGGGACATCTGGTGTGCGGAACGCACGAATTAGTGCGCGCCAATCCATCATTGGCGACTGTGTCGGAAGGGCCGGTGCTTGAAGACGTTCCGTTGCAGCAACTGCTGCGTTGTCAGTTCTTGCCTGCGTACGAGCAGGCGAGCGCGCCTGGCCCCGGACGGGCGAGTGCGTGGGTGCCCGGACAAGTGAACGTGTGGTTGACCTTGTCTGTCTGGTCGGTAAGAGAATGGGCCTCGAAATCCTCGTGGGTATTTGATCCGGGCGGCTGCTCGGGCCGGGGATGTGCTCATTCTCAGCTAGCGGTTCTCGAAGAAGAACGTCGGGTGTGCAACGGGCGGTTTATGGGACCGAGCGGCTTCTTGCTTTCTGTGAGGTGGGGGTGGTGGAACGATTTCGACCCGCTCCCGTTTGTGTGGGAGGGGGTGAGGTGGTATCCATATTTTCCGCGGATTCTGCGGCGGAATTGTTGAGCGCCACCGATTTTTGATTTTCAGACTCGAAAACTGATGTGTTTCTGGTAGCCATCGTTTTTGTTGGTGGTCTACCAGGGCCACGGCGGGTTGAGCTCGGAGAGCGAATCATTGGGTTGTGTGCAGATTCGATTCCAACTCGGTTTGAAATCAGGAATGCGGAAAAAATAAATTCTGCACCACACGTTTGGGCCGCCAAATTGATATATGTTACGGGGGGGGAGATATAGGCAATATGGGAGGGGGGGCTTTTGACATTTTTGGGGAAAAATTTTTTCTTCAGAAAATTTTTCCTCAGAAAATTTACTATCGAAATTTTCAATGCTATTGTTGTTATTGAAGTCGATAGTGCATTAGACATTGTTGGGAAAAAAAGTTTTTTTCAGAAAATTTTGCCACAGAAAATTTACTATCGAAATTTTCAATGTTATTGTTGTTATTGAAGTCGATATCGCTTTTGACATTTTCGGGGAAAATTTTTTTCATGAGAAAATTTTTCCTCAGAAAATTCACTATCGAACTTTTCAATGTTATTGTAGTTATTGAAGACGATAATGCATTTGACATTTTTGGGGAAAAATTCTTTCTTCAAAAAATTTTTCCTCAGAAAATTTACTATCGAAATTTTCAATGTTATTCTTGTTATTAAAGCTGATAGCGCTTTTGACATTTTTTGGGAAAAATTTTTGCTTCGGAAAATTTTTCCTTAGAAAATTTACTATCGAAATTTTCATTGTTATTATTGTTATTCAAGCCGATAGCGCTTTTGACATTTCTGGGGAAAAATTTGTTCTAAAGAAAATTTTTGCTCAGAAAATTTACAATCGAAATTTTCAATGTTATTGTTGTGATTGAAGCCGATAGCGCTTTTGACATTTTTTGGGAAAAATTTTTGCTTCTAAAAATTTTTCCTTAGAAAATTTTCTATCGAAATTTTCATTGTTATTATTGTTACTCAAGCCGATAGCGCTTTTGACATTTCTGGGGAAAAATTTGTTCTAAAGAAAATTTTTGCTCAGAAAATTTACGATCGAAATTTTCATTGTTATTGTTGTTAATGAAGCCGATAGCGCTTTTGACATTTTTCGTGAAAAATTTTTTTTTCAGATAATTTTACCACAAAATATTTACTACAGAAATTTGCAATGTTATTGGTGTTATTGAAGCCGATAGCGCTTTTGACATTTTTGGGGAAAAATTTTTTCTTGAGAAAATTTGTCCTGAGAAAATTAAGTATCGAAAATTTCAATGTTATTTTTGTTATTGAAGCCGATAGCGCTTTTGACATTTTTGGGAAAAATTTTTTCTTCAGAAATTTTTTCCTCAGAAAATTTACTATAGAAATTTTCAGTGTTATTGTTGTTATTGAAGTCGATAGTACATTGGACATTGTTGGGAAAAAAAGTTTTTTTCAAAAAATTTTGCCACAGAAAATTTACTGTCGAAATTTTCAATGTTATTGTTGTTATTGAGGCCGATAGTGCTTTTGACATTTTTGGTTAAAAATTTTTTCTTCAGAAAATTTTTCCTCAGAAAATTTAATATCGAAATTTTCAATGTTATTGTTGTTATTGAAGCCGATAGCGCTTTTGACATTTTTGCGGAAAAATTTGTTCTTCAGAAAATTTACTATCGAAATTTTCAATGTTATTGTTGTTATTGAAGCCGATAGTGCTTTTGACATTTTTGGGGAAAAATTTTTTCTTCAGAAAATTTTTCCTCAGAAAATTTACTATCGAAATTTTCAATGTTATTGTTGTTATTGAAGTCGATAGTGCATTTGACATTTTTGGGGAAAAATTTTTTCTTCAGAAAATTTGTTCTCAGAAAATTTACTATGGAAATTTTCAATGTTATTGTTGTTATTGAAGCCGATAGTGCTTTTGACATATCTGGGGAAAAATTTTTTTCCAGAAAATTTTTGCTCAGAAAATTTACCATCGAAATTTTAAATGTTATTGTTGTTATTGTACCCGATAGCGCTTTTGACATTTTTGGGGAAGAATTTTTTCTCCAGAAAATTTTTCCTCAGAAAATTTTTCATCAGAAAATTTAACATCGAAATTTTCAATCTCATTGTTGTTATTGAAGTCGATAGTGCATTTTACATTATTGGGAAAAAAAGTTTTTTTTCAGAAAATTTTGTCACAGAAAATTTACTATCGAAATTTTCAATGTTATTGTTGTTATTGAAGCCTATAGCGTTTTTCACATTTTTGGGGAAAAAATTTGTCTTCAGAAAATACTTCTTGAGAAAATTTTCTATCGAAATTTTCAATGTTATTGTTGTTATTGAAGCCGATAGCGCTTTTGACATTTTTGGTGAAAATTTTTTTTCTTAGAAAATTTTACCACAGAAAATTTACTATCGAAATTTTCAATGTTATTGTTGCTATTGAAGCCGATAGTGTTTTTGAGATTTTTGGGAAAAAATTTTTTCTTCAGAAAATTTTTGCTTGGACAATTTTTCTATCAAAATTTTTAATGTTATTGTGGTTATTGAAGCCGATAGCGCTTTTGACATATTTGAAGAAAAATTTTTTCTTTAGAAAATTTTTCCTCAGAAAATTTACTATCGAAATTTTCATTTTATAGTTGTTATTGAAGCCGATGGCGCTTTTGACATATTGGGTGAAACATTTTTTTCTCAGAAAATTTTTCCTCAGAAAATTTACTATCGAAATTTGCAATGTTATTGGTGTTATTGTAGCCGATAGCGTTTTTCACATTTTTGGGGGGAAAAATTGTCTTTAGAAAATTTTTCCTCAGAAAATTTTCTATCGAAATTTTCAAGGGTATTGGTGTTATTGAAGCCGATAGCGCTTTTGACATTTTTGGGGAAAAATTTTTTCTTTAGAAAATTTTTTCTCAGAAAATTTACTATCGAAATTTTTAATATTATTGTTGTTATTGAAGTCGATAGTGCATTTGACATTGTTGGGAAATTTTTTTTTTTTTTAATTTTTCCTCAGAAAATTTACTATCGAAATTTTCAATGTTATTGTTGATATTGAAGCCGATAGCGCTTTTGACACTTTTTGTGAAACATTTTTTTTCAGAAAATTTTTCCTAAGAAAATTTACTATTGAAGTTTTCAATGTTATTGTTGTTGTTGAAGCCGATATTGCTTTTGACATTTATTGGGAAAAATTTTTTCTCCAGAAAATTTATGCTCAGAAAATTTACTATCGAAATTTTCAATTTTATTGTTGTTATTGAAGCCGATAGTGCTTTTGACATTTTTGGGAAAAAATTTTTTCTTCAGAAAATTTTTCCTCAGAAAAATAAATCTTACATAAATATTATTATTATATAAATATTCTTAACTATTCCAGTTGAAAATTCATCAGTTTGTTTGGAAATTGTTCTTTTTTATTTCAAAATTCAAATATTTCGTTGAAAATTTGCCTTTTTTAGTTGAAAAATCAACTATTTGGTTAAAAATTGATCTTTTTTAGTTCAAAATTTAACTATTTGTTTGAGAACTCATGTATTTTGTTGGAAAATTATATCTTTTTTGGTAGAAATCAATCTTTTTGTTTAAAAATGCAACTATTTCAGTTAAAGATTCATCATTTTAATTGAAATTTCGTCTTTTTCGGTTAAAAAGTTAAATATTCCAGTTTAAAATTCATCAGTTTGTTTGAAAATTGATCTTTTTGTTTGAAAATTGATCTTTTTTAGTTCGAAATTCATCATTTTGGTTGAAAATAAGACAACTTGGTTGAAAGTTAAACTCTTTTGTTTAAAATTTATCTTTTTGGTTCAAAATTCATCTATTCCAGTTGAATTTTTTTTGTTCGTGGAAAATTATTTTTATATTGAAAATTTACCCATTCCATTTTTGGTTGAAAACTGGTCCTTTTTAGTGCAAAATTCAACAATTGGTTGACATTTTTTTTTACATTCAACGATTTGGTTAATAATTCATATATGTTGTTAAAAAATCGTATTTTTTCGTAGAAAATTAATCTTTTTGCTTAAAAATTCATCTATCTTGTTGAAAATGCAATATTTTTACTTGAAAAATCAGGAATTTTAAACGGTTTAAATTTAATTTAATATAGTAGTCACATTGATAATTAATTCATGGACTTTAGTGACAAATTCAAGAAATAATTACTTATGTTTGTTGTTTTATTCAATTAATTAATCGATGATGCTAATATATTTAAGAAAATCTTGTAATATAATTTGTCAGAGTTTTCTCAATTAAACATGTTAATTAAATCTCTAGAAATTAAAAAAAAAAACATTATTTATAATAAACTCGCGAGACTGTATACATATTCCGAGTGAATTGTTTTAAAAAATTTGAAAAATTTGAATGGCTCCGCAGTATGAACCTGGAGAAAATAAATAATAATAATAGTAATAATAAATACCTGGAGAAAACTAAAAATTTCTGGGTTTCCAGGATTTGAGTAGACGCCCTGACTGATAATAATTAGTTTTCAATTTATTAAAGAATCGAGCTAGTAAATATTTATAATCCTGATTAAATTTTTTTCAATCTTACAGAAAAGATAACCAAGGACGATATCGTGAGGGTGGCTTTACGATTACGTAAATCACCACCAAGTGTAGCAGCTCGAGGATTAGTTAGCGGAGTTCCAGCTCTTTCAGATATTCAAGCTGGTTTGCTGGACGCAAAAGGTGCGCTACCCGGGTCACGGAGTCGACTTTCGCTCAACATTTAATTTCAGTGTCAAAGTTTGTTATCTGTTTTCTTCATTTTTTTTTTTTCTGCAAATCCTCGATGACTAACGACTGTGAAAATAGGTTCTAACAATGTTTCCAAATCTCTCCTCTTTCTCAATAAAAAAAGAAGGTAAAATATAAAGAATTTTTGAAAACAATTCTAAAAACGACAAAGAGATTTTTTTAATAATGGTCGCCAAACTTGAAAAGACTTTCTGCATGACAATTTTTGCACTAAAATTGATAACCGAGATAGAAATTGAAAATTTAATAACGATTGTTGAAAAGAAAGACAAATATGTTTTGATGATTTTGTATTATGATTCCTGTAGCGTCCAAACGTTCTGAGGGGTGGATATTTGGCTCAAAATAAAAATCGCGTTTTATCGCCCGATGAGCTGTCGACATAAATGCTTCGTATTCTTCTTTGAAAGTTAATTTATGTACATATTTAACTAATAAACTTTGTTTTATTCAAGCCGCCTTTTTCCTAAAAACCATACTTTATTTAATACTAACTAGAACACTGTGCGCGCAATAATTATTTTATTATTATTTAATAATTTTTTTTTTTTAATTAAATTTTATTTAGATAAAAGATCTTCTCCTTTCACTCCGCTGGGATTCGAACACCAGGTTAACTGATTTCCGGTCAGGTGCTCTAACCACTGAGCTACTAGAGAGATCAGAGGAAGAATTCTTTTTTCTGAATCACGCTTTATTTAGCAAGATGTTACATATCAATTTTTAATAGAAATCTGTA
The DNA here is from genome assembly GCA_011634705.1 of Andricus grossulariae. Lineage (NCBI taxonomy): Eukaryota > Metazoa > Arthropoda > Insecta > Hymenoptera > Cynipidae > Andricus > Andricus grossulariae. Next base: position 51,830,346 of record JAABKJ010075445.1, read on the forward strand.
TTATCATCGGAGAAGGTAACAGATCGAGCAGAGTAATCCACACATAAAATGGAAGTCTACAATATCGACCAAAGTTATATTCTCCTGTTATTAAATTCTACTGTTTTTGCTTTTAAATGAAAATACTTCTTGCGTAAAGTATTTGGTTTGAAAATTAACTTTTTCACTGAACATTTAGTACTTTCGGGTAGAAAATTCAACTACTTGCTTGAAAGTCGAACTACTTAGTTAAAAATTAATTTTTTAAGGATCACCTCTTTGGTTTAAAATTTAATTTTTTGTTGAAAGTTCCTTTATCTTTGGTTAAAAACATTTTTTTCTGAGAATTTAACTATTTCATTTTTGGTTGAAAATTTATCCTTCATGAGTTGAAAATTCGAATATGTGGTGAAAAATTCATCCATTTCGTTGAAAATTTGTTCTTTTGAGTACAAAATTAATCTTGTATGTTAAAAATTCTATTATTTTGTTGAATTTTTTCTTATGAAAAAAAAACAAAATGTTTTGTTGCAAATGCGGAGGCCTGTAAATAAACTCTCAGTAAAAAAAATTAATTTTGAACCACAAAAAAAAACAACTAATTTTTGACCAAAGTAACAAAATTTTAACCAAAAAGATGAATAGGCGAATTTTCAACAACAAAAATGAACTTTCAACCTGATAGATGAATTTTAAACCAGAAATAAAATAGTTAAATTCTAAGATAAAAATTCGATTTATAAACAAACAAACAAAAAAAGAATCTTCAGCAGAATAATCAAATTTTTAACTCAAGAAATGAATATTTTACTAAAATGATGAATCTTCAACAAAAAATTTACTTTGATCCAAATAGCCGAGTTTTCTACCTCTCTAGCATGCAGGGATTTCTTGTGTTTCATACTGGAGATCATATCTTTCCTAGGCCTGATCGTTGAAAATCGAGCAAGAGCTAAGCTGAGTCTGGCTGCAGTATGTGCGTTAACTGATATTGTCGAAGAAGGTGCTGAGGCAGAAGTTGATCCTGTGTGCAGCTCGTGGAGAAAAAATAAATGTCACTCCACGCCGACGAAATCATTTTAAAAGACCAAATGTGATAGTAGAATGTCATCTAAATAACTAAATTTTGTTTTTTCAAGAACAAATTCTGCAACTTTCGGAGCAAAGTTTGAAAATCGATTACTCACACGCGCACATGTTGAAGGAACGAGGTTTATAAGTCGAAAAATATACAAACAGTGAATTTGTTAATTAGGTTCATTGGAAAAATTTTTAATTGTAAACTGATAAACGAGTATGATAGATGAGGTTCATTTCCTACTGATACTGGTGAACTTCGTGAAGAAGCAGCCGCATTCTCATCATAAATTATTTGAGAGACGAGGGAGCACTTGTTTATAAAATTTGTTTATAATATAACAAATGTTTAAGTACTTTTCATATTTTCGATCGAAAAACTCGTTTTGCTTATAAGTGTTTTAAATTTGCTGGAAAATAAATTAATTAACACTGCAAATATCCTTGAAACCATTTTGAAATACTTATTTGTTGATAACAAGTGCAATTAATTTTTGAACTTATAAACTATCACTAGACAATATACTTATTTTAGTGTGAAAATCAATTTTTCCACGCGCATGATTTTGTCCTTACTTTGGGCCATAACACGAGTTGAAGTCAACGTACAAAATTTCAAACATTCTCCGCAATCCTTGAAATATACTGAAATTCGACGCAGACACGCTTAGACAATTTTGGACATAATTCAAAAAATTGTAGGTTGCACGTAGTTGTCAAGTGTAGGAGATAAGTCCTAGAGCAAATCCTTGTGGAGTTAAATTATAGCGACATGACATGAAAAAAATTGAAATATCAGTAGTGTATAATATTTTCAACAATTCATTAGGTAACTTTAAACCTCCAATTTAATTGTGCAGGAGTATTAAAACGCACAAATCAAAGTCATCAATTATAATTCGAAAAATTGACCCATTCACTTAAAATAACACTTGACGTTAATAGAAATAATTTTGTTTTAAATTGCTACGATTCCAATTAAAACCATGAAAATTTTAGAAGCTTGTTCTTTGACATCTGAGTGGTCTTCACTACATAGAAGCCATATTGAATTATTTGACTATGTATCCCGAATTTCGAGACGACGAGAAACATCGTTAATTTTTTAACGTTTCAAGTTTTCCAACATTCAGTTTAAAAAATTTTTTTATTACAGTAGAAATGATATATTTATAGATTTTGCCTTCTGGTAAACTCTCAAATATCGAATTATAGTAATTATGTAAGATGGTTTAGATGCTCTACTCTATAATTCTTCATGATTGTGCGTTTGATACCTACTGGAGTTTCATTGATTTCTTCTTTGGTCAATAAAGTAACCCTGCCGCTTCGCATGTTTATTTTCACCCGTCTTTTGGTGTCAGCATAATTATGGTATAATCCAGAAAAAATATTATAACTTTCCACTATTGCAAAGACATCACCATCAGGTGCTGATAATACAATTTTTTTTTGGGTTCTCACAGGTTCTTATGTATGCCTTCTTATTGACATTTTAGTTGATGTATTGGTCAAACATGCAAAACGTAAACACATTTCTCATAAATCTTGCAATAAGCTGAGTTCGCTCCGTGTTCACCTTAAATGGTTATTCACAATAAAAATATGTCTCTTGCAGCCATGAGAAATTGGAGACACTGATTGGCCGCGAGAATTACATAGTTGAGAATCTACTGTAAGGTGCTGCGATACACGTTTTATTTTCATTGCGAAAGCAGCGCTCGCTGGTATACTAATTTATTTCTTTATCGACGAGCGCCAACACATTAAAAATAAGTTATTATATACTATACCGAAATAGTTTTAAAAAGGTTTTATTAATGAAACTGAATATATTCAGAAAATTATAAGTTAACATAAAGGAACGTAGAAGAAAGATAGAAAATCTCGAGAAATTTACTAGGTCCCTTTCTCACGCTTAGACAATTACAGAAATAAAGATTAAATTTACCAAAACGAACCGTGGAAAATTATGATATCCGGGCCAGTCTCGTCCAGCGTATAAATAAAAATCTGCAAGTTGTAAACTTGGGAAATTCGAAACAGAACACCCTGAATTTTAAAACGTTTCAACTTGATCCTTATAGCTTTTCCAAAAATTTCAGTGCCCCGTGGGCCCGTTGCGTTAGAAAAAGAAAACTCTTAAGGGGATAGATTTAGAACTGTAATTGGCTAAGCAAGACATTTTTATAACTTAGAATCTTCAGTTCGAATGCGTTTGCTCTTCAACGAGCGTTCAGTGAATTACTGTTAGTGCATGATTCTTAGTTTAAGAATTCAATATAATATTAAATGTTGTTAGTATGGTAGTCGGTCGCATATTAGTTCGCTCTTCAAATTTTGGTTGTTTCACTGGTAAATTGTGAGCAATATTCTCTACAGTGTGGTTCTAGTGTGATTAAAATTCATTATTGTAAAATAAATGATTGCAGTTTGGATGCAGTTCAGTCTCTTTTATAATAAATATTGACTAAAAGTGGAACGCCCATTCGTTCACGTTTCCTCTGTATAGCGTCTACGTTTCTCCAGCCTGTTCTCGTATTTGCTCGTCATTGTTTCTATAGTGTGGTGATAACATATTTATATTAGGCATAATGGCATTGAATATGACTGAGGGCAAATTTGAGTTACTGATGAAGAGATTCGGAAACTTGGAAACCTCTATTCTAAATCTATATATCTTCGAGCAGGATCGAATAATAGAGGCTATGGACAGAGCGCTCAGAAATTACAATTTGATCGTGTTTGAAGTTGCTGAGGAGGACGATGAAAAACTGGAGAGCGTGACTTGTGGGATTTTTAAATCTCATTTTAACATCGATCCAAGTAAGAGAGAGAAGATGGGGAGAAAAAGAAATAGGGAGATACAGCTAGAGAAAGAATTAAAACGAGGCGACTTTTTTTGACATAGTTTTACCCCCATTATGGAAACAGGGACTTATTATTTACGAGCGACTCAATACGATAACAATTAGTAATACTAAAGAGTGCTAAATATAAGCAATTATTGAAAAACTAAAAACACCTATAAAACTTTAGGAGTGAGTAAGGTGCGGAGTGAATAGGACACCGAATTGCACATAAAAGTCCTCATTTTCTTCAAAGTTTAACAAGTGACCCGGAATGTTCGAATGTACGAAAGGGGAAGTACTTCTCCTTAGCACGGTAGTTTGTGGACTGACCCGTACCGAGGTACCGATGTCCCTCTTTGGGCGCTGTCGACTATCGACCGAACTCTCGACCAATCGATGGATCGCTTGTCGATTCACAAATCGGGTTCGTTACCGGTACCACCTTGCAGTCTATCTGGAAATCTTACATGTCTTCCAGATCTCGTTCGAATTGTTGATTGAGGCAGCTCTTTCGAATTCTGAAGTTGAGGTTTCTCCGGTGTTTGGGGTGACATAACGTCGTCCGCTAAGACGTAAGCTGGTATGAGTCGGTCCACTGACACCTTGACTGGTTTTCCATCTATGAAAACTACAAAAGTCTTATCAGATCTGTCAATTACTTGATAAGGACCCTTGTAAGGAGACTGCAGTGATCTGTGTGCAGCGTAATGTCTAACGATAACGTAGTTTGTTGTGGCGAGTTCTTTAAATACAAAAACACGCTTGTTTCCGTTTCGAGTACCTTTAACTGGTTGAATTTGCTGGAAGTGTCTGCGAAGCTCTTGTGCGAATATCGATGATGGTTCCTTTGCTGATTGTGCACGTGGTGCGAGGAATTCGCCGGATAGTCGTAAGGGTTCGCCGTAAACTAGTTCGGCTGTTGTGGATTTGAGATCGTCACGCCAAGCTGACCTTATAGCCAGCATGACGACAGGCAGCATCTCAGTCCAGCGCTCGGTTGCATGGCATCGAATCGATGCTTTCATTTGACGGTGGAATCGTTCGACCAATCCATTGGCTTGAGGGTGGTAAGCTATTGTTCTGAAATGCTTGGTGCCGAGCATGCTATTGAGTTCGCGGAATAAACACGATTCAAATTGCCGGCCCTGATCCGTTGTAACTCTCAATGGTGTTCCAAAACGGGCGATCCATCCTGAGAAAAATACTTTTGCAATCGTTTCAGCTTCGATGTTTTCGATTGGAAAGGCTTCCGGCCAACGTGAGAAACGATCCACACACGTTAAGCAGTACTTATATCCTTGAGATGATGACAATGGACCAACGATGTCGATATGGACGTGTTCGAACCTTGATGATGGTAAAGAAAACTCCCCGATAGGTGATGAGACATGCCTGGAGATTTTCAAACGCTGACAATCCAAACAACTACGAGACCATTTCCTGCAATCCGATTTAATCGATGGCCATACATAACGTCCAGTTACCAGTCTGACTGTTGCCTTGATTCCCGGATGAGACAATTGATGGAGTGACATAAAAGCTGCTCTTCGGAATGGTTTCGTGACGAACGGACGTGCAGGTCTCGATGAGACATCACAGAAAAGTTTGAAGTCCGTGCCAGGCAATTGCACTTTCTTTAGTTTTAAAACTGAGCCTGGTTTGAGGAATGCTTGAAGTTCTTCGTCATCGACCTGTGAATGGGCAATAGCTGGAAAATCGATGCATTTCGAAAGCTCGTCCACTCTGGAGAGAGCGTCTGCGATGACGTTGTCCTTTCCTGAAATATGTCGAATATCGGTAGAATATTGTCCAATAAGGTCCAGATATCGGAATTGGCGAGGGGAACACTTATCGGGTTTCTGGTGGCAAGCGAAAATAAGTGGCTTCTGGTCAGTGAAGATGGTGAAAACTCTTCCTTCCACCATGTAGCTGAAATATTTTATTGCCTTGTAGATTGCCAGAAGTTCCCTGTCGTATGCTCCGTACTTGCTTTCAGCAGGGCTCAATTTTTTGGAGAAGAAAGCGAGAGGCTGAGATTCTTCGTTGACTCGCTGCTGCAAAACGGCACCTACTGCGAAGTCAGAAGCATCTGTAAAAATTGCGAAAGGTGCTTTTGGGTCTGCGTGAGCCAACTGGACTACTTTGGCAAAATTCTCCTTGCATTTTTCAAAAGCCAACACTGCTTCATCACCCCAATGAAGTGGTGCATTTCCTTTAATATTTCCTTCAAGCAGATTGTGCAGAGGTGCTTTTAAGGAGGCCGCATCTGGTACATAACGTCGACTGAAATTTATTTATCCAGAAAACGTCGGAGACCCTTCGCTGTTTTGGGTAGAGGCCAGTTTTGGACGGCTTCCATACTCGCTGATAGAGGTTGTATACCTTCTGCTGATACTAGAAAACCAAGGAATCTTACCTCTGTAACCCCCAAAACACATTTTCCTGCGTTGATGAGTACTCCATAGTCTCTAAGGCGATGAAAAAGCTGCTCCAGGTGTTGTAAGTGCTCCTTTACGGTATCCGATGCTTCAAGGATGTCGTCGATGTAGCAATATGGGAAGTCCAGACCTCTCAGCACTTCATCCATAAAGCGCTGGCATGTTTGAGCGGCGTTGCGCAGACCGAACGGCATCAAGGGAAATTCAAAAAGGCCGAAGGGTATAGTGACGGGTGTCTTCACGATGTCCTCTTCTGCTACTGGAATTTGGTGGAAAGCTCGCACCAGGTCCACGGTCGAGAAAATCTTTTTCCCGTGTAGTGTTTGAGAAAAATCCTGAATATGTGGTATTGGGTATCTATCTGGAATCGTTCTCGCGTTCAGACTGCGATAGTCACCACACGGCCGCCATTCGTCGCCTTTTTTCGGAACCATGTGAAGTGGAGATGACCAGCTACTCTCAGAACGTCGCACGGCTCCCATTTTTTGCATAATCTCGAATTCCTTCTTCGCCTGCTGGAACCTGACTGGTGCTAGACGTCGTGGTTTGCACGATACCGGTGGTCCGGGCATAGCATTTTATTTGACAAAACAACCGTCATCGCGAAAACGTACAATATTTTTCCAAGAAAACATAGAGAAGCAATAGAAATCCTAAAACACCCTAATAATATCAATAGGGACAATGGATAATACCAATTCGATTTGGCTTTCCGTCCTCCCGGGTTTTTTATAAAAAGACTTGTTCGGCCAATCAAGTTCGAGCAGTTCCCACCATGGGGCACTCTGGCCAATCATAGGCATCGTAAAGAATCTATACAAGAACAACATAACCTGAAACTTCAGTTCCAGGTCAGTCCTGAAGAAGTAAACTGCAATGTTCACGAAACGTCGGCAAGTTTCGTAGTTTGACACACGATTGAAACCCGAAAAAGCTTTGAATTTTAATTTATCAATATAATTTTAGATAAAGTTTGGTAATGGAATTTACCTTTCAAAATTCTCAAAAAAAGAAAGCTTAAATTTGGCGCCTAAATTTTCTTTCTTCCGAATCAGTATGTTCGAACTTTTCAGTACTCGATCGACCACCGCTCTACCTGATGGTAAGTCGTTATATTCCAATGTTAAAAAATTATGTTTTAAAACACTTTTACTTCTTATATAATTTCTTATGTAATTCTTTCAATAGATTTACCTATGGATTTCTGATGAGGTTACTACGACTAGTGACAAAACGTCAAATTTTACTGAAATATTATTTGGTCTGGCAGTGTTGTTAATTTTCTCCTATATTATTCATCCCAGACGTTGAAACATTATTGAGGATTTTCAATCTTTCCTCTATCTACCTATAAAGAAATAATTTTTGGATTTTTCACCAAATAGTTGGTCTTACGAACAAAGAGCTGAATTTGCAATGAAGGGAGCAAAATGTTGAACAAAATAATTAATTTTTTCGACAAGATGATTGCATTTTGAAGAAAAGAAGAAATTATTTGCGAATGAAATTTTGTTTTTAAATATTGTTCTCGGAAATCATAATTCAGAATAAATTCCAACAATGAACACAAAACAATAACGTGTGTTAAATTGAAACACAGTGCGCCCAAACCATTTTTAACCTGGCAGTTTTATGGCACAACTTTTCTTTGCATGAACATAAATCCCCTATTTCTTTTCGCAGATTTAAGTTCGCAGTCAAGCATAGATTGCCAAGACACTCCCCGCCCGGTTCACTGTCGCTCTTCTCCTTCTCGTCGTATACGTCAGGCTCCTGAGGAGCATCCAGTTCGTGCCATGGACAGGTCGCCTCCTGGTTGGCCTCCTTCTCCTAAAGTACTTGGCTACACACTCGGACAACTTGGATACATTCGGCTCATTCCCCGCACAAATAAAAATCTACGATTCGAATTTCGAAGATACATTTTTCCTGCTGGTTATCCAATCAGATTGCGAACAGAAAGAAACATCTATACTCCTGTCCCAGCCCAAGAACATATTGTTTTATCAGTATCAAATGGTGACATTTTTGCAATATTAGAGCATAGCGGGGTTCTTCGTGGAATATATGCGACAAATAGTGCTCGTTCGAGAATAAGAATGAATATGATGAGCGGCGACGTTGATAATTTGACCTCAGATGAAATGCGATATTGCCCAGTAGGCGAAGATCACCCAATCCTGCCCAAAAGTTTTATCAAAACTTTAGCAAATAGCGATTCACTACAGTCCGAATGGAATTCTAATACTGAACGTCACCCAGATTCTTCTCCTTCTGAAAGACGAGATTCACCTAACCGGACTTCTCCTCACCAGCCTCCTCTTCTTGCCGAAGCCAGAGCACCTCCTGGGTGGCCGCCTTCACCTATAGTACTTGGGTATACACTTGGACAACTTGGATACATTCGGCTTATCCCCCGCACGAATCAGAATGTAAGATTCGAATTTCGCAGATACGTTTTTCCTGCTGGTCAACGAATCAGGGTGCGAACAGGAGACACGAGCTATGCTCCCGTACCAAACCAAGAACATATTGTATTATCAACATCAAATGGTGACATTTTTGCAATATTAGAGTACAGCGGGTTTCTTAGAGCAGTGTCCATGACAAATAATGCTAAATCGAGAATTAAAGTTAATATGATAAGCAGCGCAATTCATATTATGACTCCAGATGAAATTCGAGATTGTCCAGTTAGCAGACGACATCCAATCTTTCCCCAAAGTTTTAATAAAGCTTTTGCAAATTACGATTCACTACAGTCCCAATCGAATCTTAATAGCGAACGTAACACTGGCTCTTCTTCTACTGACAGACAATATTCACCTCAGGAGCCTCCTCTTTATGCCGAAGCCAGGTCGCCTCCCGGGTGGCCGCCTTCACCGATAGTACTTGGATATACACTTGGACAACTTGGGTACATTCGGCTTATTCCTCACACAAATCAGAACCTACGATTCGAATTTAGAAGATACGTTTTTCCTAGTGATAAACCAATTAGGTTGCGAACAGGAGCGAACTATATTCCCGTTCCAGCCCAAGAACAGATTGTATTATCAGCATCCAATGGTGAGGTTTTTGCAATATTAGAGTATTGCGGGCTTCTTCGTGGTATATTTAGGACACATAGAGCTCATCCGAGAATCAAAGTAAATATGATAAGCGGCGCAGTTGATAATTTGACCTCAGATGAACTGCGAGATTGTCCAGTAGGCAAACTTCACCCAATCTTTCCCCAAAGCTTTAATAAAGCTTCTGCAAATTACGATTCTCTACAGTCCCAATCGAATCCTAATAGCAAACGTCACACTATCTCTTCTTCTACTGACAGACAACATTCACCTGAAAGTACTTCAGCTCAGAAGTCTGCTCTTCGTACCAGGTCAAGGTCCTCTCCGTCAAGGCCTCTTTTTGTACAAGTACTTGGATGTGAAATAGAACAACTTGGCTATGTTCGGCTTATTCCTTGCACAAACCAGAACGAGCGATTTGAATTTCGAAGATACATATTTTCTGCCTATGAACCAATTCGAATGCGAATAGATCATACGAACTATGTGCTTGGGCCAAACCAAGAATATATTGTATTATCAACATCCAGTTTTGCAGTATCTTATTTCATATGACACGTCGAGAGGTTGACGGACCTAGTATATGGCAAAAGAATGATTTTCAAACGCTGTGGTTCGACTAAGAAAGCGAACTTTTGCGAGCAGTAAAGAGAAGTGATCTCTAGAGAACGAAAGCAGTGTCTAATGAAATCTATGCAGAGTTAGACGGTCAGTGCATCAAATATTGTTTAGAATCAAAACTTTTAAACACGTCTGGACTTTACCTCGAGTCCTCACTCGCTCGCTACTCGACAGCAGAATAAAGCGATAAGAATCCCGGGCACATAACCTACTATAGGAAATGCTTTTAGATACTCTCTTACTTACAATATTCGATTGGCTTAAAATATTTTTTAATTTTAATTTTACTCCCTCTTTATCCATGAGTTCTGGAAGATTCTACATTATAATCAACACGTTTGGGATATAATTTTTGCAACGCAAAATGTAAGTCGTCATGAAAATAACCTTGAACTTGTTTACCAGAAAGAATTTCGCAGTTTAATTTGATGCTGTCATCAAGAATTTTCTAGAAGAATGTTGAATATGTTATCTATAAGGAAGCAATAAATCAAATTTAGCTAGCCAAAACAGGATGTCATATATAGCCCTCCGTATCACATTTCATTTATATGTTTGTATACTTGCACCTTTTTACGCACTAAATAAATCTTTTATCTGTCAGGAAGCAATAAATCATCCGTCTTGTTTTTTTCCATGACTATATGACGCAGTAGAAATTTCCAGGACAAAACAATATATAACCTTGAATGTATTTACGCGAAAAATTCTTGAGATAAGAAATAACCTTGAACCTGTTGTTACATGCATTTGTCTGCCACAATTGCGCAATATTACTCTGTGACCTCAGCTGTAGAATTTTCTCGATGTCGGTAAAGTAGGTCCAGTACCCCTCTTGTATCAATATCTGTAAGGTAGAAATGCATGATGACGTCATCAAGAATGTAGGTAAGGTAGGAATGCATGATGACGTCATCAGAACCCTCGAGAATGTTCTAGAAGATTAGCACGGACATGAACCACTTTTCTAGCAAAATTTAGCACGGACATGAACCACCACACTAGAATCTTCTTGATGTCGGTAAGGTAGGAATTTATAATTAGAACAGGCCCTATCGCTAACCTCACCTCTGCGCTCGCTTCGATAACGCTGCGTCGGAATCCTGCTCACGCATACGCGACTGTTTATATGGCGTTCCTGATTGGTCTATCTTAAATATTGTATAACTCAATAACTAAAACCTAAACTGAATTTAGGAAAAGGAATTTTTAATTTATTTTATTTTTATATAGCTATATAAGTCCGGACACTTGAGTCTGTATATAATACAGGCCTGCCCAGATTGGGGAAAAAGACTCAATAACCACATGTTCGAGTTCCACCATCCCTTCCCTCTTCCCCGGTCCAGAGGCTTGGGAGGTGGTCGCTCTCGTGAAGTTGAATGAGTGGAGGTCGGTGGTAGTGTTAAAATCCCATTTGGCCAATGACTCTTTTTCCCCTATCTGGACAGGCCTGATATATATATACAGGGTGTCCCAGACTCAAGTATCCGGACTTATATAGCTGTATAAAAATAAAAAAATAAAATTAAAAATTCCTTTTCCAAAAATTAGTTGAAGTTTCAGTTATTAAGTTATAAAATATTTAATCTGGACCAATCAGGAGCGCGGTATAAACAGTCGCGCGTGTGTGAGCGGGAGTCCCAACGCTGTTCTCCCCTCGCTACCCACCTCGGCGCTTGCATGACAAATTGCGCACGCGCGTTCCACACAAAACGATGTGCGTATTGCACACGCGCAGATAGTAATGTGCATTACTGTCGCGAGGCACTTGTGTCCCTACTATCAGGGTTGCACGGTTACAAGTAACTCAAACTTTTCTACGTATAATACGTATGTTACGTATTATACGTAAAAAATGTAAAAAATGTCGGACTTGAAAGGTGGGTCACGGTGGCGGGTGAGAGAGAAGAGCATAATATGGACCCACTTATTCCGGAATGCATTAAGTGCGAGATTAAATGAAGAAATTTCTGGGTCTGCCACCTCTAAACATTTTTTAATAAATTAAGAAGCTATCAAAGCAAGTCAGTCAGTGTCTTCGGTGTATTAAAGAATGAGGTTATGTTCATTTTCTATACAAGCGCAGTCGCCATTTTAAAAACGTAAATTACATGTAAAAACTAGGGACGTAAGTTACGTGGGTAATTTACATGTAAAAAACTACGTAAATTACCTAAGGTATATTACGTACGCAACACTGCTCTGCAGCTAAGCTAAGGTACTATATTAGATAGCAATATACATGCTGCCATATTGGTTCCCCGCGAAATTCAAAATCGCTTACTTAATATTGAATTTTTAAGAGATGAATTTTGGTCTATAATCTAATTAAATAGTAATGTGTACCAAAATTGAAGTAAAGTTAGCGGTAATATTTCAAGATAATACCTAGGAAAATTATATTTATATGACCTTAAAGCAAGTGAACTAAGAAAATAAAAACATAAATAGTAATTCAAAATTTTTATTTTGCATTAAAAAATATTTTTTCCTTCAAATTATAATTTGCCTACAAATTTTCTTTATTCTGGACTGAAAAATGTTTTTTGTTTCCTAATTCAACCATTTTGTTGAAAATTCGTCTCTTTGGTTCGAAAATTAATCTCTATTGATAGAAATTTCATCATTTTTTATTAAAACTGCAAATTTTTGGTTTAAAATCAAAATATTTTTTGGCTGAGGATTCAAATATTTTTATGAAAATGCATGTTTTTATGAATTAAAATCTTTTCGATTTAAAATTGAAAACATTTTTTATAGTTTAATTATAAACTATTACATTTTTCGTTGCGAATTCATTTTGTTGAAAATTTGTCTTTTTTGGCAAAAAAATTACTGTTCTTTGTTGAAAATATAACTTTTTTGTTCAGGATTCAACTTTTTTGTTTGAAAATTTAACTGATTGGCTGAAAGGTAAACTACTTTGATAGAAGGTAATTTACTACCACACACACCCTTCACTACACTCACCTCCCTTTACCACCTTTCACCTCAATCGCACCTCCACGCCCGCCGCCGAAACCAAAAAAGATAGCACAGAAAAAACACGCGTACTTTACCATTCGGTACCGGAAACGGAAGCCCGTATTTTTATTTATTAATTGGCGTCAAAAAGTAAAAAATTCCAAAATTTAACATACATGAACAAATCTTTAAAAACGATTTAATTAAAGTTGAAGCGTCGATGTGTTAAAATTTTCGGCTGAAACTATTCAATTAATTTTAGCATTTTCATTTCGCTCTACTGTAAAATATGTATACATCTACGTCACTGGATAAAGTTATTTTACAACATTTTGATGTCACAATTCCAGTCTTCTCATCTTTTTCTCCATACTTTTTTCAGCGTCCAGCTTCACATTCACGAAATCTCCCTAGCCAAACTATTTTCGTCTTTTTGTGAAGCATATTACGGAAAATGTGTTTATTGTACAATCCGTACAGTATTAGGCATAATTTTCCTTTCTCTGTTGAAAATCTTTGCTTAAAGAATGTGGCCTTGGGGTGTGCAAAAAATTTTTTCACAGAATGTGAAAGAGACCCAAGGAAGGAACACCTGCGAAACTTCTCTGAAGGAACAATTTTGGATCTCTCACGCATTTCAATATGTGCATAAAAAAAAGTTAACAATGGTCACACGCAATACAAAATATTTTATAATTATTCTACTTATATAATTTGCTTCAAGCTCGGTTTTGCATAATGGCTACTGTGTTTTATCCCCGTGATTGTTTCAACAAATCAAACGAGGAAAGCACAGTTGTGTGTGTTGGGGAATCCCCGCACCTAATAACATGCGCCGTAAATGTAAGTTCTTGATTCGCTGCCCTTTTGGCGCTCTACTTGAAATAATTACTGAGTCGATACAATATCTTTAAACGCAAAAATATAAATTCGTTTAAAACATTTTTTGTTCACACAGGATTACAAGGAGTAACTCCACATATACTCATTTATCTCATCTTTAATTGCATTTATAAATTTATGTATTATTCATTTTTGCGCATTTGCACTTAAACGCCAGGAGCCACCAGCGACAGCGTACCTTTGGTTGGTTTGTGAGGTTACTGCCGATGTGAACTTCACACTGTCTATCATTGTGGTGGGAGAAAGAAATTCTCCTTTCTTCCTTCGTTCGGAGTTTTTATTTTTGCATGCGCAAAATAAACTTTTCTTTGTTACGGCAACGTTAACATGTTCGTTGTTGTGTTATGCGATTAGATTCCTAATAAAACGGAATTCACCATATTTTATAATGCATCAGAGAAGATGATAACTCGGCAGTAAGTATCTAACATATAGCTTCTTTCTTAAAAGAATGTTTTATTTAATTACTTTTACCAATTTTTGTGACTCTACCTTTACTTGCAAAATTTTTCATAATTAGGGCAAATGGACAGTGTTTTTTATTTAAAGAATGTTTTTTTTTCGGTTTCATTATACTGGAATTACATATATGACATTTCTTTTGTTTCATAAGTAACAAATTTTCCTATATAACATCAGTGCTAATTATATATAAATTCCTATTGTATATGATAATAACAAACCAATTGTTTAAAACTTCTGCTACACTAAAAAGTTGTTGAGTTATGAATAAGCATCCTTAAAAATTAATTTTTCTAACACTGATCGTTTGTATAATATCATTGGGCTTGATAAGACGTTCTTTGAAACGTAATAATTTCGTTTTTCCACTTTTACGTACAAGAAAAGCTTTTACGATGTTTTAATTCAGGGTGGACGCTGGGCCGGAAAAACCGGGAAATGACAGTGAATTAATTTTTTTACCGGGAATTTGACAAATTTTTAGAAGAAAAAAAATCTGTCCAAGTTTGATTTCAACAGTTTTTTAAATAATGGGTTGAAATTTTATCTATTTCCAATCTGATATCATTCAGTTTACAATGCGTTATTCGAAAATCTTTCACTTAAAAATTTTCAATTGAATTTTTAAGCGTACATTTTTCATTTAAAGAATTTTAAAATGCAATTTTGAAGGCTTAAAAAACTACAAAGTAGAAGCGTTTCAAATCGACAATTTTGGATAGAAAACATTTTTAGTTGATCAAATGTGAATATAAATTGAGGGTCTGGACAGAAAAACTCGCCCAGCGCTTAAGATCGGACAGAAGTATTGTCCAAACGTCTGGGTGGACGGAAATTTTAAAAGTAAAAAAATTAATTTTTGAAAAATATAGGCTTGTAGTTAATGACGAGACGGAACTTTTTTTTATCTTTTATTTTTTGATCAGATAATTTTTTTTAATAATAAGCCTAATAAACTAAACAAAATGTGTCCCCAAATTCAATTAGGTTTTAAGAAATGAATCGTCGTAAGTTGGGCAAATATTATTGAAACTGTTTCAAACTTGGTATACGAACGAAATATACCCTAGCGATGCTTACTAAACAAAGAAAAAGTTGAATATCGCCTATTATTTATTAATATTTAATTGCAAATTGAGACAGGTCGGTAACCCCGTTTTTTCAGTTTCCCCGACAAAAAGTATGGAGGGAACTTTAGAGCTGATACAACTTCCGGTGAGAAATTTGTTCCTTATTATTAAAGGAAGATTTGTGGAAATTTTCAGATCGATTCATTGCAAATTGGTGGAAATATGCATTTTACAATAAAACATGAGGTGCCGCCAACGATAGCTCCGTGGTTATTGAGCACCATCAGGCATCGGGCTAGCCGTTTGGCATTACAGAACTCAATATTTTCAATGATTTTTCAATGGTTATCTGCTTAAACGACCCCCTCCACCTCCCCAAGAAATATCGAAATGACACACTATGCTTTATACGGTTACTTAGTTAAATAATTCTATTATTATTATTTCTAACACAAATATATCACATAAACTCAAGAGAAACTGTCTCTAGGACGACAATAATTTAATGAATAACGGTAGTTAAACTTTTACTACATGGACGTAATTTTCTAAATATTATTTTTCGGCCAATAATGTGATAGGTGCTCTCGGAGGTGCGAAACTATTACTGGTTCGTAACCTTAAAGCCATTCCCGCGTGCCAAAAATATGCTATGGCACTTGCGACATGGATGCAGAAAGCTGTCATTCTTGGGTCGCTTCGATTTCTCAAAACACACGAAAGTTTCGCCGAACTGTCGTTGTGATTTAGCTAATTTTTGGTGCGAGGAGTACTATCTAATAGGACTACAATTGAGCCAATTTTTAGCCCGATCGGACAACTTTCATTTTCGAGGTGGGTACACTTCAGAAATTATGCACTATATGTGACTGAGTATGTATGTATGTGTATATATATATATATATATTTATGTGTGCATATGTATATTCTCAATCTCATCTTTCACAATTCTAATGTTCTTTTTTCTTGTGGGCGGGATTTTATCTGTTTACAATATTGTATGGGGCTTTTCAATAGATTTCAACGATCTGACAAAATTTCAAGACCATGAGTATATTTTGAGGCGTTGTTAATTCTCAGATTTTAAGAAATATAGGATTTCATGTAATTTTCACAGCATTTTGTGATACTTCATTGAGGATTTCACAGTATTTCAGAAAGTTTTTTTTTCAATTCGAGTGGAATATTTCCAAATTTGAGTGAATTTTCAGATCTTCAATATGTTTGAAATAATTCAAAGGAATTCTCCAAATGATGCAATGACCGAAAGGACTTCGAAGAACATAAAGGGGTTTCGATATCTTTTTTTTTTGTATTCCCCAACGGACCGTATGGCTACTTGAAAAAATACACAGACAATTTCCTGTCGCCAGTCTAAACTTTCACTTCTCAGAGAGAGGTCAAATCACGCGCTTACGGGAAATAAAACACTAACTGCAGAGTCGATTAACCGGTCTATTTTGTTTGCGCGATTATTTTTGCAAAATTTTTCCGTAAACACACTGTTTAGATTCCTTTCTTTTCTTTATAAATTCCCAATCAAAAATTATGAATTAACTTTGAAGACAAAGGCGGGATCCCAGTGAAATATCAAGATAAGTCACTACTATTATTGTTAATAACAATTATAAACTTTTGAAATTCAACCATCTTTCATATGGGGGGGGGGGGGGGGGGGGCGAGTGGGGATTATAATCTTCCTATATCAAAAATTAAATTACGTTAAAACACTTTATCTTTTCAATTTGGCTGAAAATTCTAAAATTCAAATTGGAAAAACTGACTTTTATGTCAGAATGTGTTTTGCTCTTGGTTTACTAAAATAGATCTTCTCAAATAATTCAATTTGAAAAAAAGGGTTTTTGGCTCATGCCTAGAGGTTGGCTGGGAGTTTGGCAGATGGAAACATATGAACTTCTATCTAATACAACGCTGCTGAAGACTGGTGACCTTCTCAGCATAAAACATTAACCAATTGCGAATCTCGGTTTCCTTCCCTCTCCCCTGCCAGTAACAGAAGTTTTGGTGGGACTGACGTTACAACAAGATTCTCCACCATACGAGTAATCACTTCTTAACTAGGACATGATTTTCGACTCACAAAGAAAATTCACGCATAAAGGTGGTAGTTGGGTGTACACTTTAAACCATGAATGATGCAAACAATAACATAGCCTCGGAATGGACTGAAACTTTGATTGACGAAATGCATACACACGGTAAACGTCAAGGTCGAGTTTCAGGCGATGAAATTTCAGAGGAGTGAATGATCTTAAGATACTGAAAGGTACTGAAAGGCGGTTTTGAAATCTGGTCAGGAGTAGATAGCAAATCACATGGTAGTCAAGGTGTCGGTTTCATTATGAATGAAAAAGCAAGTGAGCATCTCAAAGATCATGATTTTGTATCTACCAGATTGTTGTAGACTAGGATGAAGGTAGAAATCAGAAGATTATTCATTGTACCGTGCTATGCACCAGTTAATAGTGATCCGAGCGAAGTCAAAGACGCCTTCTCGGACACTTTAAATGACACAATTAGTACTTGCTATCAAGGTGAAAGAATAATTGTGCCAGGAGATATGAACGGATGGGCCGGCGTCCAACGTCAAGATACAGATACAGAAAAGTTAGTAGGTAATTTTGGGGATCCAAGCAAAAATGATAATGGGGAAAAGTTAGTTAGCTTATGTTTAGAGAAGGACCTATTCATTGCAAATACTCGGTTTCGGCATGAAATGATCCACATGTACACCTGGTGTAAAGGAAATAACCGCAGTATTGAGGGGTTCCGAATGCAATACTGATCACTACCTTTCAGTCTTCAAAATGAACTTAGGGCGGGGATGGAGAAGAAGAAAAACAAAAAAAAAAAAAAAACGAACCCGAATTAAGATTGAAAATTTACAGAAACAGGCTGTGCGAATAGATTTTCAGAATAAGATAAACGAACGCATAGATGAGGCAACTTGTAAGGGGCTTAAAAACAATAAAAATGTAGAGGGCGCGAAGACTATGTTACGAGATAACATTGTTAAAACTGCGATTGACGTATGTGGTACGGCGGTACTAGGAAGAAAATCTGGTGATGCATGGTGAGATGATAAAATTAAGGCAGCCCAACAGGAAAAGAAAAAAGCGCACGAGAGAACGTTAAACATGACAGGTCTTAGCGATGAGGAGAGAAGTAGACGGGACAAGTCGCAGACGATTGGAGAAACGCGATTATCGTACCCATATATAAAAGAAAGGGAGATAAAAACAGCTGCAAGAATTACAGAGGTATCAGTTTACTGCGTACCGTAGGTAAAATATACTCAAAAATACTTATTCGTAGGGTAACAGAAATTACAGAAGAAAAGATATGAGAAGTCCAAAGTGGATTTTTTCCAGGAAGATCATGTACAGGTCAGATATCTAGCTTAAGACAGATCACAGAAAACAGTTTAAGAGTAGGAAAGAAAGTTTTCTGTGCATGTGTTGACCTAGAAAAAGCATTTGACAAGGTGAATAGAAATAAACTTTGGGAAGTCCTTAAAGAGTACGGAGTCCATGGATGGCTCCTACAAGCAATACAAAAAATATATGCAAGCAGTAAAGCGAGTGTATCTAGCAAGTCATCCTTGAGTTGATTCGTCCACTCAATATGGGCGTTTCGCCGGTTCGTCGTCGTGTTTCCATCTAAGTTATTTTCAGCACCCCGAACTCTAGGATGGTCGGCATTGTTCGTCGATCCATTGTCGAGTGCTCTGCGCGTTCGATCATTTTGAACCGCATCTATAACTTTTTGGTGTTTTGGTGGTGTCATTATTGTTTCCACGATCAGCTAAAGAAAGGTTTCGTACATCCTTGTAGAGCCCTGCGTGCAAGAATAAGGCTGCATACTCTGAGAGGTCGCCCGGTTTCCCAGAGTCACCGTTTAAGACACCTCACCCAGGTACCATTCAGCTTTCGGCACGCTTGTTACGCCTGCGCTCAGAGGTTATTCCTTCGGGACCATCCCTGGAACATTGTCCACGACTGCTTATTAATTATTGTAACCATATTCATTTGAAACCCTTGGTACAGGGACCCTCTATCAGCAACCCGAGGACGGGTTCACGCATCTCTCACATTTATTCCTTTTTTGCATATTCCAATAAATTCAAATGATTTATATGTAAGAAAAATGTGTTATTATGAATGTTCATAATCAAAACTTGCTCTTTTTATTATTGTTTATGATTTGAAACATATAAAAACCTTAAATTCGTTCAAAAATTGTTTATGTAGTGGGAAATTGTTAACCACTAGTAAAGTTTTAATATAATTGATAGTTTATCATATATCTCTAGTTAATATAATGCCGGAAGCCGTAGTTTTATATCTATTTAGCATTGTCCTTCAAAACTTCAAGAAGGAAATAATAAAATATTTCTCACCCTTACTGCTTGAAATACATATTTTTTCTAAATTGAAATTTTCATTTGTTTTTTTTAAACATTTTTTATGGATATTTCTAAGAATTTATTTAGATATATTGAATATTTTAAAATAAATCCGAATATTTTCATGGCAAATATATCAAATTTATGATTAAAAAAATTGTAAATGCCAATCGCTTTCGCCATAGGATAATTGTCAATCATGTTTATAAAAGAAATAATAAAACACAATTGATATCAATTAAATGACTGTTAGTTTTTTTAACAGGGCATCAAAGACACCAATGCTAGACATAAACAGATTTTATATCCGAAACTTCTAATTTATATACCGAATTAAGATAAAGAATAATTAGTTGATTAGATGAACATAAATATTCATTCAACTTACCTTTTAATTCTGGGTCAACTTTCATAAGCATGATTCATTTATACTTACTTTATATTCTATTCAATTACCAATGAAAATGGAATTTCGAAATCAAAAGAGATGTATGATCCATTTTGAATTGCATTCACTGACGCATATGTTGAAGCTAAATGGTACACAGGGTGTTTTTTTAACTTGAGACATCGAAATATCTAAAAAAATACGCATGCGATGAAAAAATATCCGTAATAAAAACTTTTTATTTTCAAGGTGGAAAAGAAATTTTGAAAAAATTTACCCCACCCCACCCCTGCATGAGGCAGGAGTGGGGGTAAATTTGTAATTTCAAATGGAAACCTCAATTTTTTATCACATATTCAGATTCTCCTTTATGAAATACGTAAGTGTTATTCAAAAAAAAAAAAAAAAATTCGATTGGCGATAGATGGCGCTGCAATTGCGAAAAATGTAATTGTTGATTATCTCAAGGACTTCAGTGAGTCCCCTTGCCTCTCACCATTGGAGTGCTTGATTTCCGTGAGTCCCCTCGCCTCTCACCATCCGGGTGCTTAATTTCGGTGAGTCCCCTCGCCTCTGACCATCGGGGTGCTGTTTTTCTATTACCATTTTACAATAAGTTCGCAAAAGGTTGTCCTCACACTTCGATGCACTTGTTAATCCGAGCTTTGAAAGATTCCATACAACTACGAAGTGTGTCTGGTGTTATTTGTGCACAAGCAGACCTGATTCGCTCGATAATGTTATCACGAGTTGTGGGCACTTCTTGATATACGCGACTCTTTAGATAAAGCCACAAATAGAAATCCGGCGCCGTAAGATCTGGCGATCTGGCAGGCCAATTCATCGGACCTCCTCTACCGATCCATCATCCATTGAATTCGCCATTGAGTACTTGCCTCGCGATTGCCGAACAATGTGCTGGAGAACAGTCATTTTGAAATCACATGTTGTGTCGCACTTCCAATCTTAGGTCATTCAGCAATATTGGACGTTCATTTTCCAAAAAGCTACGATATTTCTCACCGTTCAAATTTCCATCAATAAAATACGGACCGATAAATCGATCTCCAATTATTCGACACCAAACATTCACGGACCATGGAAGCTAATGCTCAACTTCACGCAACCAGTGTGACGACTCGTCTGTAAACAGTACTCGAAAAAAGAAATTCGGTTTTCCTTGTATCTGCTAAGCCGCCCATTGACGATATGTCACTCGGTTCTGAAAATCATTGACATGAAGTTCTTGATGCAGTGAAATATGATAAGGCTGATATTTATAACGTTTTAATACCTTCAAAACACTGGATAGAAACATTCCGGAATCGCGGCTTGGTTGTCAAGTACTAACATGAGGGTCATGATTGACTACAGCTATAATCGCGATTTCATTATCAACACCAGTAACTGTTAATTGACGCTTCCTTTTTTCCGGTTGTACACTTCCATCAGTGATGAAGTTTTGGACAACGCCACTTTCTCCATAAATGAGAATCGTTTCAATCTTTTGTTGTCGAGAAAGAATTTCCATTGTAAAAGTAATGAAGTCAAGTAATGAGGGAATAGAACGAGATTAAAACCAACTGAAACGAACGTGACCAACAGCAATAACCTTAACGAAAGCAACTAATTACGACCAACTGAAATGAACGCAACCAACACACCCAAATCAAATGAATACGTGCGCCTATTCGCGCTGCGAGCTTTATTTGTTTCTTGGTCCTAATTCTCTTTAGACAATGTGCCATTTCACTTGGCGATATTCGTTTGTTTTTAGTTAGCAATAGTCGTTTATACGTTACTCCGCTCTACGATTTTCATTTGTTTTGGAGGTAAATGGACCTCGGATTTCGATTCAGCGACCCAAAAAACATATGTAAAAGGTTTTTGAAGTTTATTGCACAGCTTTTCCTGTATTTGACCTTGAAATGACCTTGAACCTGACGTGATGGCGGGAAATAGACCTCGGATTCGCATTCAGCGCGTTAAAATACATAAGGATAAAGTGGTCTTGTCAAATAGTCCTCACCTTTTTTTTTGTACTTCACATGTCAACGAGATACAAAAATTAAAAAATATATTATCCACAATTACCCCAATTAGACAACAATCTTATGAATTCTGTAAAATTCCCTTGAATTTTTTGGAATTTTCTAGAACGCAGTAGAATTCTCCTGAATTTTGAAGAATTCTCTTCAATTATGTAAAATTCTCTTCAATTTAGTAGAATTCTTTCAGGTTTGACAAAATTCTCTTGAAATGAGCAAAATTTTCTTAAAGTCAGTGAAATTCTCTTGAATTCTGCAGAATTTTTTTTAAATTAGTGAAATTCTCTGGAATGCATCAGCAATTTGAAAGTTAATTGAATAATATTTGGAGAGATTTTTGGAAATCAATTTTCAAAATTTTTGTTTATTCAACAACAAAGTTAACATTTTTCAAATTTCAAAAAATTAGACAATCCGAGTTTTTTGCAGCTACTTATATTTATGTAAAACGTCATTAAATCAGTAAAGACACTCCGTATAAATGGTATTCATCAGATTAAAATATCTTAACAAATTTGTTTATTTTTTATTGAAAAATTACTAATTGAAAATGTCTCATCAAGATTACAAATAATTTAAGAGTATATTTTTTGTGCAAAATATGTTATTATATTTCATATATTTTTCTCAAAAACTAAATTTTGGGTAAAGGTGCTGCGAGCCAGGAACTCCACTAAAATAAATGTCAGAAATTAAACATATGCCCACACCAGACTAATGGGCTTTTTTACGCTTTTCGAAATTATAAAAATCAATTTTTTTAAACAACATCTAAAATGAATGATGAGCTCACCATAAATATAATCATAAGAGATTTTTGGCCTATTTTTGTGTCTTCTAAAGCACATAACAATTATTTTACGAAATCAACCCGCAAAGAAAAACTAACAAAGTAAGTAGAAAAATTGTATATCATAACTCTAACCTACCTTATAGCTTACTAAAACTAACCACATTACTTTTTCAAAAACAAGCCATGAATTTAACATCTAACCCTAGTCAAAATAGATATTTAAAAAACAATCTAAGCCAAAATTTAATTATCTTTTCGAGGCTTGTAAAAACTGCCAAAAAACTGTTAAACCAAAAGTAAGCACCACAGAAACCTTCCGAAGACCCAGTATGAGATACCTTTAACCTTTCCATGACTCAATATTAGATACCTTTAACTTAGGCAGACACAAAAATTTCAAATTAGAGATAGTCATCCCAGACACCTTTCCAAGACTCTGGCAAATATCGCTATCCCTACAAAAATTACACAGCCTCAAAAAAGCGCCCCTAGTACATTTAACAAATCCCGTCTCAAGAACCGTCAACAAGAGCAGCCAAAAAAATTTTAAATAAAAAATAGTCACCTCAGAGGCCTTTCCAAGAGCCTGGCATATATTGGCATCCCCACAATAATACTACACATCCTCAAAAAACAACCCTGGTACATTTAGCGAACCCAGTCTTAGTCACCTTCGACTAAAGCAGCCGAATATATGTTTAATTTTAAATAATAACCCTACATACTTTCCCCAAGACTTTATTAGATATTCCAACCCCTAAAATAATATTTAGCAAACCTAAAGCAACCACCCTTTGTATATTTAACAGACCCGGTCTCATTTACCTTCTGTTACGTCTCGGAGGAGACCCACTTACCTCAGCATAAAATAATTGTATTTAAATTTACGCTATTTCCTCCTTTTTTGATTCTAAATTTGTAAAAAAAAATAGAAAACATGGATTGAGGAACAAGCATAACGAAAAGTTGAAACAATTGAATTCAACATATAAAATTATATTTTATTATCAACAATTTTACAAATGTTCGATTTGTGAACGTTGTCTCAATTGTTTTAATTGCTTTTAGTTGATTGCCGCGACATGTAACTCGAAGGATTTCAGCGAACCTCGTCTTAGTGTCCACCCTTTAAAAAAGGAAAACACTTTAGTGACTGGAATTTTAATTGAATTTAAGATGAAAAAGAAATAAAGGATAGTAATGTTGGAAGGAAAATTACCGAAGATTTTGTTTGTTTGTTGTTGCTCAGAAAGTTTGGAACTCTTTATTTGTTATTCGTGGAGGTGGTCAGTGCTCCTTTGTTGTTGGATCCTTTGGAGAACTTTTAGAATCCTAGTAAAGGATACGTTTTCAAAATTTGGGGTGATCTCTCCTGTGGGGCTATTGTATATCGATACAATAGCTTGTTCCTGAACTGTTGGGGAGGGTTTTCTTTAGTTAAGGGGTCACTGACTCTAGTTATTTAGATTAATACTTCACTTTCAATTAAATTACTGTTTATATATTTTGTTAGTAGAGTTTCACTTTTGATTAGTTTATAATTGGTTCACTTTTATTTAAATGTACTGTTTTATATTTCTTTACTACACTTTCACTTATTAATTGGTTCAATAAGTCTAACCTAAACAGGTTCCGGAGAGTTTTCGGGCAGCGATCCGTCGGTAGAAATAAAGTTTTATGTTCCGGAGAGTTTTTGAGCATCGATTCGACGGTAGAGTTAAACTTTTATGTTCTGGAGAGTTTTTGAGCAGCTATTCGACGGTAGAATTAAACTTTTATGTTCTGGAGAGTTTTGAAGCAGCGATTCGACGGTAGAAATAAACTTTTATGTTCTGGAGGGTTTTTGAGCAGCGATTCGACGGTAGAATTAAACTTGATGTAACCCTTCAAAATATGGGTATATATAGCAAGAAATTCGGTCAGGAGTGGAAAAATAGTCCCTTCACGGACCATTTTCTGACAAGATTTATGGCATTCTTGACACAGATCTTGGGATAGTGCATAGGTGGGAGGCCACGAATCATTTATTATAATTTTTATTTTGTCGAAGTGTCAACTCACATAACCTCTATTTGTCCTAACTATCAATTATCATTATTTCCATTATACCGAATTCTCATTTGGCATAATTTTCGTATTTTCAAATTTTTATCATCATAATATTTATTTATTCTAGTTTTAATTTAATCTAATTTCTGTTTTTCCGAATTTGTATTCGCCATAATTATCATTTTTCTTAATTTCCCCATAACCTAATATACTTTTGGTCGAATTTCTATTTGTCGTATTTTACATTTATCCGAATTATCATTGGTCATCAATTTCATGTTCCCTAATTTTCATTTATCCTAATGCCTAGGTATCCGAACTGGCAGGCGCCATAATTTCCATGTCACAGAAATTGCATTTATCCTACCAGACTTCCGTACAGTTTCGAATTAGTTGTTTCCCATCTAGATGTATTTATTATAGCCGGTAAGTCAGGTGAAGATGGCGCTGTGAACACCTAGAATTGCAACTTTTACCTACAGAGAAAAAAACACGAAACTCTAAATAACTAATATTGAACGAATTTTTCATCAAAATTAGTTACAAGTAACAAATAACTAATTAACGATTCTCGTCGATTTTATAAATTATTGTCTGCATTGCTCATTTTTGAACTTGAGATGAGTTTAATACTGAAGACGAACTTGAGAAACAAATATTTCAGATTTAAATTGTTCATTTTAAAGTATTTATTCGGAGTTTTGTTTTTGCTTTCACTTTAGGCACAAATTGCAATTCTTATTTAATCCTCATATTATGGGGCGTATTTTATTTCTTGTGAGATTCTCTAGAAATCTCGCTGGTACGTTTTTATCAAACAAATTTTATTTCAGACAAGTATTTTTTATAATATGAACAATTTTGTAAGCCCTGAATGAAAAATTTTAAAATAAAAACGTACTAAAGAGACTTGTAGAGAATCTTGCAAGGAATAACATAAGCCCTACAACATTGGAATTAACTAAGAATTGCAACTTTTACCTACAGAGAAAAAAACACAAAACTCTAGATAACTAATATTAAACCAATTTTCCTTAAAAATTAGTTACAATTAACAAATAACCAATTAACAATTCTCGTCTATTTTATAAATTATTTTTTACGTCGGTCATTTTTGAACTTGAGATAGGTTTAGTACTGAAGGCGAGCTTTAGAAAAAAATATTTCAGGTTGAAATTGTTTATTTGACAGTATTTATCTAGGATTTTATGTTTTTGCTTTCACTTTAGGCACAAGTTGCAATTCTTATTTAATCCTAATATTATAGGGCGTATTTTATTCCTTGAGAGATTCTCTAGAAATCTCACTGATACGTTTTTATTAAATAAATTTTATTTAAGAAATGTATTCTTTATAAAATGAACAATTTTATAAGCTCTAAATAAAAAATTTTCAAATGAAAACGTACCGAAGATACTTGTAGATAATCTTGCAAAAAAGAAAATAATTAAGAATTAGAATTAAATAAGAATTGCATCTTGTACCTACAGAGAAAAAAAAAACAAAAAAACTATACATAACTAATATTAAATAAATTCTCTTTCGAGATTACTTACAATTAACAATTCTCCTCATGTTTATAAGTTTTCTTTCACCATGCTCATTTTTAAACTTAAGATAACTTGAGCGGAAGACTATGACGCCAAATGCATGGGATAAAACATAACTTTGTAATATCATCGTAATAAATAATAAGTATTATCATTTCATGATTTCACTACATAGTTCTTGAAAAATAGAAACTAATTTCAAAATATACTTATATAGAAACAGGTACTTCGTACGTGGTTATTAATAACATAGGCGTTTAATGGATCAAATCCCATGAATTTGGTCCATTCTTTTCCCCTGTGCACTTGACGAAGTGAAGTTAGATGGCGATGAAGTCAAAACATCTAATTACAAGAATCTTACTACGTAAAATTAATTATAATAAATAAGTTCAATTGCACGCACATAAATTGTTGAACTTCAATCTGAATAGGACAATTACCATCATGATCGCTTATTTTAATATTATTAGTTGTGGAAATGCGATCAGGTACAAAAAGTCTCACTAAGTAAAATTAATTAATCATAATAAATACGTTCAATTGCACGCACATAAATTGTTAAACTACAATCTGGATATTACAATTACCATCACAGTCGCTTATTGTAACATTATGAATTGTGAAAATGTGATCAGGTAGAAAAAAAGTCTTCCTCCGTAAAATTAATTAGAATAAATAAGTTCAATTGCACGCACATAAATTCTTGAACTTCAATCTGTATATTACAATTAACATTACAGTCGCTTATTGTAATATTATTAGTTATGAAAATGCGATCAGATACAAAAAGTCTTACCACGTAAAATTAATTAATTATAATAAATACGTTGAATTGCACCCACATAAATTCTTGAAATTCAATCTGGATATTACAAATATCATCACAATATTCTTATACCTGATTAAAAATCCTAATGACCATTATGGTGCTGGCACGACAGACTGGACACAATTCGTTTCTATTGGAGTTGCCATATATTTCCGAACACCCAACACAAATGGATTGATGGCCGCGTGGAACGAAAGCATGTGTCGATTCATTTGACCGACAAATGCAACATTTGTTTGGAACTATGAACAGAAAAGAGAAAAATATTATGATTTGATATGTCTGAATTGAGCCTCTCAATTATTTTGAAGAATTTAAAATATTTGTGGATATTTTCAAAAACCCCAAACAATACACTTCAAGCATTTAAAGGTATCTGAGGGCATTTAAAGGCTTCAGGGTATTTTAAAACATTCCAACGAATTTCGAATAGATTAAAAAATTGATATATATATATTTAATATTCATGAAATAAACGTGGAACCTTATATATTTTATATCTTGTAATTTCTTAAGGGTCTAAAATATTGCTTTGCAGTAGGGTGCACAGTGGGATGAAATAAAAAAACGAGGTTCAAAATAACTTGTAGCTGGCAATTTTTAACCAATTTTGGATTTTTTAAAGGCTGTTTTTTCCATTTTCTTGAAACCTTAGAAATTCTTAAAATATCTTTACGAATCTTAATTGTGTTTAATTTAATTTATTTAATTTAATTTTCGTACGCTAGCGGTTTGCCAGTACAGAAGCAGTACTGGTGTGAAGTACTGCGCCAGCTCTGCGGAGCATTACCAGCCAGTGCTGGCCTCGTACTTATTTTATTAACTTTCATTAAGAACTTAGTTTGGCAATAACAACAACGTTCGACTTGAGAACTTAGGTTATCTCTCACATGATTTACTCTGGTGTTACTGAGTTGATTAGTGCATGAGTCTGGAAACACTGAATAATTAGTTCAATTTCTAACTTATATTTCAATCAGTGGATTTTTCACTGATTCATATTCGGAGAGCAGGAAGATAATCAGAGTATTTATACTTTGATAAGTATGATAATAACTATTTTAAACATAAAACTTCCAAACTTTATTTCAAAGTGCTCATGAGCCTCCCCACTGCAGCAAAAGAAGTCTATAATCTACTTTTTGCACCCGAAGCTGTTTGAAATTTTATATTAAATTATCAAAATTCAAAATGGCGGTCTCAATATGGCGGGCATGAATTATTAAAAACGTTCTAAAAAAAGGAGTAAATAACCGCCACGATCTCGTTTCGTGACTCTGCGTTCGGCTGAGAGCGACAATTCACAAGAACTATTCACTCTATAACATACACTAAAGGAGCGTTTACATATTATGTAACGTTGTTTTCGATCATCCCCCCCCCCCAACACCCACCCTAATGTAACAGGCGGTAACATTTCCTTCGGGCCCCCTCCTTCTCAAAAAAGGTTTTTTAAGATGAAGTGATGTCTATAAATAAAGAAAACAAAGTATTTCGATGTGACACTGAATGCTTTTTAAATATTTTTTCATTCCCATAAAGAATACAAAATGATAATAATAATAATAATAATAATGCAATATACAAATTTGGAAGAACTACTTCTTTTTTAAAAGCTTGGAACTCTTAAATTCCAGCTAAATTTACATTCTGAGAATTCAGAACAAGCAAATAAGTATTAGTTTGTTTTTAAATTTATACAAATATAATATTTATAAGATTGCTGAGAAGATTAAAAAAGATTTTTGAATATTCCAGATGTGCCAAAAAAGAATGCAGAAGATTTTGCAGAAAATGTTTTCATTTTACAGGATTTTACCAAATATTTGGAAAAATTCCAGAGTTTTTAAAAGATATTTTGGTATTTCAAAACTTTAGAAGAAATAAAAAAATATTTGAAAAATTTTTGGAAATGTTTTCAAGTTGTAAAATGTTTACAATCTATTTAAAACCTCCTGCATTCTGAAAAATATATTCAACTGAATCAGTTTTTTTTTTTAGAATTTTGAAAGATTATTCTAAATGTTAAATAATTGCATTAAATTCTTCTCAATTTTCCGAAAAATTCAAAGAAATGTTGTTTATTCATTTGAAACCTGTCAAAATTCTTGTGAAGCTTGTAAAGTTTTTGGTTAAAATCTTTTAAAAAATATACTTTTTTAAGAATCTTTTAGGGTTTGAAATATTTTTCGAATCTCATCAAATATTTTAAATATTCCTTACATCACTCGATTCTTTGTTGATTTCTTAAACATGCCACATGGAAACATTTTGCTTAAAAATGTTCTACGCTCTTTAAAAATTGTAGAAAACTGTTTGAAATTGTTGGAAATATTTTCTAATTTTCTTTTAAAGTTCTTTTTGAAAATGCAAAATCATATAAAATTTGCCCATGAATCTTAAAATTTTTTTTGCAAGCCTTTAAGAATTTCTAAACCTTCGAACCTTTTTAAATCATTCAAATTTATCATTATATTTGTTTTTTTACTTTACAAAATTAACAAAATTGCTTTAAAATCTTTCCGATTCTTCTTTGACAATTTTCGAAATCTTTTGAAATGTTTCGAAATCTTTTTAAATAGTCTCTTAAAATTAAGTTCTTAAAATAAAAATCATATTAATTTTTCCAAGCAACCTAAAGGCTGTTTTTTCCATTTTCTTGAAACCTTAGAAATTCTTAAAATATCTTTACGAATCTTAATTGTGTTTAATTCGTTTCAAAGAATCTAAATATATCTTTAACTTGCTCCAATTTTTTTCTAAAATTACATAATATGGAAAAATTGCAAAAGGTTAATTTTGAAACATAAAGAATAATTTTCTACCGAAAAATACGTCTTTTTACATTCTCATCCACAGAAGGTATTAGATTTGTGTAAAATTTGACCCCCCCTTTTTCATCAAATGTCCACGTTTTGAGGCCATGTTTTTTTTTTTAATTTAAAAATTATATGTGCCAGTGTTCATAGGACTAGAAAATTTAAACAATTTACTCTCATGACATTTTTCGATGGAATGAAAAGTTTCAGACTTACAGCATTTGCAAAATCCAAATGAAGAAACGAAAATTAACATTTTCAACCAAACAACGCACGACACGAACAAAATTCACGGCAAAAAAGGGTTTATTTTTGCACGCCCAACTGGATTATCATCACGACTTTTTGAAGTTTCTTGAAAAATCGAAAATTCTCATTTTTATTGCACAAAACATAATGAAAAATTAACAATTTAATTCCACGGTTAAACTGTGCAAGATACGGGAAATGATGATTAAAAATGATAAGTGAAAGAAAAAAAAAAAAAAGAGTTTTTGGTTCCATGTCCAGGGGTAGGCCGGGAATTGGCTGATAGGAAAATATGAACTCCTATATATTATAACTCTGCTGAAGGCTGGTGACCTTCTGGGCATAAAACATCATCCAATTGCGACTCTATCGGTTTCCTTTCCTTGCCCCCGCCCCACAGTAACAGAAGTTTTAGTGGGACTGACGTTATACCTGGGAATCGCAACTTAAATTGGACATGATTTCGACTCGCAACACAAATTTCGCGCATAAAGGTGGTAGTTTGGTTTACAATCTAAATAATGAATAATACAAACAATAAAATAGTCTCGGAATGGACTGAAACTTTGGTTGATGAAATACATATCCTCACCTTTGAGTATAGATATAAATAATTTTCCTGGATTTTTGACATAGGTGTTCTTACATTTAGACACAAAATATCAATGGTAGTGCTGTTTTCTTTCCGCTTTTATGAAAAAACGTGAACCGCCCGGCTTATTTACAAGCGTTTGGCGGCTTGTTACGTCACATTAAGATGGTTGAATGGGCGCTAGAGATATAGGAATTTCAAATATGTACACATTTTTTTTTTCAAATATAAATTCGAAAAAAAGTTCTTTTGCACTATGGTAGTGTTATTAGTAATTTTAGAGCACACAAAGTCTTCTCAAATAAGGTCCTTTAGGCACAATTTAGAAGCATGAAAACGTCAATTTTTAAGTTGAGTGTTGCAAAAATGGATTCTAAAATATCAGTGCTATTTTTATACAAAATACTTTGTTTACTTGTATTTAGTAACTATTTAATGCAACAACAGAATGTAATCAAATACAAATATTTAAATATTCGTATGATTGATAACAGTTTATCGAGATAAAAACACAGTTCCGATTCGAATTTGGATATATCCTTTCACCACAATGTACGGTAGTATTATAGAGAATTTTTAAGCCAATAAAACATGTTTTCAGAAACATGGCACTCATATTTTGAGTAAAACAATTTACTAAATAATATTTAGCGGATTATGCTTTTTAAAAACTCATTACACTTGAGCAGTTAAATTAAATCTTTTAAATTGGCTGATAAATTATCGAAAAATATACACAACAATTTTAGGTTAGGTTAACGTTTTACACCAAAAAATGGTATTTTAAAATAAAAATCACTATAGTTCAAATAGGATTGGCAATTTTTGAACAGTTTATCACAGGAAATCTGTTATTTTGCAGAAAAATCATTGGATTTCGACGAAGATTTACAATTCTCAATAATCATTAGATTTAAATTCAATGACTTTGTTTGAAATGAATCATATTTCAAACATTTCAAAGAAGATTCAGAACTTATTAAGCATTTCAGGTTATATTGATGTTTTACACTAGAAGTCGGTATTTTTAATTTAAGAAATCCTTAGATTTCAAAGAAGATTAAAACATTTATTCAATTGTAGGTTGTAAGACATTGCTTTTCACTGAAAATATTGATATAGGTTTTAAATAATATTTACAATTTTGGAACAATTTAACGTTATGATAACGTTTTTCACCGGAAATCGGTTATTTTAAACAAAATTGATTAAAATTCAAAGAAAATTTTTTATTTTGGAACAATTTATGCTTATATTATAGCTTTTCATAGCAAATCGGTTATTCTAAACAAAATTCATTCAGTTTCAAAGAATATGACTTACAATTTGAAATAATTTTTTCCGTAAAAAAATGGTTAATTTTCATAAATAAAATCATAAGATTTTTCAGATTCTATAAACCTTCAGATTCGTGCCAGAAATCGGTCAAAGAAAAAATCGGTTAAAAAAGAAAAAAATCGGTTTGCTTGTCTATATATTTTCTACAAATATTATATAATATTTGTGATTTTCTTTGAGAATTTTGATGTTTGTTTTTGGCTTCAGAGGCAGATAAATTGAATATAATTAAATTGTTTCGAACGTTTCGGCACACACTGTTGTCCCTTATCAGTAAAGATTGGATCTGCGAAAATTACTCAATTTCTGGTAGGTACGCAATGTAGGATTGAAATAGTTACTCTTCGGTTAATATCGCAGTTAAATAATTATATCAAATGTTATTAAAATTGATGAAATTGTATAAAAATGTATGTAAAAGTAAAATATTTCTACAGTTATACTACAGTAAAACTACAAAATTATTAAAAACATTTTGTTTAAATAATTATTCATATATTCATTGAAGATTTTTGCGCCGTAGATTTCACGAAAACCTTTATGTGTAGGTTAGAATTTCATAGGTTTTGAAAATAGGCTTTCGGATCTTGATATCACAGCCCGTGCAGAAATTTTGAAAGGGCTCTAGTGGGGCTCTGACAAGTTTCCCCTATCACTAGTCGGGCTCTAGTGAGAAAAACGAGTCGGGCCCCCACCTGGAACGTAACTCTTTGGCCATGGGGACCCTTCTAGATTTTCTAGTAGGGTTCTCGTTGGTGTCGCCCGCCTACAAGCCAAGTAAAGAGAAGGGCCCCTACGTGTCCGCTGTGTTCGATTTAAGTTATTGTGATAAATAATATTCTACATCAACAATCAAATTAGGAGTATTTTATTAATGATTAAGTATTGCCAATAATGTAATATAATAATATAATATTATTAACTAATATTATTAATTAATATTATCGACAGCAGCTCGGATCTTCCATCCTCCTTCTCAGTCCTTGGCGTTGCGTTGGAAAGAACATTTTTCAATTTCATGAGGAAGACTTTCTCATTGATATTTTATCCCGTTGGACCTTTATGCACTCAAAAAAAAATGAATTAGCTGTCCCGGCTAGACGTTTAGCTGGATTTCGTCTTCTAAGAAAATACAGCTGTGTCACCTAAATTTCGAACTCGTTTACCTAATTCATCTAGATAATTTCTAGATGGCAAAATTTAGCTAAAACAGCTAAATATTTAGGTAAAACAGCTAGGAATTTAGGAAACACAGCTACATTTTCATAGAAGGTGAAATCCAGCTGAACGTTTAGCTGGGACAGCTAAACCATTATTTTTAGTGTGTGTATTGGAAATGGCACCTGAAATAATATAGCACCTTTGTTATTTAGAGATCCTATAGCAATCCATTAATAATTGAAAAATTATTATTATCTCTCACCAAGCATGCATGTGTGCATCCTTGTATCCTCGAAAATTCTTTTGTCTCCACTGGCTTTCATTGCAGCAAACTGAAGAGCAACGCCTTTTTTCTGAGAAATCTTTTTAATATATTTGTGATGCTCTATCGTGCATTTCGTGCCGTATCGTAATAAAGTGGAAGTGATGATGCCTCTAATAGTAAAATTCTCAATTATTATTATTATTATTATTATATCATTAAGCCGTTTCCCTTTCGGGGTAGGCGTGAATTGCTCGGTTGGATAGTTCTATTACTCAAAGACATATTAATTTGCCACTCTGAAAATTGGGGGTCTTATAGGAAAAAATCTCAGCTTTCTTTCAAAACTATTTTGAAGAAAAAAAAGTGTCGAAATTTGAAAAAAGTCCAATTTATTTTTGATTTTTAAAAATTAGGGTGAAATTTTGACTTTTTTCAAAACCGTTATGACCACTAGTAAGTTTGTGAAAAAATCTATCAAAAACATTTATAGTTAAATTCTGTTTAAGACAATAGGAAAAAAGTTACAAATGTTTGAAAGTAAGGCTTTGCTTCGAAAACCCAAAAATTATACCCCCTCTACTTTGATGAATAATTATCAAATTGAATTAATTTTTGGTGTGAGAAGTACTATCTAATAGAACTACAATTAGGCCAATTTTTATCCCTATCGGACAACTTTCATTTTGGAGGTGGGTACACTTCAGAAATTATGCCCCATATTTTTAAAGCTTTGACCAATACAGGTTGTAGGAACCAAGTTCCCTAAAGAAAGTTCAGACCCAATTCTTATTATGTGCTCATTCCACGATCATGATCCCCGAAACTAGGGGTGTTTTTGAAGATAAGCAGTTTTTCAAGATAAGCAGTTTTTGAAGATGAATGCAGGTTCACAAAATTGCTAAAGCATTAACCAATACATGTTGTAAGAGCAAAATTTCCTAAGGAAAGTGCAGACCCATTCCTCATTAATGGCTGATTCCATAAAAGAATCATATTTGCGACTAATTTCGAACTAACATCCTCTAAGTATATCTATTCCTTGCTCTTATTCCTCGGCACGATTAGGTTCCCTGAAGCTAGTGTTTTTTTTCATTGGTACAACCGTTGTAATTAGTATATAGCTATCCCGGTTCACCTCAGCTTCCAATTGCCCCGCCCTCCTTGCCACCGTTCCGTAGGAAGGCACACAGAGCACACGCAGTCCACTATCAATGTATGCTTGTTGCACTATTTTCAGACCAATCGCGATCCTCACGATGCGTACACGTGTGCACTTGTGCATTTACGTATAACATCAAATAGGATAGGTGGAAATGGCGTATCTTCGAAGACATGACCAAAAAGAAACGAAAGAGGTTTGAAGAGGAGCCATCAGCATCAACATCAGCATCGTCATAACCTCAGTAAAGCGACTACAGGTTGTAACTGCCCCGGGACAGGGGTAAGGACATGCAGGGGTGAGGGGATAATTAGCAATAGAGGGAGTCGATATCTGGGAGGGAAAACATCGACGCCTACGGAAGGATGACGAGGCAGTGGGGCAAGAGGAGGAGGGACGTTCATCTCTCTGCAGCATCAACAGGCGTCGGCATGTCGGAGGTGCTGGTCAAGCCACCGATTTATCGGAAGAGGTCTTGGATGCACGCGAAAGACGTTGCACTGCTTGTCGTTTGGCCCCGATCGATTCAACCGGAGAACGCGCGCGCATTACTTTTTTGATAGTCGAGAAAGGCTAAAGAACAACTTCCCTAGACCACTATCTGTACCGCCGAAGGCACACGGGAATGTTACATTTACGCGACCTTGACATCCATTCTGGAAAGGCGGAACACTCACTAAAAAGAGTTAGACAATCTATTTATTATCTTTTTTTCCTATTATGAGCTTCGAAGATCATAGAGATGCAAAATTAATGAGTGGTGTAGTAGCTTTCATACTAGAGGCTTGCTACAAGGTGCCCGTAGGTCAGGGAAACCTGAGAGTCAAAGAACAGTCAAGGACTGGTAAAATATCTTGCAAAAAACTGTTTTATTCCATTTATAAAAAATTCTGTATGTTGAAAATGTTGCAAGATTAAGATTCTGGTCTTTGATCATTAATGGGCAGAGAAAATTTAAGGAATTTTGAAAATAAAGGTTTGCGGCCAACTTGATATAATATTCCTTTCTGGTATATCTATTTCTAGTTTTTTTAGTTGCTTCCTTCCAACGATCATATTTCTAATAATAATAATAAATTAATCTAAGAAAGCATCCAGAGGCTACTACACCATGCTCTTAATCTCATCAGGCACTTAAATTAGTTCGTGTCTGATGATGAAAAACCGGGTTCACCCAAGAACAGGTTTTAAAAAAAATAGTAATCGATCTTTATTAAGTTGCCAACAAAGTATACACAGTGTATTCAGAAGGTATTAATAAAAGAGGCACTTAAAGGGCCGCGGTACAGGTCAGAGCTGCTTGGAAATTAAACAATTTTGTTAAAAAATAATACTTTTTGGTTTAAAATTCAACTATTATGGTGGAAAATTACATTTTTGTTGAAAATTCATATTTCGGCATTGAAATTTGAACTGCTTTTCTTAAAGTTTGTCTTTTTGTTTAAAAAGTTCATCTGTTTCAGTAGAAATTTCACCTTTTTGGATGGAAATGCAAATGCTTGGTTGAAAATTTCAAGCCTCGGACTCCGTACACTATTAACACAATTTTACACATTTTTTTAACGATTACACTATTTTAATACTATTTGGAACAAAATTACACTAAAGACACTATTTTCTCACAATTTTCTGCTGATTCCACTATTTCTTTACTTTTTCTTACAAAATATTTTTCAACTTATTTGCTAATTGGCTATAAATTGTCTCGATGGCTGATTAGGGCTTTCCAAGATGATGAATTTTCAAGTCAAAAAGTCAAGCTTTTAACAAAATAGCTGAATGTGCAACAAGATAGTTAAATTTTCAACCAAAAAATAAAAATTTTCAACAAATTACATAAATTTTCAACTAAATATTTTGAACAATGGATGTGATGTTAATTCAAATTTTATTTGGTTAATTTTTAGTCTGTATTTTTTTCGTTTCCAAAAATTGTGAACTAAATAGTTGAATTCTTAAGCTAAAAAAGACAAATTTGTAACAAAACAGTTAGATTTAACCAACAAAGACAAATTTTTAACAAAATACTTGAATCCTCATCTAAAACAGACTATTTTCAACCAAACAATTTTATTTTTAACCAAAAAGTTGATTTTCTTCCAAAAAAGACGAATTTTCAACAAAATAGTTAAATTTTGAGAATGTGTTCCTTAAGGTCGATAGAACCTTAAGTAAATTAGTTCTTCTTTTTATGTAAAATTGACATAATGAAACCAAAAGCAGGTCATAACGATGAAGCTTACTAAGAGAGTATTAGCCCGCGAAGCACGCAATAACGAGCACACGAAGTGCGAAAACCTAGAGGAACCGAGCTTAAAGCGTAAGGCAAATGTGCCCGAGCACATAATGTCATTTTTAACTAGATTGGTATCTTTTTTTTTAATCAACAATATATATCTTGCTAATAGGTAATTTTTTTGTGCGATTCTTTTATGTCAGTCAAGAATTGTTAATTTTTCTAACAAAATTAGTAAACAAATTCATAAGTCATTTTTCACAACGCGGACTTTGTTTGTTGCAGAATCAACTGCAGGTATGTTTAAAATGTACCTTGCTTATGATACGTGGTTATTAGAAACTATTTGATAATTTTTTTAACAAACTTAAGAAACAAATTCATTGTTTCGCCATTTTTCAACCGATAGATTTCGTTTTTCCAAAAGAATCAATTACTAATATCTTGCAAGTAGCAATTTATTTCTATATTTTACTGATAGACAGCAATTTGTAATTGTTGTTAAAAAATGTAATAAACAATAGTTATAATAGGTTTATTTTTTAAGCATAATCAATTGAAAGCGGACGAAAAATGATCTTAGACTGTGATGATTTACTTTTAGAATACAATTTATAATTTTGTGAACAAATTTAATAAAGAAATATACTGTGAATGCCGTTTTTGAATGAAAACACCTTACAATTTTTGATGAAATCGAGCAAAATTGATAAACAATGTCCTTCTGTTATGATACTTTATTATCTGGCGAGAACTGTTTATTCTGACTATTTTTTATAAAAATAGCTCGATGTGGGAATTTTTAACACTTTTATTGTAATACGCGATGCAGAAAGTATATAATTACCGGTCTAATTTTTGTTGCATTTAAAAAAATTGATGTTTTAATTATTTTAGTTCAACAGCAATTACGGAAAATCATTTTCTGGCAATATTATGTTGAAAAAATCATGCCAAATGAAAATTTCTGTTATGAAAAATAGTATCATTCTCAATTGTCTATATAAATCACAAACACAGCCAAAAATATTTTTGTCAATTTTTTCATACATCTGTAATGGAAATATTTTTAAAATATATGAAATAAATATCACATAATAAAGTTCTATACCTTTTTGGTACGCATCGAATCCTTCTCTCCCCAATTTCTGGATCATTCCTTCTTTCCAAATAGCCAAAGCTTTCTTCGAAGCTACTGACATAGTAGTAGATAAAATTCGTGTTACACTTGGCAAGATTAAATTCGATCGATCTTCATTTGGTGAAAAAGAAAGGATTTCATTGATATCTCGCGTAGTTTTATGTGCAACTCTCGCTGATTTTGTACTATCGAAGATCGAAAACGATAGCATATTTTTAACAATGATCTCAGATGGAATAACTTTTTGCGAAACTATACGTTCAGCATTTTCGTTCTCAGTCTCGCTTGGCCCAGAGGATGAACTCTCTTGTCTTGATTCATATTTCAGTTCCTCTTTCGTAAGAGCTGGAGCTTCAAGTTGACTTTCTCCCGTGAAACTATTAGAAAAACTCTTTAAATTAACATCTTCTATTCCAACCAAGTCGAAAAACTCAGGAACCGCTTTTGGAGTTTCTTTTGATTTATATTCTTTAGATTTACATTCTTTAATGTCATTTCCTATTCGTTCCTTCTCTATTACTTGCGGGTTATTTTTTGGAGGAGACACTACTCTGATAACATTCTTTTTAGAATTTTTGAAGAGAAAGTATTCCTGCCAATTTGTAGAACCCTCTTTAGGAGCTGATACAATTTTACCTTTCTTTTCCAGTTTCAGTCTTTTTTTCTTCTGTGGCAGAGACTCTATCAATTTGCCACATAAAACTTTATTATCCCTTTGAAAGGTTTTTGAAACGTTTCCACGGTAAGATATGTAAAAAATAGGTTGATGTTGAAAAAGTTTACGCGCCACCTTTGGGATATCATTCATTCTGAGATACGACATAACCTCTCTTTATCTTTCAATATAAGTGAACATATATTTTTAAATCAATTTCACAGCCTTCTTTTGTCACGATAACGTTTTGTCGATAAGATTAGTACAGTGAACTTATTATTTACTGTCTTCAAATAGTTTTCATTGTGTTTGTTGTATTTTTAAAGCACTGCATAATTTTTCAGAAAATGAATGACTTGGTAGAATTTAATCCGATTTCCATTAGGATTTCAATTCAACTGCAAATTGTATCGAAGGAAAAAGAACTGCTCAGAATCAATTGACACTTTAAAGATACGGGAGATGAAATATTATAACACTCCGTTTCAGTTTTCACAATATTTACAATTTACTTCAATCCCTCATTCTCGAATCACGATACGGGCCACGGGCTATCATCAAACAAGCAACTCAACTCAGTTGGCAAAGTCAATTAGTCAATAGGCTAAATCCCAAATCAGAGGTATAATGGTGGTGCTCTCTGGTAGTGAAAAGGCGAATCATGAAGCCTTACGATCTATGGTAACTCCGAGAAGTTGAAAAACTGTAATTATTGATATATAATATTATAATAATAATAAATCAATGAAGGATGTGAAAATATAAATTAAATCATTCTTTAAAATAAAATCAATAGAATAAAAAATTCAATAAAATAACACTTTTATATTTCTTCAGTTGCATTCACTGATATTTATAAATGTGACAATCTACAGTCGGAAATAGTATACCTATTTCATTAATCCAGTAATCCTGGACTTCAAAAGTTAAATAAATCAAAAAAGATTATTCTTAAAAAATACTCACTATCTATAATGAGCTCAAATAATAATTGATAGACTCTCATATTTCAGGCGATGTAATGCATTTATATGTATATACCACCCATCTCACGGTTAGGAGACGTGGCCATGAATGGGATTTACTGCGGTCCTACTGGGAGCCGATGTCAGTTTTTAGATGACAGTTGCTCCCAGTAATGGCACCAGGGTTAGCAAATCCTTTAACATCGCGGCCTGCCCGCCTCAGCAGAGGCGGACAGGCTGAAGTCACAAGTCGCAAGTCTGTCTTAACGAAGACATTGGGACGCCAGGTCGAATCCCATAGTATGTAGACTCGCCCTCTGCAAGCGAGGTTCTGCAGGGGATGTTTCTAATTTCCCTAACTTCTCTTGCGAACAATTGAGTGAAACACGAAAAATAAAACAAAAACAATGAGCGTCCCGTTCCTGGACCTTCTTCTAACCCACAGCTGATGGTGGAAGGCACCTCAGGGGGCAGTCCACCACGAGCGGTGCGAACTTCAGGAGCACTAGTGACTCTGGCTTATCGACCGTATCTAGCGACGGGTAGGGTAAACTTCCGGGAGACCCAACTGAGACCCGTAGGCAGGCCAGAAGTTCCGGAGGTGCTTCAAATTAGCCTTTCAATGACTAAGACGAGAATCCTCATGCTGCAGATCAATTTGCACCGAAGCAAAGGCGCCTGGGCGGTTCTAGCCAGGCGCGTGTCAGTGGTGCAGGCATGGATTTCGTCGTCCCTCCAATGTTGAAATTATTTAGGTCAAGCATTGCTCTAAAACACGTGCCATGGGCATGGAAGGATGTTAGAGTGTCCTTCATTCCCAAACCTGGAAAGGAGGGTTACACTGCTGTAAAAGACTTCCGGCCGATTAGCTCAACGTCTTTTATCCTGAAGACGTTGAAGAAGATGGTGGAGAGATATATCAGGGATGAGGTTCTTTTAGCCTCCTCACAGTACAGAGGGCAGAAAACTTATCAGGAGGCTGCTCGGTAGAATCTGCGATCCATCCCGTCGTGGGAAAATTGCAGCAGCATCTGGAATAAGAGGAGTATGCTGTGGGCACGTTCTTCGATATAGAGGGTGCATTTAGCAATACTCCTCCAGAAGTCATCGGTCGAGAGGCTTTGGGGTGCGGCGCGCTAGTCCAGATAGTAAGCTGGATAGGGAGCATGATACGCCGGAGGAGACTCGAAACCAGATGGGGCGAAGGCCTAGTTAGGAAAATAGCGCCACGGAGTTGCCCACAGAAGGGTGCTCTGTCGCCTCTCCTGTGATGCATTGCAGTGGATGGCCTCCTTTGTAGGCTGAATAAAGAATGGTTCTAAATCCAGAGCTGTGTCAATGACTTTGTAATCGTAGTGAGGGGGCTCATCTGAAAATGTGGATGGGTCTTACAAGGTCGGCGTTGCACATCGCAGAGCTCTTATGCGGCAAATATGATGAAACAGCCCTGCATGGATTATGCCGCTGTTAGTCAGGCTCAGGCATCTAACCCTTAGGGCCCATTTTATGGAACCTGAGGGAATTACAACGTGATCAGTGATTGACATATTAGGCTTTACAAAGAGTTCTGGAGTCAACTACTGAGAGCGAATAGTCAAGGGTGTGGCACAATAGGCTTTATGGATTGGGCGCCAGGGGAGCTTTGTATGGGCTTCTTGCCCGTTTTAAAACTAACTAAAGTACAATTAGAAGCAATTCAACGGGAACACTGTAAATTAGTAGCGTTTGTCAACGTGTCGCATTCAAAGTACATATGTTCTGAATTGAATTAGATCGATTCAAATGAAATCGATTTTTATAGGGATTCAATACTTCAAGATTTTTATTTGAAAATATGATCCATTTTGTTGTTGTTGAGAAAACCCAAATATAACCTTAAATTGTTACAAATTATAAGATTTTCTGAATAGACTGGATGATTTTGATTTAAAAATCTGCTCACGCCTTAATTAGGTGTTGTGTGAGTACATACATAATATTGTACAATTTCCTAATCCAAACTTTTTCGAGCGCTTAGGCCTCCCTCTGTATGGAGTCGATGATGACTAAACTAAGACTTGCAGTACTATTTATTTCGTCCAAATAACGGAAGGGAAAATCGTCTTGACGGGTGGATGACAATTCAGCCAAATACTCGACGATACTCGAAAAGAGCAAGCAACAGTCTCAAAATGGTGTATTTCCCTCAGAATCTCAAAATGAGTCTGCGAAGCTCATTTTTGTTACAACTCAAAACTACTCCAATTTTGGCGCAATTTTAAGAATATGCGTTTTCTGTGATTGATCATTTAAATGTAAGACCTTATATTCAATTTATAATTCTTTTTTTTTAAGTTCCTTTTCCATGTTCCCGTTTTTCCTAGTAATAAAGGGCATGTGAACAAATGTACTTTGCCATCTTTGGATCAAAGAAAATTTTTATCACCCTTTGCGAAAAATTCTGATCATTCCATTGCGAAATTGGTAATTTTTCCCTCTAAATTCTGCATAAAAATTTCATAAATATGAAGTACTTCTACTTCTTCATCCTGGGAAAAATAAAGTTATGATAATAATTCATAAAGGTTAAACAACCACCGCAAGGACCCACTGGGAGCAATTGCCATCTAAAAATGACATCGCCTCAAAGAAGAACCGCGGGAAGTCACACTTATATCCACGTATCATGAACGTGAGATGGGTGACATGATGAAATTACGGCGACAGGCTGGCGAAACACTCGTGTGTCTTGAAAACACAAAGCGATCCCAGGATGAAAACGGATACTGCTGTCCGAAAATCGTGGTTCCGGAAAATTTGGCACTTCTCGTTTTGGTCAATTGACTCTATCTCCCTTGGAGAGTTCGGCAGGGCAGGTTCGCGGCCAAAACCGTAAGAGCGATACAGATGGTAATAAAGCACTCTTAGGGCCGCATTATGCCTGTATATATGCATTGTTCCCGCATGGATCGGATAACTAGATAGTATGTGTTATAGGTATGCTGCGTGTGCATGCCACGCTCTGCACCTATCGCTGGGAACTTTTTGACAAAAAATGCGGTCACGGTATACTAAGGTGGAATTCACACCGTCATGGCATGCGAAAATGAAACTTTCTGTATCTGAATTAGGCCCTGATGATCTGGGAGGAGCAAAAGTTTGCTCCTTCGACAAGGACTGTTTTTCTACATTCCTGTGAAAATTTCCGTGCATTTTCTTGTCGAATCGGCCAGTATCCCCGGCCAGCGCCCGGTTTAAACTGGGGCTATCCGGCCGGCTCCCGGTCGGATCCCTGTTACCATTTCTACATGCGCTGTAATATACTGTTTGGACAAATGATTATAAAATATATTTACCAGTAGAATTGAGAATGACGACCAAGGTGGTGACAAGAGAATAAAGAATCCTCATTTTTTAAAAATACAGAAACAACTTAATAATGGAGGACTTTATTAACAATATAACTGATGAATATGCTGATGCTTCCAGGATATATGCTGGGGTTCGATTATGTATACATAAGTTGATATTCCACATTTGATACATTTGATAAGATAGGAAGTGAAATGTGAAATCAGGTAATATACATTAATGTAGCGGTAAATCAAGATCTGTTAAATTAATGTCCCTGTGTAAGTTGTTTACGTACTTTACTTTTTTACGTGAAGAAACTCAAAGAATGTATGTTTAAAGTAAGACGAGATTAATGTTAATATGTCTCAGTTATGAAATCAAAAAGTACAGACAAATAAGTAAAAGTAAATAAAAGTGTTTTTAAATCAAAACAGTTAGTTCTATGCATTAGTTTAATAAATCATTTTTTCCGCTGTTTTCAAGAAACTTCCCCTTTTCCTCGTTTTTTCGTTTAAATTTGAACTGAATTAATAGTATCCAATAAGAGAATCCAACTATTCTTGGTTAAAGGTTAACTTTTTTTGGTCGGGCCAGTATATTTTTGGATCGAAATTCACCTCTTTTGGTCCAAAATTCTACTATTTGGTTGAAAGTTTAGTTATTTTGTTGAAAATGCAAATATTTTGTTAAAAATTCAGATTTTTTCAACAAACATGCTTTTGTTGAAAATACGTTTTATTATTTTTTCAAATCCAATTACTTGTTAAAAAATTAATGTATTTTGTTGATAATTCATCTTTTTTTGTAGAAAGTAATTCTTTTTGGTTAAAAAAAAATTTTTTGTTGAGAATTCAACTCTTTGGTTCAATTTTTTGAAACTTGCTTGTTTTTCTGTTTGATTATTTTTTAAACTAAAAACGTAACTATTCCATTTCGGGTTGAAAATTAATATTTTAAGTTGAAAACTGATCTTTTCTGGTTGAAAATTCATGTAATTTGATGAAAATTCGTCTTTTTTGGGAGAAAAATAATCTTCTTGTTGAAAATTCATCCTTTTTGGTTAAAATGAAACTGCTTGATTGACAATAATTCTGTTTTACGTTTGAGTATTCAATTATGTTGTTGAAAATTGGTCTTATTTGGTTGGATTCCACTATTATTTATTAAAAACTTAATTTTATGGTGGAAAATTCATATTGTTGGTTTAAAATTGAACAGCTTGATTCAAATTAAACAAATTGGTAAGAATTAAACTATTTATTCAAAAATTTAATTATTTTTATGAAAATTTTTTTTTTTTTTTATTGAAGATTCATCTATTCGGCTAAAAATGCGTTTCTTTTCGTTTAATTCTAATGGTAAAAATAAATAAGATTTTTATAATAAAACTTTTATGATATTATTATTATTTTGTCTAATTCCCTATA
The DNA here is from genome assembly GCA_011634705.1 of Andricus grossulariae. Taxonomy (NCBI): domain Eukaryota; kingdom Metazoa; phylum Arthropoda; class Insecta; order Hymenoptera; family Cynipidae; genus Andricus; species Andricus grossulariae. The sequence continues at coordinate 51,875,212 of JAABKJ010075445.1, forward strand.
AATGTTACTATTTTAATTTGCTTTTATCAAAATAGTTTTCACTTGTATAATCACATTAAAAAACGTAAAAGTATTTTTTCTTGATTTTTTTTGGTAAATGGCGTAAGAATCGTTAATACATTCATAGTAGAATCGTTAATATTTATAATAATCTATTTCTTTATAATTTTGTTATTTTTATGAAAATATTTAAAAAAAAAATTTTACTTACATAAATACATACTTATGGGTTTCAATTGGGCTTTTTAGTCAGTGTAATTTCTCAAACCCCAAATTTCGAATCTGAATAATTTAAAAATAAAAAATTCAAAATCAAAATATTGTATAAAAATAAAAGTTATAGATTTGATAATCCTTAAACTTGAGAAACTGACCAGTTTTTACGTTCAATAATATAATATTTTTAAATAAAACTGGTCTCAAAATGAAACTGTTTGAAATTAAACACCGAAAGTATAACATCTTAGACTAAAAGTCATTTAAAAAATAAAATAGATTTCATAATATATTTACAAAGATTTTAAAACATTTTTAAAGATTTCAAAAATTGTCAAAAAAGCATCTGGAAGATTTTAAGGCAATTTTTTCAGCTTTGAAAAATTAAAAATAAATTCGAATCATTTCAAAAGATATTTAGAAGATGCACAAGTTTTGAATATACTTCAAAATAATCTTAAATTTGAAAAGAATAATTTTAAAAATTAGTTTTTAGAGGAAATGTCAACAGATTTCAAAAGGTTTCTAAAAATGTGGAAAAAGTCTGTGAGATTTTAAGGCAAGTTTTTTAATTCTGAAAGATTTTTTTTTAATTTTGAGAAAAATTTAAGTCTGTTTAAAATATAATCAGGAATTTTAGAAGTTTCGTAGACATTAGATAAAAATTTGTTTTTGCTTCAAAATATTTTTAATTATTCCCTTAGAATTATGTTTAAAAAAAATTGGAGGAATATCAAGAAAAATCTCTATTATCTTAAAACCTTTCCAAATTCCTAAAAAACTTCAATATTTTATTTCAAATTTTTCACAAATATACATTTTGTTTTAGAATTTTTCAAATTTTAAATTACTCTGGAAATTTTTTCAAAACATCTAAACATATTTTTAACAGATTTGAATATTTCCCAAATATTACAAAAATTCTACAATATTAAAAAAACTTCCTTGAAATCTTCCAGATACTTTTTTGACAATTTTGGCAATCTTTTGAAATCTTTCGAAATATTTTCTAAAATTAATTTTTCAAAATAAAAAATAATCTTTAATTTCTTTAGAAATCTGGAAAAACTTTTTTTTGTAATCTTTCACAATTATTATTAAAAATCTTCTTATTGCTGCAAATTGTTATGGATAAAATAGGTATTTTATACATGTATATGGATATATCTATTACAGAAAACTTTTGAAGGCAGCTTTCTAATTTCAACATAATAATAATAACACTTTGTATATAAAAAATGTATTAGAAGATAAATATTTTAGGATGAAAATTAGATGGGTCTTATTATTTGCTATTACTGATTGAAAAAATCGAAAAGGTTCATCACATGAATTCATCATAAAATTCCTGAAAGAGATAAAGTTGGACCAACAAAGATCTGTTTTTGTGGAACTTTGTTCAATCCTTGAGCGCATGTTGATATAATATTTAACATGCCGCTATTCGTTCTGTGACGTAAACACTTTTTCGGATGGAGTGGCAGGAGGTGATTCAGAACGTGTCAGCAAACAAAGACTGGCTACGTGGAATATGGAGAGAGGAATGTGTATATATACACGAAGTATCTGATACTTTACTATTCAAGCTGTTCTTTAAATCCTACGTTAATCAGTTTTTCCTACATTTTGAAAAAATGGAGATTCTTTATACTCCAATCTTAACCTTACGCGTTATTCTTAATTACATGGGTAAGTGAATAATCAAATAATATTAGGCTTTTGTAGAAAGTACTTTGGACAATCTGTTATACAATCATGAACTCAAAGTACTAAGTAAAACTGAAAATTAGCAAGTATACCGATTTTCGTCAGAACTACACTGTAACTAGTTTTCTTCATACTAAATCTTATGTCTTTTTGTGTTTTGGTCTCGATTTAACACCATCCTACTTTCGTTGTTCAGTTTGCATAACCTGATGTGTACATTGAAAATGGAAAGACTTTAACTGGTTCCCTTTCTCTTATGACCTGTACAGCTTTCAGATAGGACAGACCAACAATAATCTGCTAACATATTTTCACTTTTTTGAGAATTATACCTTTTCTCTAACTCAGCTATATCATGGTGGAATCTCTCTCCTTATTTGTCGCTTTCCGCTCCAAAATTTTCAGAACAACATTCTAAATGAGAATCCAACATATGGATTTTCAATGAAATATTAATCTTCATTTTCTTGAAGTTTTTTAACATTTCATTCATCAACATTGGATTATTTTCTGCTTTTTGATCTCCGAAGAAGTTATTGATAACGCTTTTTACGAATTTCCAAGTCCCTCAGTGTATGTCTGAAAGCTTTTCTTTAAAATTCGCATCAAGCATAAGCCTTCTGATATCAGGTCCAACAAATACGCCCTTTTTCAATGTTGCATCAATAATATGTTAACATTTTGCTTTCAAAAATGAGTATGCTACAGAACATTGCTCTATCAGTTCCTTGAAAAAACTTTCAGCCAAACCTAATTTGATTTTCAATGTCGGTAAGAAAACATTTTGAGAATCAACAATGGGTATAGTGTGCTGCTTTATTTCAGCTATCCGATTGTGAATCTGCCGTTGTTACTGGCATTGGTGAATGAGTTATCGTATGCCTTGGCACTCCCAGTACAGGCCTTGTAACTTATTCCACTTGTGAATAGTTTATTCGATTTTTTGTTTTTGATGAAAATTCTTTTAATTTAGTCAGACAAAACTCACAGTCACTCAAATGATCTTTCTGTTCCCTCGATATTGTAGGCATAGAATGAGAAAGATTTCGAGCGTCTTGGCTTGAGAGTCTTTTCGAACATGTCAAACATATTGCATCAGGACCCCAATGCTTACTGCAATTACTTATTTGGAAACCTAAATAGTTTTCCTTTACACTTTGCAATAAGGAGGTAAAGTTCTGTCTCTTTTCCTCAAATGCACACTCACTACATACATACTAAATTTACTAAACCTATTCACACATTGACGATTTCGTAACATTGTCATATTACTTTATCAATCTGATTCGGAGATAAATCTATATAGAAAATTGTCACGTACGAATTATTGAGATTTATCTTTGAATCCAAAAAGAGCCGCAAACAAAAGCTGCCTAGTATCGGTACGCTGGTGGGAGGCTTTCCCAAACTGAAGGAAGGGCGAGAGTCTCGACTTTCCTGTATTTATTTTTATGTGGGCTGCTACCCTTAATTTCTGAATGAGAGTTGTGACTCCGTAATCTGAGTAAAGCAGTTCGCGAGATGCGTCGATTTATCAATAAAATTTTCTTTGTCTAAATTCACTTGGAAATAATTTTTTTATTGCTAATAATTCAAATTACACAGGCGAGAAAAATTGAGAAAACACATTCTGCAATGGGTAGAATGTGTTGACAGATAAATACAATTGCATATAATAAAATATTGGAATTATATAGCTTACCAAATTCGTTGTCTTATTACCACCGCTTGTCGTAGAAGAGAGGAGAATTAATCCCAAAAGAAACGAAAGAGACGCTTGGTTTTTCTTGTCCCCTGCTAGAGCGGGCGAACCATTTTTATCGTCACGTGGATCAAAGGATCCACCCCAGTCTTTTAAGGTATTTGCGGCACTCCCGTGACCTGGTCTAAACTTAGGATTTCGGTGCCCGGGATGAGACGTGACGACAGCCGCTCCCGTTAAAGCCCTGCCTCCCGTCGGATGGAGATTTCAAAATTTTTACGTCCGAACGGTGAACCCAATTTTGATGGCTAAGCCCATCGATTCCGGCGGCACCCTTCCGTTACGTTGTCGAAAGTTAGAATTTCGGTGCCAGGGATAGGACGTGGTTGCGTCTTACGGACTAAGTTTACAAGTCAAAATTTTTATTCGATTCTTGATCCCGACGTTTGGACCGGCAAAAATCTGAATAGTTCTGGCCCGTGCCATGTTGCTCAGGAGACTGCCTTTACTCCCGTCTGATAGAGATTTTTTTTAAATTTTTACGTCCGAATCGTAAAAATCGAATTCTCCTGGTCAATCTATCGATATTGGCGGTTCACTTCCGTTCCCAAGCCGAAAATAATACAAAGAAATTTTCGTTCACCTGGACAGGGGCTACGCGTCTTATGGGCTAGATTTCTGAAAATAAAATTGATTGATTTGATCCCGACTCCGGACGGACAAAAGTTTGGCTAGTTCTAACTCGTGCCAGGTTGCCCAAGTTACTGCAATTTTGACTTCTGTTCGACGGCTTATAATTGAGGTACTTAAGGTAGGGATTTTTGCGGAGTTGCGGAATTTGGATTAGGAAGGTAGGGATACACCGTGAGAGCCAAAGCAGCGTTTGAGATAATTTTCGACGGTAGTCTATATCCGCCTAAAAAGACAAAAAATATCTCTATTAGGGGGCATTCGACGCGGATTTTCATAGGCTTTCTAACCGTTTTTCACAAAAATTTCTTGCTTCTTTTTTCAACGAGTAATCACGTTTCAAAGTCAGCTGTGATTTTTAATGCCGCTCCCGCTATCCCTGTAGATAATTTCCGACAGTCGTGTATATCCGCTTAAAGATATCAAAAATATCTCTCTTAGGGGTCATTTAAAGCGGATTTTCATAGGCTTTCTAACCGTTTTTCAGAAAAGTTTCTTGCTTCTTTTTCAACGAGAAATGACGTTTCAAAGGCAGCTATGATTTCTAATGCCGCTCCCGCTATCCCTGTAGATAATTTCCAACAGTCGTGTATATCCGCTTAAAAATATCAAAAATATCTCTCTTAGGGGTCATTCAAAGCGGATTTTTATAGGCTTTATAACCATTTTTGAGAGAAGTTACTTGCTTCTTTTTTCAACGAGTAATCACATTTTAAAGTCAGCTGTGATTTTTAATGCCGCTCCCGCTATCCCTGTAGATAATTTCCGACAGTCCTGTATATCCGCTTAAAGATATCAAAAATATCTCTCTTAGGGGTCATTCAAAGCGGATTTTCATAGGCTTTATAACCATTTTTTAGAAAAGTTTCTTGCTTCTTTTTTCAACGAAATATGACGTTTCAAAGGCAGCTATGATTTTTAATGCCGCTCCCGCTATCCCTGTAGATAATTTCCGCCAGTCGTGTATATCCGCTTAAAAATATATAAAATATCTCTCTTATGGGTCATTCAACGCGGATTTTCATAGGCTTTATAACCATGTTTTAGAAAACTTTCTTGCTTCTTTTGTCAACGACTAACCACGTTTTAAAGTCAGCTGTGATTTTTAGTGCCGCTCCCGCTATCCCTGTAGATAATTTCCGACAGTCGTCTATATCCGCTTTAAAATATCAAAAATATCTCTATTAGGAGTTTTTCGAAGTGGATTTTCATGTGCTTTCCAACGATTTTTTAGAAAAGTTCCTTGCTTATTTTTTCAACGAGTAATCACGTTTCAAAGTCAGCAGTGATTTTTAGCACCGCTCGCGCGGTACGAAAATTCGGTTAAAATTCATTGCTTAGTGTTGAAAACTCAACTGAAATCTTTTTTGGATGAATATTCAACTATTTTTTTAGAAAATTAGTCATTTTAATTTAAAAATTCATCTATTTTATTAGAAATTTCATCTTTTTTGGCTGTAAATTCGACTGTTTTGTTGAAAATTCGTCTTTCTAGTTTGAAAATTCAACTATTATCGTAAAAAAATCATTTTTCATTTGAAATTCATATTTTGATGTTGAAGGGTCAAAAAAATCTTTTTTTTATGAAAATTCAACAATTGTTTGAAATTTTTGTCTTTTTAATTTAAAAATTCATCTACATTAGTAGAAATTGCATCTTTCTTAGACAAAAATGCAACTGTTTGGTTAAAAAGTCAACAAAGTTGTGAAAAATCATGCTTTTTTGGTTGAAAAATCGTCTTGTTGGGTTAGAAATTCAACTATTTTCGTAGAAAATTTACTTTTTACTTGAAATTCATATTCTGATGTTGAAAAGTCAAACTGGAATCTTTTTTGAATGAAAATTTCATCTTTCTTGGATAAAAATGCAACTGTTTAGTTGAGAATGTTGAACTGAAAAATATGAATTTTAAACTAGAAAAAATAAATTTTCAACCAAAAATTAAATTAGTTTTCAAAAAAATAGTTCAATTTTCAACCAAACTTTCCAAATTATGATTTTTCATCATACTCATTTTTCCAAATTACCATTTCCCTTAATTTTTTCTGAATTGTCATTTGAGACAATTTAATTTTTCCAGAGTACCATTTGTTACCATTTTCATTTTTTCGAATTACCATTTCCCCTATTTTTTTCTAAATTTATATTTCCACTAATATTTTTCCGAATTACTGTTCAGCTCAATTTTTATTTTTTCAAATTGCCTAATGGTACAAAATTCAAATCAGACAATCAGAAATTTAGATTAAAAATTCTGATTGATTTGAATTTCCTCCCAGTATGTTGAATAATTCAGAAGGGAAATTCGGGAAATTAAAAATAAGGTCAAACTGCAATTTGGAAAAAAATTTCAGTAAAATTCATTCACGCGTCTTTGGCTTAAAATATTCGTTCTTTTTTGAAATTTTGTAACTGCTTCAACTCCGGTAATTTTCTTTTACTAAAAAAAGTTGTAGGGATAAATTGTTCGTCTTTTTTAGTACTACTAATGACCGTACATAGAATTTTCAAATCTTGAAAAGAAGTGGTCACAAAAATTTTGAAAATGTTTCAACTTTTTGAATTTTCATCTAAAATGGCTAACAAACTATAAATCTACATACAGACAGACTAACAGTCAGAAAGGCCGTAGCAGGATAAGCATGGTCTGGGTGCCCCCGCTCGGATGTGAAAACAGCTTTAAAAAATTAAAAAATTAAAAATTTTCTCGAAAACGGCTTGACCGATCTTGGTGGTTGAAATATATGTTGTAGTGGGTACTGAAGAGGTTCTGCAAAAAATTCAAGAACCAATTCTGTTTATTTTAAGAGGATAAAAAAATTATTTAAGTTTTTAAATAATTCTTTTTATAGAAAGTACTTTTGTTACATCAACCATTTTCCCTTTATATCATGCTCATATCTCAGTTCCTCGTCAGAAGATATTTTGTCCAAGGTACCATATTCTCAGTTGTTTCTATTCGTGTCTCATATGTATATCCTCGTGATGTTATCACGAAACGATTTCACTTTGTTCTTGCTAAGTGCTTCACAGAAAAAACTGGGGTTTCTATTAGAACCAATTTTTGGTTTCAAAGGAGCTGCAACAAAAAGGAACCTCTCTTGCTGACATGGAACCCAAAATAATAATGGTTTCTAAATGAACCCAAAGTATGGATTGAAACGGTTCCAATTGAGCCCTTTTTCACTTCAGCCTTGAGTCACTACGGAGATTTTACAAGTTTATGGTGTTATGAACAAGCCCCTTTCCAAGCATAAACGAACCAATCGATCTCTGCTATTATTTGTTTCTGGCTCTCCAAAAATTCACAGCATGCCTTTCGTAACCTCTGGTTGGACTCCAACCCATCCATTCATATCTCCTAGTAGATTGATTCTTTCCTCATGATCGCAAGTGGCTATAGTATCATTTAAAGTGTCCTTCAAGGTGTAATTCACCTAATTTCTTTCACTATAAACTAAGGCGTGATAAACTATAATCCATAGTCCTTTGATTAGGGTAGAGATCCATCAGAATCAACTTTGATTATCTACGACTTTATTTTATAAGAAAATTCTGAGTAATTCATTTTAGTATTCCTAACATTGTGATTATACCTGAAAATTTGAACAAAATCGATTACTGAAAGAAGGATCTCACAGATCCTGAAGTTTTCCATATGGATATTTATCAAAAGCATCTATCCGGGAGTTGAAAGTCTCTCTCATCGTGGTCCATGTAACATGTGTGGATTGTATCAAACCCAATTTTGTCGATAAGGGCTGAGGAGCGCATCTTAGTACTTGAACATAATAAAATGTTAGTAAGGATCTATTACTGGAAGAAGTATGAATTTAAACAAGAATCTGAAGCGCGCCGCTCTTCGTTGTTAGTCTTACATTTCACTATAATTGAATTATTAGTGTAGATGATTGTGGTTCATACGCTTCACTCTGAAATTAATTAGGATTTTGATAAAGCGGCCTACCGGAACTTCCCTGATTTCATTTTCAGTCAATTGCGTCATCCTTCTGCTTTCAATATTTATTTTTACCTGACCTCTACCACTATAGCGACCACGAGATGAATACATTCTAGAAAAACTATTACTTGTTTCCAATATTGCAAAGACGTCACCATCGACTGTTAATAATACAAATCCTTGGGTTGACATAGGCAAAAATTCATTTACCCGCGTAAGTAATAGAATTGTTTCATCTGCACGAAAAGTGTATCTTTCAAATTCGCACACACGTCGCGCATTCTTATAGGAAGTAAGCCAAATAAATTTAAGTTGGTCAAGTTCATATTGAAGTCCGACAGAATAATCAATTTAGCTAGGCGAAGCCATTAGCCTAGTAGGAGATCTAGACCCGACACGAAGAGAAGACTCAGCACGATAATGAGGTATTGCTGAAGAAAAAGACCTGTCAGGAAGAAGATCAATGCCGGATGAAGAAAAAGATTCGAATCAAGGAACACCAGAAATAGGTTCGCCGTTAGTTAAGCACTCAAAATGTTAACTCAAATCTGCAAGAAAAAACAGAGAATTAATTTTTTTTAAGTATGTAGGTATATCATGCAAAATTTCGAGGTGAAAATGAGCACATTCGGGGAATATTGCACTGGAAAACTTAATGAAGCCTGAACTCGTAATCTTCATGAAACGTCGTTCATAACGGATCCTAGAAATTTCTTATTTTGAATTTTGCTCCGAAGAATGTAGCGCGCTTTCATACGCCAAATCCCGATATCAATTTGTTATTCTTTGTGTTCTCAGCCAACACGTCACTTGCCTTCGATCTGTTGACGTCTGGAATATTTGCGAGAAAAATCAGGATCTTATTAAATCCGTAATGCTGGCAGCCCGACACTTTTAGGTTCTTCCAAGCACATAAATCGTACGTTTAACCCAATTACAAATATTAACAGTTATAGAATTAAGAACGCAAGTTTACAACCCTAACGAAGGTTTACATCAGGAATTAGTGGTGATGCAATTTCGACTGTTTCTGTAATGTGTTTTTGACAACCGTTTATGTCATGATCTGAAACCTTGGGACTTTGTGTTTTTAAATTATTGTTTCTAGAATCGACAAAATCTGTATCCGATTCAACTTATAAATTTGTTTTCCCGATTAAAACTTTGTTTATTTTAGACAAACTTAAATAGAGTTTAGAAATTATTACAAATCAGGATAGATCGGGATGATATCGGAATGATTTCTATTTTTTTGAAGCTTTAAAAATATCCCCGAAATTATATATTATACAGGCAACATTTTATAGAATTATATTTAGCAATAGAGTTGAGGATGTCGGTCAATATTAGAAGGCGAATATAACATTTTTGTTTGCATTTCTTTCAGCACTTTGTTATCAGTTGGGACAGTTCAAGTGTCGAAAATCGAGTGAGAGGCGATGTGGACAAAATTAGAGACCTTTGAGTTGACATAAATAATGCGCTGTCGTTTATTAAATGGATTCACACGTCTTGAGATATTCAGTGAGATATTCAGTGATTAAGGGGAAGCATTAATATTGCCTGCATTGTGATAGAGTGAAGTCTAAAAGTGTGGCGCGCGTTCGATGTGGTGGTCGTGCCGTAAGCAACAGTGGTTTGGTTGTGGTGGGGTGCCCGACGGGATGCTATAATCGAGCGGTGTTCTGATGTTGCTGCGTCGACTGTCGTTGCGACTGGACGTGAATCTGCGATTGGATGGTGGAAACAACCCGATCTCCAAGGAATATCATGGTCATGTTGAAAGGTAAAGGATTGAATACCTTTATAAGCAAGACGAGAGAAGCTCAAAGAGCACCTATATGACGCAAGGAGGGGTGAATTAGATCAGGATCTGCGAATACAGGATGACGTTGTGGACAGATGAAAGCGTTTATGGTCGTGGAAGATCTTTCCTGACGCAAATTGGTGAAAACCACAGTAAGGATTGTGAATTCATTGGAATAAAGGACACCGTGATATTTTCGTAAAATCAAAACGAATATTGTTATTTGTACACACAGCCCCTCATTTAATTTTTGACACTGGAACTGTCCCGGTTGACAACATACATCCTAGATTTTCTCGAAATAAATTCTGAATAAATTTATGCTTATTCCAGACAAACGTAGAGTTTGGAAAAAACTAGAAATTGGGACAGATGCAGATTGTGTCGGACAAATTTTTGTTCGTTGGAAACTTTGTAATGTCTTCAAAATTATATATTGCAGATGCTATACATAAGAGTAATAATAAAAATAATAAGTGATGAAAAAATAATGGGACCATAAAACACACCCGAAAAGTCACATCAAAAAGACAAGCCGATTTCTCTAGTTTCCCATTTTTACTTTCTCAAGATCGAGACAAATACCAATTTTATGGACTTTTTTCTATAAAATTGTTAAATTTTAAACAAAATAGATCAACTTTAAACAAATAATTGCATTTTTATTCAAGCACATGAACTGTCCATCCAGAAGATTAGTATTCTATCGTGGAAAGCGAATTTTCCAAAATATACATGAATTTTCAACAAAGTAGTTAAATTTTCAAATAAAACAAAAATCAATTCTCAACCAAATAGTAGAATTTTCAACTAAAGTCGATCAAATTTCAACCACGCATAAACTAGTTCATATTTCATTAAAACCAAACAAAAAATCAAAGAAATAGTTAAACTTTCAGTTGAAAAATAAATTTTTAATCAAAATAGTTAAATTTTGTACCAAGCAGATAAATTTTGGAATGAAATGGTAAATCTTCAACATAAAAATGACTTTTGAATAAAATTATTGAATTTTCAACGCAGTAGACTACTTTCTAACCAAACAAGGTAAATTCTCAACAAAAATTTTATAATTAATATTTCAACTAAGGCAGATTTTAATTTTAAAAAAAGCATTTCAATTAAACCAAAAAATAAAAACTTCCAACAAAACACTCGACTTTTTAATTAATTTTTTTCACCGAAATTTTTTGTTTTGTTTGACTTAATACATGAATTTTGTACAGAAGAAGACAAGTTTTCACAAAAACTGTAAAAGTGACGTTTTCAGTTGCGAATTTTCAAATAGAAAAATAAAATGGACTAAAAATGAAATCATTAAATTTTCAGTTAAAACATTTTTCAGCGAAATAGACGAATTTTTTTAAAAAGCCATGAATAAAACCAAATTTTTAAAATTTGAACTGAATAGTTGACTTTTCTGAAAAAATGCAACAAAATATGTAAATTTTTACGAAGAAAGATACATTTTTACAAAAATGTAAGAGTAAAATGTTCAGTTTAAAAAATTGATTTTTAACCCAAAAAAAAAACAAGCCATTTTTGACAAAATCTTTAAATTTACACTAATATAGTTCCATTTTTAATCAATTAGACGAATTTGCAGGTAATTAGATTAATTTTTTACCAAAAAAGGCGAATTTTGAACAAATTAATTCATTTTTTCAACGAAAAACATGATTTTTAAAGGAGTAATCTTAATTTTCCATAAAAAATGGAAATTCAACGTAAGTCGTGAATTTTCAATTAAAACAAGACAAACTTTCACCAGAAACGAAATTGTTAAATTTTCAATTAAAAAAATTAATTTTGAAGAAAGAAATCAAAATATCAACAAAATACATGAATTTTCAAATAAGAAAAGTAATTTTTCACCAACAATGAAGTAGCTAAATTAGCTAAATTTTTAATTAAAAATATAAATTTTCAACCAAAAAAATTAATTTTCTGGCAAATGAGATGAATTTTTAATAAACTGCATCAATTTAGAATCAAACAGTCCAATTTTCATCTAAATAAGATAAATTTACAATAAAAATATATAAATAAATTTTTAGTTAAAAAAAAATTATTTTCAATCAAAAGAAGTAATTTCCAATTGAATAGAGTAATTTTATACAAATTTTCAACTAAAAAAAATCAATTTTTAACAAAACACATGAATTTAAAACCAAATAGCTACATTTTCATATAAAAAAGATAAATTTGCAATAAAAATGAAATAGTTACAATTTCAAAAGAAAAATTAGTTTTCAATTTAAAAAACCAATTTTCAACCTAATAACTGAATTTCCACAAATATAGTTCCATTGTTAACCAAACAGATGAATTTCCAACGAAAAAATTATTATTTGTACAAAAAAGATGAATTTTTAACAAAGTGCATGAATTTAGAACCATATAATTGATATTTGAACTAAAATAGATCAATTTACAATAAAAATGTAATAGTTAAATTTTCAGTTAACAAAATTAATTTTTCTACCACAGGAAAAAAACAAATTTAAAAAAATATTCAAATTTTACCAATATTATTGCAGTTTTACTCAAGTATATAATTTTTTTAACAAATAGTTTAATTTTTAACAAAATAGTTCCGTTTTCAACAAAAAAGATAAATTTTTAAGCAAGACGCTAGATTTTCTACAAAGAAAGTATATATTAATAAAACACATAAATTGTCAACGAAGAAAGAAAATGTTTCACCATTAATGAAATAGTTCAATTTTATATTTAGGAAAAAAAAAAAATTTTTAACCAGAAAAATAAATTTTTAAGCAGAAAACCATAAAATTTTCAATAAAATCTATTAATTTTAAACAATTAGTCGAATTTCAAACTAAAAAAGATTAGTTTGAAATTAAGAAGTGGAATTTGCAACAAAAAATATAAATTTCCAACCAAAAATGGAATTATTAAATTTGCAGAAAAAAAATAAATTTTCAAAAAAAAAAAATAATAAATAAATTTCAACATAGTACATGAATTCTCAACGAAGCAATAATAATATTCCCGAATTGGAAAAATTCCCGAAAAACAAAATTTCCTGGCAATAAAATTCCCGAATAATAAAATTTCCGAATGATAAAATTCCTGAATTGGAAAATTCCCGATTTATAAAATTCCCGAATAATAAAATTCCTGAATTAGAAAATTTCCGAACAGTTTATAATATTACCGAATTGGAAAAATCCCGAAAAATAAAATTCCCGAATAACAAAATTTCCGAATAATAATATTCCCGAATTATAACATGCCCGAATAATAAAATTCCCGGTAGTTTACAATATTACCGAATAATAAAATTCCCACATTTAAATAACTGAAAAAATTGTTTTTTAAAGTTAACATTATTTATTCATTAAGAATACAAAAAAAAAATATTTTTATCAAAGAAAAAAATTGTGGAGACGGTTGAAAAATCCCGAAAATTGAGATTCCCGACACTGTAAAATTCCCGAATAATAAAATTTCCGAATGATAAAATTCCTGAATTGGAAAATTCCCGATTTATAAAATTCCCGAAATTTCATTCAAATAGGATGAATTTTCAAAAAACCTTTCTATTTCGAGATTCATAATTTTAGTTGAAAATTTATCCCTTTCGTTGAAAATTGAACTTCTTTTTCGAAATTTTTTTTTTTATAAAAATTAATATTTTATAGTAAAAATTTAAGTATTCCATTTTTGCGTGAGAATTATTATTTTCAATTGAAAATTGATCTTTTTTAGTACAAAATTCAAATATATTGTCGAAAATTTGTTTTTTTGTTGTTGACAATTAATTTTCTTCACTGAAAATGTAACTTTTCCATTTTTAATTAAAAAAAATTATTTTTCTAGTTGAAAATTAAGCTCATTGATTGAAAATTCAACAAAATTGTTAAAATTTAATTTTTCGCCTGAAGATTGCTGATTTTAGTTAAAAATCGCTCGTCTAAGAAATTAACTGTCTTTTTTTTTTGAAAATTCGAAGAAAAAAATTATGCATTTTGTTGAAATTGTTATTAATTTCAGGTTGAAAAATAATTTTTTGGCTTGTATGAAAATTAATTAATTATTTTAGGAATAAATTATTTTCATGGTTTGAAAATTCAACTTCTTGGTTACAGTTGAACTAAATTGTTGAAAGTTCATTTTATTGATTGAAAATTCATATTTACAGTTGGAAATTCAATTATATGGTTAAAATTAATCTAATTTGTAGAAAATTCAAGTTTTGCAAAAATGTCATTTTTTTTTAATTTTAATTTTTTTGTTGACAATACAACCAAATGGTTCAATTTTCAACAAGAGCGATGAATTTTCGAGTAATAATTCTAATTTTATACAAAAAAAAAAGAAATTTCAACAAAATGCATTATTTTCTCTCCGAATTAAAAAAAAAACGGATAAATTTTCAGTCGAACCATTTTTAACCAAAATCAAAAATCTTCAGTCAGAAAAATCAATTTTAACAATATTCTTCAATTTTTAACCAATCAGTTCAATTTTCAACTAGAAATTAATATTTTTTAAATTAAAAATGGAATAGTTGCTCTTTTAGTGAAAATCCCTCATTTCCAAGGACAACAAATTTTTAACAAAATAATTGAATTTTGAACTAAAGAAGATCAATTTTCAATTTAATATACAAAATTTCATATGATTCAAAAACACTGATTTTGATTTAAAGAAGTTTCTTTAGTATATATTTTGGGTAGAAAATTTATCTCCTTGATTGGAAATAATTTTTTTTATTTTCGGTCAAAAATTAATTTCTTTGGTTGAAAATTAAACTATTATGTTAAAAATTCCTTTAAAAATTATGAATTTGTTCAAAAGTACATGTATTTTGTATCTAATTTTCTTGTTTGAAAATTCAACTATTTGCTTGAAAATTCATGTATGTATATTTTCAGCTGCAAATTTAACTATTTTGTGAAAAATTGGTTGTTATTTGATTAAAAATGAATATTTTCATCTGAAAATTCAACTTTTTCATTTTTTATTATAAATGTAGCTCTTTCAGTTGAAAATTAAACTATTGTGTCAACAATTCATTTATTTTGTTTAAAAATTCCACTTTTTGGTATGAAATTAACCTTTTTGGTTGAAAATTTAACTATTTTCTCAGGAATTTGTTGTTATTTGAATAAAAATGAATATTTTCATCTGAGAATTCAGCTGTACCATTTTTGGTAACAAATGTAGTTTTTTCAGGTGAAAATTAAACTATTGTGTCAACAATTCATTTAGTTTGTTTAAAGATTCCACTTCTTGGTATGAAAAAGTTTCGAAAAATCATCTTTTCAGCTGCAATTTGAATCATGTCAAAAATTTGTTGTTATTTGATTAAAAATGAATATTTTCATCTGAAAATTCAGCTATTCAATTTTTAGTTACAAATGTAGCTTTTCCATTTAATAATTACACTGCTGTGGTAACAAATAATTTATTTTGTTTAAAAATTTCACTTTTTGGTATGAAATTAACCTTTTTGGTTGAAAATTTAACTATTTTTTCAAAAATTTGTTGTTGTTTCATTAAAAATGAATATTTTCATCTGAAAATTCAACTATTTGGTTTAAAATTGATATTGTTGGTTGAAGATTCATCATTTTAGTTGGAAATTGATTTCTTTGGTAGAAACTTGAAATAATTCATTAGATTTTTTTTTTTTTTGTATTGGAAAATCACCCTTTTCAGTTGAAAATTCATCTATTTGCTTGAAAATTTATTAATTGCTTTGGTACAAAGAAAAATCATCTGGGTCGAAAAATCATCTTTCCAGCTGCAAATCTAATCCTAATTGATTAAAAATAAATATTTTCATCTGAAAATTCAACTGTTTCATTTTTGGTTATAAATGTAGCTTTTTTATTCGAAAACTATACTACTGGGTGAACAATTCATTTATTTTGTTTAAAAATTCCATTTTCTGGTATGAAATTAACATTTTTGGTTGAAAATTTAACTGTTTCGTCAAAAATTTGTTGTTATTTCATTAAAAATGAATATTTTCATCTGAAAATTCAACTTTTTAATTTTTTGTTACAAATGTAGCATTTTCAGTTGAAAATTAAACTATTGTGTCAACAATTCATTTATTTTGTTTAAATATTCCACTTTTTGGTACAAAAAAGTTTCGAAAAATCATCTTTTCATCTGCAATTTTAATCATGTCAAAAATTTGTTGTTATTTGATTAAAAATGAATATTTTCATCTGAAAATTCAACCATTCTATTTTTGGTTATAAATGTAGCTTTTTTATTTGAAAATTACACTATTGGCTGAACAATTAATTTATTTTGTTTGTAAAATCCACTTTTTGGTATGAAATTAACTTTTTTGGTTGAAAATTCGACTATTTTTTCAAAAATTGGTTGTTATTTCATTAAAGAGGAATATTTTCATCTGAAAATTCCTCTATTATATTTTTCAGTAAAAATGTAGCTTTTTCAGTTGAAAATTAAACTATTGTGTCAACAATTCATTCATTTTGTTTGAAGATTCCAGTTTTTGGTATGAAATTAACCTTTTTGGTTGAAAATTTAACTATTTTGTCCAAAATTTGTAAAATTAATCTTCTTCTTTGAAAATGAACTTTTTATTTGAAAATTTATATTTTTGGGTCAAAAATACAACTTTTTTGTAGAAAACTTTTCTTTTTTAAATAAATATTTTAAAATGAAAATTTAACTATTTAATTTTTTGTTAAAATTTAATCTTCTTATTTTGAAAATTCAACTATTTGGTTGACAATTTATGTAATTTTGTTAAAGATTCGTCTTTTTTGGCATGAAATTAATCTTCTGGTTTGAAAGTGAAATTTTTTATTGAAAATTCATATTCCCGAGTTGAAAATTCATCTGTGATGTAGAAAATTCGTCTGTTTGCCCTGAAAATTCAACTATTTGGTAGGATTTTTTTTTAAATTGAAAATACAATTTTTTTGTATTAAAATTTTACTATTCGATTTTTTGTTAAAAAATGATTTTTTTAAATTAAAAATTTAACTATTTGGTTGAAAATTTATGTAATTTTGTTGAAAATTTGTATTTTTTGGTAGAAAATTAATCTTCTCGTTTGAAAATGATATTTTTAATTGAAAATTCACATTTTCAAGTTTGTAAATTCAATTTTAATGTAGAAAATTCCTCTTTTTGTCTTGAAAATTCAACTATTGGGTAGAAAATTCAACTTTTTCGTAGAAAATTAGTTTTTTTTTTGTTTAAATTGAAAATAATTTTTGTTTGCATGAAAATTTAACTATTTCATTTTTGGTTAAAAGCCTGCAAAATTCAAGTTTTTGGTAGAAAATTCAACTTTTTTGTAGATTTTTTTTTTTAATTGAAAATACATTTTTTAAATGAAAATTTAAGTATTGAATCTTTGATTAAGGATTGACCTTTTTAATTTACAAATTTAACTATTTGGTTAAAAATTTATGTAATTTGTTGAAAATTCGTATTTTTCGGTAAAAAATTAATCTTTTTGGATGAAAATTCGACTATTTGGTTAAAAGTGTATGTATTTTGTTAAAAATTCGTCTTTTTTGGTAATAGTTGAATTATGCACCAAATAGTTGATTTTTCAAATAAAAATATCAATTTTCAACAAAAAATGTAACAGTCTAACTTTCTGTTAACAAAATTAATTTTGAATCAAGTATTTCAACTTTTAACCAAGTAGTTGAAATTGTCAATAAAAAAATATTAATTTTCAATAAAAAATTAATTGCTTGATATTTAAAACAAAGGAGACTTTAATTTTAATTCAGAAACAGTTCAATTTAACCAAAAAGATAAATTGTGAACCAAGAAGATTAATTTTCTACTAATAAAGACAAATTCATTTAATCAGTAACGCCCACTGACCCAATCAGTAAACTCGAATAATCTAAACATAGTGATTATGACTAACCTAATCAGTTATTTTATACAACGATGATTTTCATTAATTTTTAAACACAAGAAACGAATTTTCAACAAAATAGTTTAATTTTCAAATTAAAAAAAAATTTTAACAGAGAAAAAAAAGATTAAAATAATTTAGTTAAATTTTTAATCAAATTAATTAATTTTCAACTATAATGATGATTCTTCAATAAAAAAATGAATTTTTAACTAAATAGTTGAATTTTTGACAAAAAAAAAAAAAATTTTCAACCAAAGTAATGAATTGTCAGAAAAAAAAAATGAATTTTCAACCATAAAGTTTAATTTTTGACCGAAAAAGACTAATTTTAAAAAATACATGCATTTTTAACTAAAAAAGATAAATTTTCAATCCAAAATGACATATTTGTATATTCATTTCAAAGGATTAATTTTTAAATACAAAAGAGAGAATTTTCCACAAAATATATAAATTTTGAACCAAAGAAATGAATTTTTAACTATAATGATGAATCTTAAATAAAATAATAAAATTTTGAACCAAATATTTTAATTTTCAGCCAAAAAGATGAATTTTCTACCATAAAGATGAATTTTTGGCCAAAAAAGATGAATTTTCAATAAAATACATAAATTTTTAACTAAAAAATATAAATCTTCAATCCAAAAATAAACTATTCGTATTTTCATTGAAAAAAATTAATTTTGAAACACAAAAAAAATTTTGTTAACAAAATAGTTCAGTTTTCAACCAAAATAATCAATTGTCAACAAAAGACGAAATTTCAACAAAAATGCATGAATTGTCTATTAGAAAATATGAGTTTTAAACCAAAAATTGAATAATTAATTTTTCACAAAGAAAATTAATTTTCAAAAAAAAAGAAGTTTCAACAAAAAATTTAATTTTTAATTAAAAAATTTAATTTTCTGCTATAATGATGAATCTTCGATAAAAAAAGATTTTTACCCAAATAGTTGAATTTTCGACCAAAAAGATAAATTTTCAACAATAAATATTAATCTTAGTATTAATATTAATTATTAACAAAAAATAAATTTTAACAAAATAGTTGAATTTTTAACTACCGAAATTAATTTTCAAATATAATGATGAATCTTCAATAAAAAAATTAATTTTGATCCAAATAGTTGAATTTTTGACCAAAAAGATGAATGTTAAACTATGATGATTAATTTTGGACCAATGAAAACGAAATTTCAAAGAAAAAAGATACATTTCCTACCAAAAATAGAATTTTTATATTTTCAGTTAAAAAAGTTAATTTTTGACAAAAAAACGAGTTTTCATCAGATTAGTTAAATTTCTAAACAAATAAATTATTTATCAACAAAATACATAAATTTTCAATTAAAAAAAGATAAATTTGCAACCAAAAATGAAAGACTTGAATTTTCATTTGAAAAATTAATTTGTAACAAATTAAAAACGATTTTTCATCGAAATAGTTAAATTAAAAAAAAAAGACTTTTGAATTAAAATGAGGAATTATCAACAAAAAAAAAATGAAGATTTAACAAAGTAGTTCCGCTTTCAAATATGTAGTTGAATTTTCCATGAAAAATGTGATAGTTGATATTTCAAACAAAAAAAATTTTAATTATAATATTTAAAAATCCTTAATAAAGAAAATTGGTTTTCAACCAAGCAGTTATATTTTTAGTTAAAATATAGATATTTCTACGACAATACTGACACCGTCAAAGTCCTTTCTTTGTTTACCGCACTCAGACAACCTCTCCGACGCTCAACTCACTGCCGCAATTTTTAAAATTCGCAAAATCCTTAAGTCCTACGAAGCCGCTCTCCTCTCGCGCGCGACGCCCCCTTCAAACGAAACACCCGAAGACGCTCTAAACGCAAACGAATTTCCAGTCCCACTGAACCTCCCACTTCAACGCTCTCCGAAGAAGAGGATTCTTTCTTCTCCAGCTCTTCTGATGAAGAAGAACTCGAACTCAAGGAGCGGAGCGCTCCATCTATCCGTATCCTTCGCAAAGATCTGTGGCCAAAAATCCACCAAGCCCTACTTAAAGCCGATATCCCTATCCGGTCGGCTAAACACCTCGGACGCCGTTCTAGTCTATCCCCAGACCGTCGATGCTTTCCGTGCCATCACTGCCAAACTAGAAAAGCACAAAATCGCTTACTCCACTAATCAACTCCCCCAAGATAGGGACCTAATCGTTGTTATCAGGGGTGTCAACGAATCCCTTTTTGATGAATCCATTTTAAATGAACTTGAAATGAAAATCCATTCCATTAAGAGCATTCATCGAATGAAAGAAGGCAACAAAATCTGGCCCCTGGTGTCAGTGCATCTCGACCCGACTTCTCCTACAGCAAAATCGATTCTTGACCTTAAAACCTTAGCCGGCCTCAGCATAAAAGTCGAAGCCAAGCGCAAATCTTCCATGATTGCCCAGTGCCTTCGCTGTCTCAAATTCTTCCACACGGCAAATTACTGCCATGCACCTTGGTCTTGCGCCATCTGTGCTCGTAACCATGCCACCATCTCCTGCACCTTTAAGCAGCAAAAGAATCACCCCTACCTGCTTCAACTGTAAAGGAGCACACTGAGCCACATTCCGTGGTTGCCCTAAGGTTCCCCGAAAACCAGAGCCCAACTCTCAACGTAAGCAACAACGTACAAAAACACAAACCCAACCGACTCCAAGGTCTACTATCTCTTCCAAACCGCTTAAACAACCCACTGCAAGCCCCTCAAACCCACCCAGGCCACTAATGGCTTCCAACCTTGCTAAACCTCAGCGTTCCTACACCAGCTCTGTTTCTTTCGGCTCACAACCGAAAACGCAAAACCAAAATCAAACCCACACCTTACCCATCCCTGACTCGTTACAAAGTCCGCAACTCTAACAGCTTTTTCGTGAATCCCTCTCCGTCTTCGCAACTGCCTTCCAACTTTCAAACACCGGACACGCATAAAAACAAACACACTACTCACCTGGAACGCTGACAGTATCTCTGCCTCCAAAAGACTTGAAATAACTCTGTTTCTTGAGGAAAAGTCCATTGACGTTGCCTGCTTAACCGAGACCTACCTAAAGCCGGAAAATAAACTCTACTTTCCAAATATCTCTGTTTACAGAAAAGACCGCATTTCATCAAATGGTGGTGGTGTGAAAATTCTTGTTCGTAACTCCCTCCAGCACAAACCCATCAGCACAAACTCATCCCTCTGTGAAGTAACAGGGGTCGAAATTCTTCTTCGACACAACTTAACCATAGAAGCACCCACTGTACCCACTCACTTCCCTAGTTCTTCAAAACAGAAACCTGACATTCTCGATGTCTTCCTAACTAAAAATATAGTTAATAACAAAGATGCCTGGTCTCTTCCGAAACTAAGTTCCAACCACAAACCAGTATTCCTGGAGTTGACCGGTAACCCTGAGCTCTCTCCACCCACAGAATCTAAAATTGACTACCTCCACCTTAAATACATACTTGAAACTTCCCCCTTCATCCCCCCCCCCATTAAATCAACTGCTGAAATTGACGCAGCAGTCGAAACCCTGACTAAAGATATACAAAACTCTGTCAAACTAGCTACCACAACCAACATCGTTTCTCCATCTAAACTCAAACTTTCTTCTGCTATCCATCACCTTGTCGTTAAGAAAAATTTAACCAGAAAACTTTGGCAATCGGCCCGAAACTCTAGTAATCGTCACCGTTTAAACTCCCTCCAAAAAGAACTTACATCCGCCCTTCAGACCACCAACAATTCTTCTTTCGACGCCTACATTGCTGAAGCTGAACAAAATCCTAAAAGGTGCTGGAAAGTGATTAAATCTCTTCGTAACAGGAAATCTCACCTCCCACCTCTTGTCAAAGACGACCTAACCTTCTCCCTTGACGAGGAAAAGGCGAACATTTTTGCATACTGCTTGAAAAATCAATGTTCTCCTTTTACTAGCCTCGATAAATTCACGTCCTTTCACGTCCACATCTCAAAGACTGCACAGGACTTCACTGTGACAGACAATGACTTCCTTGCTACCTCTTCCAAAGAAATCATCCACACAATCCGCTCCCTCCGGAACAGAAAAGCTCCGGGTAACGACACTATCAGTAACGGAGTCCTAAAAATCCTTCCTCGCAAACATATTGTAGCTATTTGCACTATTATCAACGCAATTATGAGGTTACAGTACTTTCCTTCTGCTTGAAAGGAGGCCACAGTCATCTTTCTTCCTAAACCGGGAAAACATCTCAGCTCAGCTTCCAACTTTCGCCCCATTAGCCTACTCTGCTCTCTCAGCAAAGTAGCTGAAAGCATCATTCTCACCCGTTTCGACGACTTTGTTTCAAACAACAATATCCTACCTGACTTCCAGCATGAGTTCCGCAAACGTCATGGAACAGCTCATCAACTTCTTCGGGTTTCTGAATACGTTGCCGACAGTCTCAACAAAGGTAGACATACGTCCATGCTCCTTCTGGACTGTAAACAAGCCTTTGACAGAGTTTGGCACGACGGTCTCATCTTCAAACTCATTCATTTAAAATTTTCTCACTACCTCATTAGATTAATTAAATCCTACCTCTTCAACAAGAGTATCAGAGCTCGTGTTGGAAAATCCTTATCTGAACCTCAACCTATCACTTCTGGTGTCCCTCAGGGCTCCAAACTCTCTCCCTCTCTCTTCAACGTCTACTGTTATGACATCCCTGTCGACGATAAAATCCTCACAAGATTCATCTACCTCCCTTTAGGAAAAAGTAACAACTAAATACTAATTCATTGTTTAACAATTGACAAATTCTTTAACGAAAAATCAGTTTTTCTATAAGTGACTCAAGGTCCTAATAAACGTGGAAAAAGGCCCTGTCAATGCGAGTTATGCGGAGAAAAAAAATATTTAAACAAGGGAAAATTGTTTAAACAATTAAAAATAACTTTCAAAATTCTTAAAACAGTTGTCTTGTCGAATCAAAATAATGTATAGTAAAAAAAAGGAAAAGCTTATATATGTTACGTTTGCGCTAAATTGTCAATTTCAGTTTTCTTAGGCTTTTTTGTGGCTCTATAAAGGATTGGAGGGGAAGATGGCGTCAAAAATCAAAGTTATTCAGCACTATTCGTTGAAAACTTACCAATAAATTGTAATAATCTCCCGCAAACCCAGAAAAGTTATTCGCATTTTTCAGAAAACAAAAATTTTCCCACGTTACTCTCATGGGATTTTCCAGGATGAAATCCTTTAAAATCTCTTTAAATTCAATGAAATACTTTTAAATTCCGTGTAGTTTACTGAAAACCCTCAAAGCATCGGAAATCCTCAAACTGAAAGTTGCTTTAAAAACTTCTGAAACATTTCATCGAAGGGTATGAGTCGCTTTAATTCTTACAACATATTTGGTTGAATTTGTATTAGTTTTTCCATGTAAAAAGAGGTTTTCTGTAAAATCAAAAAGATTAAGCTGTAAATTGTGACATTCTTCTGAGATATTTGTCTTCCATATTTACTTGACACAGTTTCGAGGAATAAAATTACTTACTAAATTCGTCAAAGCTGATGCACCCAATAACACAATTAAAATATTTTACGATTTATGGAAAGCTAGTTTTTACAACGAAAATCTAATCTAAATTCTGCAAAATGTGCTGTGAAAAGTGAAAAGATAGATATTATTTTTTCGCAGATTTGATCAAATATTTTAGAATTTTTGCAAGCAATTTTTAATTTCACAATTCCCATGCTTTCAAGGCTTTTCAACATATTGCAAGGAATTTGAAACGATTGCATACGATTTTAATAGGATTTCAAATATTTAAATGGATTTATAGTAATTGCTAGAGATTTCTAAGGATTTTTTATTATTCAAATATTTCACGGGGATTAAAGGAATTGGAAAGTATTTTCACCGATTTGAAAGGATTTTTGTAGGATTCTATGGAATTTTGATGAATTCTGCTAGTTCTAAGGGAGCTGTAAAAGATTTCGTGTAAGATTTCATTGAATCTGATAGAATTTTGATGACTCTACTGAAATTCACGGGATTTCGCTTGATTTGAAGAGATTTCATAGGGTTTCAAAAATTTCCGGGGATTTTGAAAGAATTTTTTGAGGTTTACTTATTATTGGAAAGTGGTTTGCGAATGTATAACGTTTTGAATCATCATAGGGGGCAGGGGGGGCTTACAGAGTTTGCTCTCACATACAATTAATTATGTTGACGATGTTATAAAATTGTCTGGATTCTCAAGGTAAACTTATATTAATGAAACACGTGTCTAAATTTCGATATCTTGCTGTGTTTTTTAAATTTGATTTAAAAAAAAAATGATGTACACCCATAAAATATTCAACTACCAGTTAATTTATCTTTTGTTTTAATTTGAATTTGAGTTTCACATTGTTCATTATACTTTGATTTAAATTTCAAAATTTGTTTAGAATTATAACTAATGATTATATGTTGCCTACATTACATTTTTCTAACAAAACTATTCATCTGCTGTCATAGTTTATAATGTTACAATAGAAAATAAGTAAATCACCATTTATTAGCTCGAAACCTGTGCTCTATGTATAAATGATATCTACCATATACAGTATTTGTGAATAGTAAAAATGGAGACACGCAGGTCGTGGTACATGCAATTTTAAACACTGTTGAAAACTACTGATTTCACTAATTTAATTTTTAAATGGTAGAATATGAGTTTATCTCTTTTCTATAATGCACATAAATATGACATGTTTTCGCAAAAACTAGTTTAATAAATTGAAGTTACAAATAA
Organism: Andricus grossulariae; assembly: GCA_011634705.1. Lineage (NCBI taxonomy): Eukaryota > Metazoa > Arthropoda > Insecta > Hymenoptera > Cynipidae > Andricus > Andricus grossulariae. Next base: position 51,899,974 of record JAABKJ010075445.1, read on the forward strand.
ATTGCGAGTAAATTTATTATCATTATAGTTTATTGTCCTCATTTTGTCAAATCAGGCCGCAACCGACTGCGGCGAAATAAAATGTAATTATCCTATTTACTTTTTATTCGCCGAAAACGGCCAAAGACCGAAAAAACCAACCAAAACCCGTTCTGATTGGTAGTTTTAAAAGGGCTGACTCTAAATTGGGTAAACGTAATAATTATATTTGTTTTTACATGAACTACTTGAATGGCGTTTAGAATTACACTTAACGTAGTTGGACCGACATTTACACTTTTCACCAATACGATACCTCCTACATTTACAAGATATAAAAGAAACGCGTCCTTTCTTTTTTCAAACGCCCTAAGCCCGTTCTGATTGATAGTTTTCAAAAGGGCATACTCGAAACATATTACGTTGGTTTTACGTTGGTCACTTTTTGTGGACAAAAGTCTGTCGCAATGATAAGCTGCTTCATATTCACAGTTTTTATATAAAACATAAGAGAATTTAATGTCGCATTACGATTAGTAAAGACTGGCTGCTGCTGCTGCTTGAAAATTATTTAAACAATTTTTATCAACAAATACACAGTACTCTTATGTCAGCATGAATAGGACAATTTTTTTTTGCATTACTAACCGAAAATAACTTGTTTTAACTTGTTTTGGATGTCGAACCACAAATTGCTATCCCTTCAGCTCAAACGATTCGATTAATTTCAGCATTTTTACATCGCTCTACTGAAGAGTGTAGTTTGAAATTTACATTTAAAGTATTAATTATAGCAAGGAAGAAGTGACGAATCTTGGAAAGAAATATTTTTGAGAACGATGGTTAACATATTGAAATTGTCTATTCAACTAATTCTTTTTTCGGACTTTTCTATATCACTGTGAATGGCTTTCCAGCGATCTAAGTAGGGTAAGGAGGGGCAGCGCCGACCAGTTAACAGTCAATGATTTTTTTAAAGTTAATAAGATGTAGAATTGATTTCGCCGGCCTGTCGTTGTGATTTCGTCGTGTCCTGTGACCACCCATCTCACGATTGTGAGACGTGGCCATGAGTGAGATTTACCGCGGTCCTACTGGGAGCCTATATCGGCCTATTTCGGTCCAATTTGATATCATTTTTGCATTTCCTATTCCTAATTATATCTATCGCTTCATATCTTTTAATTATCAGAGAAAAGTAAAAAAAAACGTGATTTTAGAATTTCCGCTTTAACGTTTGAGCACACAGAACAAGTATGCATTTCGAATCTACTGTATAAACTTCATCACGATATTTCTCAACTCCTTCTTGAGATATTACAGACAGAGTTTTAAAAAATTTGACTTTATGATAATTTAAAGTTTAGAGGAATAGTGTAACGATCATGGGTTGGAAAATTCAAAAATATATCAGAACAGACATTAAGGTAAACCTACGTATAAAGACGCAATATAGATTACACACGTATATGCCTTATTTTAACGATTTTCATCCTTGATAAAACTTAGGGACACAGACGAATTTGTTCCATGTCAAGATTTCCATTTAAGAATTAGATCACCTGGCGAGTTTTAAACTCTAATAAGGGACAAATAAATGAGATCGAACAACGTAAGAATCCCTCCGTGACAATCTTCTCAAATAAGAGAGCAAAACATAATGCATGGATAGTTGGTGCTCAGCGATGGTAAGTATCCATTACGATTTTTTGTAGACATTTACCTGAACTGGGCTTCTTTTCAGACTCCTTGAATTTACATATTGTCGTTTACATCTTAATTTTTGAATAATTTTCACGCTTGACCTCGATTCCCAGCGAAAGTATATGCAATTATTTTTAAACAATAAGCACTGTCTCGGAATATAGTGACTGCAAGTAAGTAAAATAGTACGTTTTATATTATTTTTAGGAGCATTTCAACCTAGAAGTTACAATAGAACTTCATTTGCAAATTTTGACAATTTATAGTCTCACACTTAGTGATTATTTGGTCAAATCCATTATTTTTCACGTTTAAAAGAAAAACTATAAATCTTATCAAAAGATGGTCACAAGCGAATTTTTAGACCTTTGTTATACAAATAATTTTCTTTCAAGACATTTTATTGCATCGGGTGCCGTTTTTCAAACAATTAAAATTTTCAATTTGTAATGTTATATTTCAGGATTTAAGGGAAAACTAGGAGTTCTATTGAAAGATGATTAATAAAAAAATGTGTAGAACTAAATTAAATTTTGTATTTGTTAGTACTTTTTTTGTAGTTAAAACCAGAACCGTTGATCAAAAAAGGTTGGTTAGCGAACTCGGCCTTTCTTTTTGCTCCCTAAAAACGTGTGCGAAAATGCAATTCAATCCTAATCCTATACTATGACGAAAGATAGATGTCACCATCGTAAAACCTGTTTTTTCGGATTCAGGGGACTTATGCTGACAAGGAGTAGACCGAGGGGCCATTCACTCTGAAATCAGACGAATCTTTGCCAACGATTGCATTTGATTTCATATGATTTCGATTCGGATTTCATAAGATTTCATACGATTTCATACGATTCCTTATTTCTTGTAAGCTAACTATGATTTCAATAGTGACATGACACTAATTTCAATGAATACGCTCTGACTGTCCATTGACTGCTCTGGACTCCGTCTGACTCCATCTGATTTCACACTGAGTGCTCGATGATTGCTCGCACAGGTCACACTCGCGCTAGCACATATATAAACTTGTTGTCAACTTTATAAGTTATAATCCACTCAAAAGCATTCTGTTTGAATAAATGAAAATTGTACATGAATTCTAAGTGAAAGAAATTCTAAATTCATTTAAATTTTTATTCAATTTTGTACCGCTTTTGTTTTAAAATTGAATAATTTTGATTTGAATTGCGTTCAACAGATCACAATTTTCTTGCAAAGTGGAAACTTGAAAATTTGAATAACTTATCTTCAATAACTTAATAACTTAACTCAATTTTAAGTTAAACATTTAAAATTACAGCATAATCATAATGACAATTGGAAACGTCAGAAATCGATAAGCGTAATGTAATCAGAGAAGCTAAAGCTTGTATGGGTTCGGAATTTGATTTGTTGCCAAAATTGTAATATCGAAAAGTTTATTATTTTTATCTGAAATTTCATACATATATATTTTAAAACCCTAAACGGAATTGAGAACAGAGTTGGTTTCAAAGTTTTTCTTTTAAAAGAAGGTCATGATAAAGTACTAATGTGGGGGAAGGTCTGCGAAAAATTTTGTAAACCTTATTTATTTATGGTAAGAATATTTTTATTTCATTTTACTACGATATTATTTATAAAATAAAATTCAATGAAGAATAACGCTTTATATATTTCACAGCCTTTGCTGCTACTTTAAATTTGTTGACAGCGATTTTAAATAATGTTAATATTTTGTATTTTTATGAAAACTAAATTAGAATATGTGGTAAAATTATTATTTCAAAATTTTGTGATTATATCATGAATTATAAGATTATAATAAATAGCATGAGTATTTATAACAAATATAAATGAATCGTAAAATAAATTCACTTTCCGCTTATAAACTTTTGCGCTGTGATGTCACACATTAAGAGTACTGTTCGTCGAATGTTTGAAGTGAGGGGACAAAATTTGTTAGTTTTCATTCGAACTCGCATCCGAATAAAGAGAAAAAAATTGGTTTGAAGTCGTTTAGTATTTTCTATTCTCTTTTTTTATTTTACCATTTAAAAATATTCATATTCAGGATGGCCATTGGACAGAGAAACCGAGAAACCCGGAAGTGACCGGGAATTTTTTGAGACTGGAAAAACCGGGAAAATCACAGTGAATTTATTTTTGGATCGGGAATTTTATAAATTTTTAGAAGAAAAATCGATCTATCTGAAATATTCAAGTTTAAAACCAATTCAATTTAGACTCAAATTTAGAAAATTTTAATTAAGGTGAAGAACCATTTTTAATATATAGAAATATTTCACTGTTTATATTCAAAACTAAATAATTTGAAACTGAATTGTTTGCTTTCTTATATCTTCTCAAGGTATTCATTATAATATAACTTCTAACGAATTCTTATAATTCACTAAAATGTTCTTTGCGATAGTCATGAAATCTGTTTCATAAGTAAGTGCTGACGATCTCACAACATTATAAATTGTTTGTTTTGTATTCTCTTCGTATTTTCTTACGAAGTCGTGTATTCTTAAGCGAATACAAAAACTTATCTTTCAACAAAATACAAATACTATGATCTCAAGTACTTCCTGATATCTTCTTAAAGTATTCATTATAATATAATTTCTAATGAATTCTTATACTTTACTAAAATGTTCTTTGCGATAGTCATGATAGTTATTTCATACGTAAGTGTTGACAATCTCATAACTTCATAAATTGTTTGTTTTGTATTCTCTTTGTATTTTCTGACGACGTCGTGTATTCATAAGTGAATACAAAAACTTATCTTTCAACAAAACACAAATACTGCGATCTCAAGTATTTCCTAAAATCTTCTTAAGGTATTCATTATAATATAATTTCTAACGAATTCATGTAATTTAACAAAATGTTTTCTTAGCTAGCCATGAAAGTTATTTCATAAGTAAGTGTTGACGATCTCATAACTTTATAAATCGTTTGTTTTGTATTCTCTTTGTATTTTCTTACGACGTCGTGTATTCCTAAGTGAATACAAAAACTTATCTTTCAACACAATACAAAAACTGTGATCTCAAGTACTTCCTGATAGCTTCTTAAAGTATTCAATATAATATAATTTCTAACGAATTCTTGTGATTCACTAAAATGTTCTTTTGCGATATTCATTCAAGTTATTTCATAAGTAATTGTTGGCGATCTCATAAATTTATAAATTGTTTGTTTTGTATTCTCTTCGTATTTTCTTACGACGTTGTGTATTCTTAAGTGAATACAAAAACTTATCTTTCAACAAAACAAAAATAATGTGATCTCAAGTACTTCCTGATATCTTCTTAAAGTGTTCATTATAATATAATTTCTAACGAATTCTTATGATTCACTAAAATGTTCTTTTCGATAGTCATGAAAGTTATTTCATACGTAAGCGTTGAAGATCTCATAACTTTATAAATTGTTTGTTTTGTATTCTCTTTGTATTTTCTTACGACGTTTTGTATTTTTAAGTGAATACAAAAACTTATCTTTTAACAACATACAAATACTGTGATCTCAAGTACTTTCTTATATCTTCTCAAGGTATTCATTATAATATAACTTCTAACGAATTCTTATAATTCACTAAAATGTTCTTTGTGATAGTCATGAAATCTATTTCATAATTAAGTGTGGACGATCTCATAACTTTATAAATTGTTTGTTTTGTATTCTCTTTGTATTTTCTTACGGCGTTGTGTATTTTTGAGTGAATACAACAACTTATCTTTCAACAAAGTACAAATACTGTGATCTCAAGTACTTCCTGATATCTTCTTGAAGTATTTGTTATAATATAATTTCTAACGAATTCTGATGATTCACTAAAATGTTCTTTGCGATAGTCATGAAAGTTATTTCATAAGTAAGTGTTCACAATCTTTCAACTTGATATATTGTTTGTTTTGCATTCTATTTATATTTTCTTACTACGTTGTGTATTCTTAAGCGAATACAAAAACTTATCTTTCAACAAAATACAAATACTGTGATCTCAAGTTCTTCCTGATATCTTTCTAAAGTATTCATTATAATATAATTTCTAACGAATGCTTATAATTTACTAAAATGTTCTTTGCGATAGACATGAAAGTTATTTCACAAGTAAGTGTTGACTATCTCATAACTTTATAAATTGTTTGTTTTGTATTCTCTTTGTATTTTATTACGACGTTGTGTATTTTCAAGTGGATACAAACACTTATATTTCAACAAAATGCAAATACTGTGATCTCAAGTACTTCCTGATATCTTCTTAAAGTATTCATTATAATATAATTTCTAACGATTTCTTATGATTCACTAAAATGTTCTTAGCGATAGTCATGAAAGTTATTTCATAAGTAAGTGTTGACGATCTCATAACTTTATAAATTTGTTGTTTTGTATTCTCTTTGTATTTTCTTACGACGTTGTGTATTCTTAAATAAATACAAAAACTTATCTTTCAACAAAATACAAAAAAGTGATCTCAAGTACTTCCTGATAACTTCTTAAAGTATTTATTATAATATAATTTCTAACGAATTCTCACAATTCACTAAAATCTTCTTTGCGATAGTCATGAAAGTTATTTCATAAGTAAGGGTTGACAACATTTCAACTTGATATATTGTTTGTTTTGCATTCTATTTGTATTTTCTTACGACGTTGTGTATTCTTAAGCAAATAAAAAAAATTATCTTTCAACAAAATACAAATACTCTGATCTCAAGTACTTCCTGGTTTCTTCTTAAAGTATTCATTATAATATAATTTCTAACGAATTCTTATGATTCAATAAAATGTTCTTCGCGATAGTCATGAAATTATTTCATGAGTAAGTGTTGACGATCTCATAATTTTATGAATTGTTTGTTTTGTATTCTCTTTGTATTTTCTTACGACGTTGCGTATTCTTAAGTGAATACAAAAACTTGTGTTCCAACAAAACACAAATACTGTGATCTCAAGTACTTCCTGATATCTTCTGAAAGTATTCATTATAATATAATTTCTAACGCATTCTTATAATTCACTAAAATGTTCTTTGCGATAGTCATGAAAGTTATTTCATAAGTAAGTGTTCACAATCTCATAACTTTCTCAATTGTTTGTTTTGTATCCTCTTTGTATTTTCTTACAACATTGTGTATTTTTAAGTGAATACAAAAACTTATCTTTCAACAAAATACAAATACTGCGCTCTCAAGTACTTCCTGATATCTTCTTGAAGTATTCATTATAATATCATTTCTAACGAATTCTTATAATTGACTAAAAAGTTCTTTGCGATAGTTATAAAAGTTATTTCATAAGTAAGTGTTGACGATCTCATAACTTTATAAATTGTTTGTTTTGTATTCTCTTTGTATTTTCTATCATCATGCAGACCGTCATTTGATTTGAAATCGCGATACTTTGGGTGTTTCGGTTTGTTCCGTTCGCCAGCTGGTTTAGGCGGTTAACGTTTACCTGACTATGTAATTCGAGAGTCTTAAAATCGTGAGATACTGAGTTTAACAAGAGTTTAATGATTCTAGTTTGATTGGATACGCTTTGTGACAATATTTTATGGAACTTGTTAAACAATTGTTCAAGTTCCTCATTAATGTAGGTCATATCCTTTGAACTAAGAGTTCCAAAAAGTGTTTTTGAAATGTCTCCTACAAAATTGAAAATCCTCTCTTAACACGGGTCCTATCTAACAGCTGGTCCAGCAGATTTTTCTGGTTTCCTAAACGCTCTATACGCGAGTTGATCATTTTGAGCTCAAATTCTTCAGGGCAGTCATTACAGCAGATGTTTGATACAGTCGCATAAATGTGTCACAATGAGACAAATCGTTCCTCTATATTATCCGTACCTAATCCAAGTATGATGTTCCAAGTTTCGTGATACAGACTAGCTTGCCCCAGTTCTTCTGAGTAGATAATTACTCCGTCCAGGTTAGTTGTAGTGAATTCCGCTTCGACTGCACTTAGTAGCCACAAGATGAATAGTGCCAAATTAATTTGCAAAATTATTGGTAATAAGGCATAAGTTGATTGGCGTGTATCCTAGTTCGCTTATCTTTGAAGAGTATAGTGTAGTTATTGTTTTCTTGTTTCTCTACAATTACTGCTGGTCCTTTCCATGAAGGAGAGAGTTTGTTGTCTTGATGGTTGTTAATAAGTTTAACAAGATCTCCGGGTTCATAGACTTCCTGCGGTATGGCAATTCTCGAGTATTGTAGTTTTTTGTACTTTAGTTTCTGTGTGTCTATTTTTTCCTTAGCCTTCTTGAGGTAGTGCTCATGTCAACGCTTCCATAGGTTAGTTGGAAGGGTGAGTATCCTGTACCGTCATGCTTCATAGTGTTGTATGCCATGCAGATTATTTTCAGGTTTTGATCCCATTCAGTGTTGTGGTCCTCGATGCTTGTTTTTAATTAATTCTTAATCGCCGAGTGGGCTCTCTCGAGGGCTCGGTTGCTTTGTGGATGATAAGCTGTAGTTTAAGATGCTTAATTTTAAACAGGTTTTCAAAGTTCTGTACCAGTTCAAATATGAAATTTTGTCCTTGATCTGTTAGGATATTTTTAGGTGCGCCGAATAGGTATATATAATGATCAAATAACCCTTCTATAATGCTTTCCGATTCCTTGTTCATAAGAGGGATTCAGATCAAATATTTTTTGAGCATATCTTGTATGCTGAGGATGTATTCATTCCCTGATAGTATCAAAAGCAATGGACCGAAGATATCCATGGTTATTTTGTCGTTAGGATTGACAGGCGTGTCTGGGATGATTGCTTCACATTGTCTTTTAATTCTTACCGTCTTTTGTAATTGGCATAGGGGACATCGTTTAATGAAATGAATAATGTCTTGTTCCATATTTTTCCATTCTCCAAGAGTTCTGGCTCGTTCGATGGTTTTGTTTTCCCTAAAGTGTTGAGCAGTAATTGATCCGTGTGATTCTCTGATGATTTCTCCCTTTTCCTCTTATGTAAGTTTTGCACGTGGCATGTAGCACGCGTGAAACTGCTGATCTTCATATTTGCGACTCAAGAAGTTGAGGTAGTCCCTTATTTTCACTTGCGTTAGGTTTCACATTTTCTCTACTGGGAGTCCTATTAGTAATCCATTTTTGATATTCTCCGTGCAGATTTTCTCTTTCGTCCGTTAACCCTTCGTCATCTGAGATGAGTAGATCTGCATCCATGCGACGGCGAGAAGTGCTTGTTGACGGTTGCCTTAATACATTTTCCTCCCTGGACGTACCCGCTGTTTCTTGTACTGTTAAATCCTCTTCTCTTTCCACTTTCAGCTCAACTTCTTCTGGTGTACTTTGTAGAGAATCTTCTTCTTGTTGAACTGGAAATAGTCTAGATAGACAGTCTGCGGCTTTATTTTTCTTTCCTTTTACGTGTTCGACAGTGTAACGATATTCCTCTAAACGTAATCTCCATCGTAACAATCGCGAAGAGGGATCTTTCACGTTGTGTAGCCATATTAACGCCTGATGGTCCGTTTGTATTGTAAACTTCCTTCCAAGAAGGTACTATCTTAACCTTTTGCATGCCCAAACTATTGCTAACAATTCCTTTTCCGTTGTATTATAATTGATATCGGCTATGTTTAACGTCCTTGATATGTAACAACAGGGATGACCGTTTTGGGATAGTACTGCACCTAATCCATGATTAGATGCGTCTGTCGTTAAAGTGAATTTCTCCTTGAACTTTGGAAATCTCAAAACCGGTGCTGAGCTTAATAGTTTTTTTATTTAGCCGAAAGATTCTTGACAATTTGTCGACCAGTCAAAAGTTGTCTCCTTCTGTGTTAGATTTGAAAGAGGCTTAACAATTTCAGAAAATTTTTTTATAAATTTTCTATAGTACCCTGCAAGTCCTAAAAAGCTCTGAACTTGGGTGACATTATGTGGTGGTTTAAAATCTCGTACTGCCTGCATTTTTGCGGGGTTAGGTTTCACGCCGTCCTCAGTTAACAAATGTCCTAAATATTCGAGTTCCGGGCGTAAATTGTCGCACTTGGCAGACTGAAGTTTTAATCCCGTTTTCCTCAGTCTATCAAATACAGCTTACGAGGTTCTTGTTTTGTTCTTTTAAAGTTGATCCGAATACGACAATGTCTACGAGGTTAACAAAATATTATTTTCCTACCAATCCTCTCAGGGCATTGCCCATCATCCTTTGGAAAGTAGCGGTATACATTTTTGAGGTCTCATTCATTGGGATTTGGTGAAACCCAGAGCTGAGGTCGATGGCTGAAAAGAATTTTTCATTCCCTAATTCGTCCAAAATGTCTTAATAATGGGCAGTGGATAAGCGTCTTGTTCTGTGTCTTCGTTTACCTTGCGAAAATCGATTACTATTCGCCATTTCTTCTTACCAGACGCGTCTTCCTTGAAGAAACAGAATTGCGCAAATGCATTCTACACTTGAAAAGATTACTATACAGACCTTTATAACTTACCTTCACGTTCCGGAGATTTTCTCCAAAAAGTCGTATGCAGTTGCAGTACCATGTACTAACCTTTCTGACGGCTGGCATTTCTACCTATCAACGTCATGCCACAAAACTCACTATTCCGCGAAATATTTGAGTCGTTTTTTGATTCTATGTTATTGATTTTTAGTTGGAAAATTGTCGTACGCCAACAAAAACACTTTAAAGACACTTGAAAAACACTGATTGCATGCATGCAGACTGACTGGCATTGAAAATAACGAATCCCTACGCTTCAAGGACGCTGAAATGTTGGAGACTTTACTGTACTTCTTTTTAATGCATGAAACGTGAAAGGTTGGATTCAGTTCACTTTATAGAAAAATATAGAGTTTCGATTCATATTTAATTATCCTAATAACGAGCCGGATGGTGAAGTTAATACTCAAACAATGTAATATTCGTTGCAAGGGATTTCAAAAAAGCATTTATAATAAAACCACTACAATTCTGCAAAACCAACTAATGATTTCGTGCAAACTGATTGGTTATGATATTCCTCTATTAAGAGTAGTATGTTCTGAATGTTGAAACAAATTCGTTACTGCATGGAAATATTAAAAATCGTATTGGTACGTTTTAATTGAACCTTTAATTTAGAGATATTCAATATTATCAATTCTTCAGTACTGCAAATATGAAACATTAAAACACGCAAAAGGAAAAGTACAGGCACAGTAAACACTTTTAAACTTGTAAAAAAAAATTCGAGTGGCGTATGTAACTGCGGAGTCGCTTTTATTACACTGATGAAATGCTGGTGACCAAGTTTCCTTGGGTGAAGCTCTGGCCAAGTATCGCGTGAAATTTTGCGATTTTAGAATTTAATTTTGGCGAGCTAAAGTGCGAAAGAGTAATAGGAAAAGGAAAACACAGAATCGATTCAAGTGAGTTCTTGGGTCCTTCAGTTTCAGAGAACGTGTTTTCCGCTGCAGTGGGTGTGGGTGTGAGTGGATACACTGCAAGGGCTGCCCATGCCGCCTCCAGGCTCACCCTACAGCCCTGTACCTGGGACTTGCACCCTCTAAAAAACAGGCCCTCAGTCTCCCTTCAACCTCGCTGAACTTCATCATCGCGGATTTATTCAAATCTCCACGTTGCGAGACCACCTGAATCGGATAAGGTTGCAATTTGGCACACATTCTTAGGGACCAAAAAGAAAGATCGAGTTCGTTAACCAGCTGTTTTGGATGAAAATTCAAAAAGTCAGAGCATTTTCAAAATTTTTGAGACCATTTTTTATAAAATTAAAAAATTTTATGTACGGTTATTCGCAGTACTCGGAAAGTTGAACAATTTATCCTCATGACTTTTTTTGATAAAAAGAAAATTATCACAGTTATAGCATTTACAAAATTCAAAAAAAAAAGAACGGAAATGAAAATGTTAAGCCAAACAACGCACGATATGGAAAATGTCAAGAGAAGAAAAACGTTGATTTTTAAACCACTCCAAATGAATAGAGAAATGCAGGACCAGGACCAGAACAAGGACGGTAAGCATGTTCGTTGCAGATACTTTGTTCCTCGCCGACAGTTCAGATGACCAAATCTGTCGGATAAGATGTTTGTTTTTACATCGAAAGTATTCTTAATCGATGTTGCCTCCTGAATGCGGCTTTGTGGCACGCCCAGGTATGTATAGGTCTCTGCAACGCCAAGGTGTCGTATAGCGCTTCTATCGACGAGCTCAGGGTCTTCACGGATGCCATTAAGTTTTCCTCGCTTAAAATTACCCTTGGCACATTTTTCTGAAACAAACTTCATTCCAATCTCTTGAGTGTACTCTTTGACAATGTTTAGAACTAAATTCAGTTGCACTTCATTTTTAGCGTAGATCTTGAGATCATCCATATAGAATACAAGAGTGACCTTATGATTTCGATTTCGAGTTTTGTCGCAAAAATACCCTTGGGAAGGGCGAAGTGCGAGAGATAGTGGCAATAATGTGAGGCAAAGAGGAGAGGACTCATGGTGTCGCCCTGAAAGACACTTCTCTGATCACACGATGTTTTCCCGATGAGATAGTAAATCTGGTTTTCCAAAGCGGCATTAATCCCTCTGTGCACCTCACGATATGTGGATGAACATTTAAGCTTTCTTACAGACAGATGATAAGTCTATGGGAGGTTGAATCGAAAGCTTTCCGGTAATCAATCCAGGCCATCAATAGGTAGCGCTGGTAGGATGCTGCGTCTTTGCTGACACATCTATCGATGAGCAGGTTCTCCTGACATCCTGCTACGCCTTTCTCTGAGCCGCGTTGTTCGAACATCTCTCGCTACACAGATTCGATTGTCCGAAAAATTCTATCATTTAGGAAAGCTGTGAATATCTTATACAGTGTGTTAAGACAAGTTATTGGCTAATTTGGCCGTCTTCGGCAGGAGCACTGTGCGCCCTTCCACCAACCACTCCGTAATAGGCTCATCCGACTTTGATATCAGGTGAAAATGTGGTCCAGATGCTGGTAGGTTGAAGGAAACTTCTTCCACCAGAAGGTCTTGATACCATCTGGTCCTGGAGCGGAATAGTTCTTCATGCCTCTTAATACTTTTTTCACCTCCTCGGTAATGATCGCGCGTGAACTGCCGAACCTTGGCAGTGAAAGTACTGCCAGATGTTATGTGTTCAATCACACACTGAATGCGGGACGCGTACTGTCTTGCCTAGACTATCTTTGTGCTAAGTTGATGCATTCGTCTTGTGGTCTAATGGTCAACCTTTGGTTTTGTTTTACGGTTTGCATCTGCCAAGGCCCTCGCTGCATTATACAAACTACGATTGATAGTCCAGAGGTCGGATTCTTCGGAAAAGTCTCCACGAAGCTCGTCATCCAGTTCAGCCAGATCTTCGGGCTTGAGAGAAACCTGAATGTTGATGTTTCTCCGGGTCCTGAAGCATCGCTCTTCCTCGATTGGATGCCTGTTCGCCTCTATCCGCAACCCGAGGACGCGTTCGGTGGCTTTGTCATAGGCCCTTCAGTTTTATTCGAAAGGAATAGAAACCGAAACCGAATATATATAGGTTCATGAAGTTATATAGTGATTGATGTTTATAAATATGCTCAGTTCTTACATTGATCAAGAAAGCGAAAATAACTGAACTTCAAAATGAGTTTGTACACTGAGAAAAATGGATATACCCGGTAATGAAAAAAATGTTACGGGATATAATCTTGGACTATTAACTATGGGACAGCGATCCAGATTATTAGAACTACAATCTATATACATTAGGAAATAGATATTGCCGAATAATATCTTGGATTATAAGACTTTATAATCTGAGATAATAAAATCTATAATCCAAGACTTAAAAATCTAATATACATATCAGAAACCTGGTGCATTAGATAACCTCAAATATATATAATAATTTGTTTAAACATATTTATAAACATACACAAAATTTTGATAGACAAGCTTGGAAGTAGAACTGGAAACAAATTTCAATTTTTTAAACACACAATAAGCAGGAAAGTCGCTATCCTAAGACTACAAAAACGAAAATAAAGGAGGCTAAGTTTCTGTATTAGTGGCAGTGATGTGTAATGAAAATAAATATAAACTCACCCATTTTATCAATCCAAATCACGTGTGATTTAGCACTAATAATCATTTTATAATCTAATTATCACTTGTTTCCATGCAAACGGATGCATATGACACGCGCCATGATGCGACGTACCATCTGAGACTACACAGACGTCTGGATATTTTAAAATCTGAGATGTTACAATTTAATGCCTGAAGATTATAAGAATTTAACATCTAGAGATTATTTTACATTATATACATATATTATTATATTTGGTAATATCTTCATAAATTAGAAAAATATTATAGATTATACGCGCTAATATACTTTTCTATGCGGTGTATTATTCTTTGCTTCTATTATCCAGTTCGTATAATCTATTTTTCTCAGTGTAAGAAAATGACCTGAAACAAAATTGAATTCCCATTTTTTTCTGTGTACGTTCACTTTCTTGATCAATGACAAAACTGAAGAAGAATTAAATTGCTTTCAATATTCGTATTGCTCAGTATGTACCAATTATCGTTTAATTTGGTTTCAGTATATTTTGACGCCGTTCCTTTCTTTAAAATGAGACTTTTTTTCTTGTGCTATTATATTTTATAGGCATTTTATGGGAGCGCTTGGTATAGAGTATGTAGAGCTAAAACTCGTATTCGCGTTGTGAGGGTACAGTCTCGGGTCAAATCGATGTGGCCAATGCTCTTAGAATTTAGATTTAGAGATGTGGACAAGAGGGGAATATGAGAAGATTGGATTAGGGTTGGAAAGATGTTAACATTAGGGTTGAATGTAATAAGGGTCACGGGATGGTGGATATTGAACAAGGAATGATGTCCCTGTTTGTAGCAAAGTTAATGCAGAACGGAATTGAAGATGCTTTTATGTCCATTTTATGAGTCTATCTCACTTATCTGAATCATTAATCATATTATTCTAGATCCTAGGACTAGAATAAATTCTTTGAGCTACACATGAATCTTCATAATAAGCTTAATCTTTGATTTGATTCATCTTCTTTTGATTTTGTGCTCTTTTTGGATTGGATTACAAACGAATTTTCTACAAACTTAAGTTTACATATTACAATTGAATTTCTATATATAGGGTATCTATATAGGTATAGGTCTATATGTCTATATCTATATAGGATAAGGAGTGAAAAAGCAACCCTTGCAAATACACATACCGTTTGTACTCTTGACTATTCTGCACAATGGAACTAATATAGCCTAGCCCTAGCCCATCAAATATGATGAGTGAATGTCACAATTATACGTATATAGACCATATAGAAATTCTAAGGGCTTTTGTTCTATAAACCATAAATGCGCATATAATATAAATTCGGGAAATGTTAAGCTAGTGGAGAGTGCCATTATAGTTTCCGAAGCGATATTATATGTTGGTGTATAAACGAGAAGAACAATATACACTGGAAGAAAAAAAGTTTTTCATAGTTCGCCTCAATAATACCACACTAAATCTAAAGGTATAAATTTTATCTGTAACAACATGATGCAAGAATGTAACAGTCGTTCGTTTCTTGTAATTGATACAGATTTTCGTATTACCCGTGTGGAAAAATTTCTTGGCAGTCTGGATTCATGCTAAAGCCAGTACAGTTTTTCTCAAGCCTGTCCAATCACGCAATATATTGTATACTAGCCTGGTGCTACACTGGCGCTGTCTGGGTTTTCTACCTGTTTGATTCAAACCTTTCTTTTGTCTAGTCCCAGTCTTGGCGCTATCTAGGGGTTCGTTACGAATATGAATATATGAAGACTGTCCAGATTTCAGCTAGTTTCTAGACAGAAGCACTGTTTGGAGAAACAAAAATTACAGAAGTGAATTCAGAAAATTATAATTTTTGAATCAAAGATTTAGGAAATTCCAATACATAAATGCGTAAGTGATAATTAAGCCTAACGTAATTATTATTTAACATAATAAACAATAATTATTTCGTAGGCTGAGCACAAGTATGATCCTACAAACCTTATTATTTTCAATGATTTATTCGTACATCAGGCACTTTTAATGTTAAAAATTGTTCATGTTTTATTGAAATATTTATTACGATGTAATGAATTGAAATTCATATCCGACAAAAATGAAAAAAAAATTTAAATTTTAGATGGCCGAGTGTGTTAAGGCGACAGGATGAAGTTACAGCAACATAATATGAAGTTACCTCAAAAGTTCGACACCCGGCGCACAGTGGGCTGGATCGGGAATTTACTATTCAAAATCTCCTACAGCCTACAATTCTCAACTGATTTCCAATTTTTTTGCTTAGAAGTGATCAAAGATAGCTGCACAAGAGCGTCTATGGATTCGATTTTTCAATTTTTGTTATTTTCTATTTTTCATATAAATAAACAAGGAGCGAAAATGAGACATTTTTTAATTATTATTTTTTATCAGAAAATGTGATGTCCTATATATATAGTTCCCCCACTCTGACACCCCGTGCCGCATCTAGGCTTATAATATCTTTGCTTTGGTAATCCTAATAAGGCCCTGCTTTGTGTGGGAAAACATTGAAATTAATAAATAAATGGCCAGAAAACCGAAAACTGAGAACATCTTTTATTATTAAGAATTATTGTTGATAATCCTGAATAATTCGAATTCTTAGAATTTATTACTACTTATTATCACTGTGAGGTAGGGTTAAACTTAAATACTCTATTAATTGTAAATGAAGCAATAGTACGTCATTTTTTGTTTTTTAGACTACATTTGTGGGCAACACAAATGGTGTTAAGAAAGTAACAAAAATCCATTCATGTGTAACAGCAACTTCTTCTTCTCCTTCGACATCGCTCCACTCTGACATCCTGTAACTTTTATTCTTGATGTCATTTAAATTGATTGCTTGAAGTGTATCCACTTAAGTTTGAGCAATGGTATACGCCTACTTCATTAGATGTAACTCCAACATAATATACTGGGATCATTGTCCGAAACACTTGAATAACAATAAAAATATCTTCCTCCATTCGAAAAATATTTCTTGTTATGCAGACTTTTGATGTTTTAAGAGTACAACAACTGTCGCGCAAAGCGGTTGAGAACGTGACGTTACCCACTTGTAGTTTGTGGAATTGTTGGCAAAGGTGGACAGGAGTCTCTCGTGGTAGCGGTTCTTCAGCGTGAGGTTGTGACAAACGAATAACATCATTATCCAACTGAGCGACTTTAGATTCAGAGCATTCTTCCATCCTTTCGTAATACTGTTGGAGAGATTGGTTCGGCTTTCGAACAGGTTTGGAAAATTCGGACATGTTATTTTCATAAACAAATGCACTGCATGAATTTAAATTGCCTAGAATTTCTGCATCGCCTACAATGTGCAAAAGAAAGTGTACATTGTAAGATAGAAATTGCTGTCCTTATAGTTGCTCAAATAATGTTACGTAGGTTTCCATGGCCTCTGAAAGGAGAAGACGCATTGTCGAGTGAGGCATCATAAAATGGTCATAATATTCCTGAAAAAATACGTCCTTCAGAACAGCTGGAGATGTATAACAACAAACTTGTCTAAATTCAGTGACTTTAAAATGACTATACATGGTTATCTCGTTTGGTCTGCGACGATTAAATTCCGATGGACAGTAATCTCTCAGTCTTAATATTCGCGAATTGATAATATTTATTTTCCTTACATTCAGTCTTTGGAATCCAAATTTACCATCCACTTGTGCCTCAAATACTTTCTTGTCATTTCCAAGCCACACTGAATGCTTGATTTCGAATGGCACACGCATAACTAATCCAAATAATTGGTCTAGTGGACTTCTGACTTTCTGATGTTCATCATCTAAGATATTGCGATATTCGTCATCGGTTCTTGATGGGTGTCCGATGCCTGGGAAAACCATCGTACTCTGAAAGCCTGGTACGGTCGACCGATGACCTTCAACTTTACATTTCGAACACGGGTTGGTTGAATTATGTCCATAGTGGTTCAAGACAAAAGCTCTAGCAGGTGCATCAGCAACAAAACATCGAAAGAATAGTGGAATTAATTGATTTCTCACTAAAATTCCACCTTCGCCCTGTAGTCCTACGATTTCCTGAATCAGCTGTTCGTAAAAGTCAAACGGGTTCGACGGTTTGTGTCTTCCTTTAAATATACCTGCAATCATCGGTGTTTTGTCTGCTATATTAAAAACTCTGAACTGATGAGGCCAAAACTGATCAGAGCCTTTGTTAATCTTTCCTCCATCTGTACTTAAATCAATCTCTAATCTGTCTGTCAATGTATTTTCAGGAAGACTTTCTAATTTTTTTATCAGGTTGCTTTTGAAACCAAGATGAAGATATTCTCCTCCAGCGACTTGATGAATAATTGTGCTTACTACGACTGCCGGAGTTTTCAATACAGTTCTTGTGTCTTTAGGCAAGTAATTCAAATTGAAGGGATACTGCCTGAGTGTTTTCAATAAAATATTGCCTTGGCTATGTTTAAGACCTGCGGCGAAAAATGTATTTCTCAACACTGTCTTACTGACGTCTGCTACATCGCGAAAAGCGTTATTAAGGTCAACATTTTCTTCCTCCGAAGAACTCGAATCATTTTCCTTATCTACTTCTGGAATTCGAATGTCAGCATCAATTTCGTTCATTTCATGGTCACTGTCTCCTCCAGAACTGACCGTTGCTCGATCGTCGTCGTAAATTTGATCCTCATCAGAGTGGTCAGAATGGGTTTCTGCTTCAAATGGTGGTACCTCATCTATTTCAAATCTCTCATCGGAGTCCGAATTCACATTAATGGAATCATCCTGAAGTGTATCGTTAGAGTTATGTCCCTCATTTCGCAATGTAACCAATTGCCTCTTCTTTTGTCTTGAACCAAGTGAAGAAAATCCTTGGTTTTTTCAGCCATGCCTGTCTTTCAGCGATTTTCTCTCTTAGCAGTCATTTAAATCTTGATAAAAAAGTAATAAACTGTTCATGAATTTCATAAGTACTATGGCGTCATCAATAAATGGCGCCACACTTATGAGGAAGAGGCCCATTCGAAAGATTTTTTCAGTATGGATGTAATGTTAGATTTAAAATATACATATTTGTTTTAGAGAAATATCTTATCAATGAAAATTGTAGCTGATACAAAGGACCAAACTTTCACATTGTGTCCGATTGAAAAAAAATTACTTCGCGCTAGTAAAAGGCATAAAATGTAAGATATCTTATGAAGATATAAATATAAGGGCATAATTTTACAAGCGCATGCTTCGTTTAAACTGGCAGTGACGAACATTGCACAGTTCATCTGTATGTTTGTTGCGAATATAAAAAAAAATATAAGTGACGTATTGTGTATTTTTTGTGAATATAAGAATATATTCCAAATATTACGGACAACAGTCTCTGTTGCACACTCGAGGCCTGACATTGTTCTCCAAGACTTCGAGAAACGAACTATATTCGTGATCGAATTCTATTTCACAGGCTGAAGTAATTATTTATTTGCTTCAATAATTTCTTATTTTTCATACAATTAAACAATTTCTTTGGACTGAAGAAATATATGATTGGAAGTATTCAGTACGACCATTTATTTGAATCAAAGAAATTTTGTTTGATTCAAAACATTTTTTTTCACTGTGCGTGTCTTAGCACTGACTTATCCTTGACACAGTCGCTTCGAAAGTGATGTAAAGCTTGAATCAAATAATTTTTACATTCTCATTCTAATGAGCAGGTATTAGTTTCATGCAAAATTTGACTTAATCAGTCGAAAGTTTCTATAGCCTGTAGCCTGTTGGCTATAGATAACATTCGAAAGACTGATTAGATTAAATTGATCTTTTACATGATGTTTTAAGGCGTATATATTACATTTTTTTATAAGAGTTATGGTATTTTATTTAATAGTGGTAACGTTTCCAAGGAAATAAAAAATTCCATTTTCCAGAAAAACCACGCGAGATACGAAAAAAATGTCAAAAAGAAAAATGATTCGTCTCAAAAAGATCCACAGATTTTTCCGGTCAAACTATGCCACGCACGGTTTTTCTTTTAAACATCGAAACTGCTATTACCAAATCGAAAATCGTAAAATAAATTAAGATTTATTTTAATGAATATTAAGGCATATAAATGCATATAAAAAATTGATCGCAAAGCGAGAGTATTGTCATGAGAACGTTTTCGTTAAGTTCGATAGTGCTTCCAGTAAATTAAATTTATTTTAAATCTAAAATCAAAACTTTAATGATGTCTTCAAAAGTAGAATTTCCTTGAAAGTTTAGTTAAGTGAACTTTTGTATATGCATTATACTGCGAATCAATTTGAGCGCTAAGCGAGAGAGTATTTGAGCGCGAAACGTGAGATCCGAAGCGGCGATTATGACGATGACGAATAATAATGATGAAAAATAATGATGATGAGAAAAAAAAATAGTTAAAAATAAAAAATATTTTGGATTGATTTAAATAATTTTAATTGTCAATTGCAATGTAAAAAATTGATATACTTTAGCATACTACAAGTTTGGTAGTTACCTACTACTGTAAGGAGTACGAATACAAACGAATGTCCGAAAATTGCATGTAGGTTTCCCCTCGTTGTAGATTAATGAATTCCAAATTTAGGTTGTTCACAATCAATTAGACTGGACTTATTTATTCCACCGAAAAACTATATACTTATTTTTATTATGTAAATGGAAATCTCGTATTCTATGTATCAACGTAGAATCCATCATGCATATGCATTGGACTATGAATTACGTTAATTTAAAGAGAAATCCATCATTCTGTACAAGGATACCAGTTACAAATCACTCAACGACTTTTGAACAATTATTCAGGAAAAACATGGACTACACTAAACGATCATTGAGAAGAAACTCGACAGCTGTGTTGACGTCATTAAAAATGCAACAAAATTTAATTTTTTCTTCCGCTCTTAAATGATTTAAGAATACGGTCTTTAAGAACAATTGCCTTGTAAATTATGCAGAATATTTACATTTTAACGATCCAATTTAAAACTATGTTTCCCTGCATATATTAAAAAGTAAGTAGTAAATTTAAAAATACTAGAACACTGAATTTAGTACAACTATTTTTTATAAATGATAAATCAAATAAATAATCAATAATAAAAAATTATTGCTATCTATTCTCGCAAGAATAAAAACATTGATGAGAAGAAAAAGGACTTAATTTCAATAATTTCCATGCGATTTCGCATTTAGTGATGAAATTGCGAATGAAAAAAGAAAGATTCGTGCGATCAGAATGTTGATGGAAAGGCGAGAAAGAGGAAGAAAGTATGGGAGAAAGTACTATACGTACGCGAGAGTAAGAAAGAAGTTGACTTTCTGTAATAGAATTCAAGATTCTTTTGAGCACTGTGAAAATTAATATGAAGAAATTGAAGGAGTCTTACGAGTTTAATCTCGGTTGAAGATACATCGCGATTAAGACTTAAGAGGCCTATCATTACTGGCATAACTACGGCATTATAAAATTCTATCTCTTATCTCTTTCTCTGTCTTTTTTAATCTTCCCTGTTCCTCTCAAGACTCGCGCGTGTTCCGGGAAGAAGAGCAGCAATTAAAAGACTTCTTAGCTAATTATCGGCCTAATGAGGATTCAATTTATTCCGTTTCTCGATTCACTAGCACTCCCACAATTACCGAGGCACGACACAGCAGAGGAAATCAAGAAAAGAGTATACTTTGTTTAAGGAAAATTAGCTTTGCAAAGAAAAATATTATCTTTTCATTAAGCCCTAATAAAACTCGTTCTATGGGTTAATTAATTATGAATCTTTTATAAAATTCAGTTGTTAATTAATTATAAATCTTTTATAAAACTCAACCTTTTAAGAGAAGAGTGTTCTCGGAGATTGAACTTACCTGAAACCGAAAATACAATATTTTCTTAGCACAGAACAAACTGATAGTTTGGTAATGTTGCGGCTCAAATCAAAGTCGGCATCCTTTTGGACTAAAACTCCAATAGAACTCTTTTTAAGGGTTCCTCTTTAGTTCGCTGATATCCGATAGATGGCCAGTGACGGGTGCCGATGTTAAACATTAACCAAAGTTTTTTTTTAATAGATTAGATTAGATGATAGAAATATGTATAACTTCTTCAAACAATTTAATATTGACGTAATATTGTAAGTGTATATCATATGATTTTAAATAGGCCCGCTCTTTTCGGCAGATGCGCAGTTGAAAACGTCGGATCTTCAACATAACCTCAAAAACTGTCACATCTCATGTGAATTGTCCCTTTTTCAAGAATTACACTTGTTTACATGCGATTGAAAATAAATAAATTTATACTGAAAATAAGAGTTTAACTGTCAAATAACGAGAGTGTCTGTCGGAAAACTGATAAAATCTCGATTTAGGAAAATGAAGTAATGCTAGTTATCAGATTTTGAGGTTAGAAAGTTTAATTATCCCAGAATATTTATGAAGTATATTTTATTTTAATTTAAATGACATTGTCAAAATATGTGGTTTATTTGATGAAAATAAAGTAAATGTGGGAATTTGAAAGTGAATTATGAGGTATTATGGTATCAGGAAATATGAATTTTCAAGTGCAGTCTGACAATGATATAAAAAAATTAGCTTTTATAAATTAAACATTTTGGAATGTACTTTATTGCATAAAATTAATATTTATGTAAACAATTATTATATTATATTATAATTATTATTATTATTTAATTTTCGTTTCAATACGGTATTTTTGTACTTTTATTCAAAGAAAAAGTATACTATGTACTGTGATTTAAAATATTCAAAATGTGATCAGTACACTGTAAAAACTAGAGATTTGTTTTTTATGGTATCATTTTTGTTGTGTCCTGTTTTTATGTATATGTATATTGTATATATATATTTTTTATTTGAATTTTATTGAATTTTATGACATGCAAAAATTTGGATTGAATTATAATTTTGTAAAAGAAAGTTGGTACTCACCTCGAGTATGGATTCAAGTATGGGGTCCTGCATGATAGTGGTCCTGGAGGAGGTGGTGACTCCGACAGCAGATCCAGTACCCAGCAGATGAGCCTGAGGTGCCGTGGAAGCGCCACCTCCAACGCCACAGCACTGCAACATCCCTGAGTTCTGAGTATCGCTCTCGCTATGCCTATTGTCAATTCTATCGATCTAGTTCATATCTATGAGCTATCTATCTTAATTAATAGGATGATCCCACGGCCGGCCTTCCGCATCGCGCCACCCTAGAGTTAGAGTCTAAGCCAGTTCCTGGTCTCTCATCTATACCTCTACTCCAGGAAATCAACAACTTTTAACATACTCTCCCGATTCCTTTACAAACTTAGTAAAACAATAATAATTCAACTGATTCCGAATCAATTAATTCTTGACTATCATTTTTCCGGTCATCCCTGCTCCTTATACATTATAAGTATATAGTTTTTTGTTATCATCATTTTTATAAAACTATTATTATTATTTCATTATATATCATATTGTACACAGTACTGGAATAATAATAAACTTCAAATATATACGGAAGATAATTAGTAGATTCTAATTGTAGATTTCTGTTATCGACATTTAACTCTACAGTCGAGAATTTTCAATGGTTCGTGTGTATATACTGAATTTATAAGCTTCTAGATATATGAGCAAAGGTAGATTGTGCGATCCCAAAAAAATCGATTGGATTCGTTTCAGTCCTACCACGGACATATGTTTGGTACAAAACTAAAAGTACCAGAAAAGTACCATTCAATTTTTGAAAATTTGTTTACAAGTCCAAATTTCTATCTTAAAAGAGCTCAAAGACCATTATGCCGAGGAAAATTTTATTGAGACGAAAATACTAGAAAAGTGCGTGCAGTATAAAAACAAAGTTTTACAAATGCAAGTTCATCTTCCAAAAACAGCTCAATAACAGTCCTGCCAAGGACATTTTTTGGGACAAAACTAATAGGAAGGCCCTATTCAATTTTTTTTTTAATTTTACAAGCTCAAATGTCTGTTCCGAAAACACTCAAAAACAGCCCTGCTAGGGAAATTTTTTTGGGACAAAAAGTATTGGGAGATCCCATTCAATTAAAAAAAAATGTATAGGTACAAATTCATGTTCCAGAAAAGCTCATAAACTGTCCTACCAAGGACATTGTTTTGGGACCGTCCTGTTTGGGACTTAAATCCTATGAGAATTTGGATAAAATGTTGAACAAATAAAATCAACCTTATTAGTAGTTCGAAAAAAATATTTTCCATGGTAGGATTGCATTTGACATTTTTTGGGACACGAATTTTGAATAAAAAATTTTTTTAAATTTAAATAAGAGGTTTTATTCCAGTACTTCTGTTTGAAAAAAGTCAAAAATGTTCTTCCGAAATACGTCATGTCTTGTATTGTATTTTATTGTATTTATCTTGAAAATCCCTAGGTCTAATGTACATTTTGATGGTTTTGCTTCCTCCAAGAGGAAGCTTTATAATGGTAACAATTTCGAAAAAAGGTTAATTCATTTAATTGAACGTTCCTTACTTTAAAAATGCCTAATAAAGTGTTCTAAGCAATTGTCCGGACGCGCGCGCGCGCGTGTGTGTGTGTATTTGGATGTCACACCCCGGTAGGCACCGGGACATCCTGAAACCTTTTTTAGAATGTACCTCTATAGCAACTAACTTGACGTCTTTAAGACAACCTTTGGATCTTTTCATGTCTTTAAAAGGTCCTCAAGACGTCCTCAAGACGTACGCCAAAAGATGTCTATAGGACAACTTTAGGACTTGAGTGACCACTGGGACTTTTTTGTGAACACGATAACTTGAAAACGATTGCAGATATATTAATGAAATTTGGAGGGCTTATTTTCACCACTAATATCTTGAAACTGACCAAAGGATTTCTAAAAATATTTATTGCATTTTTTTAGCTCATTTATAATATTTGAAACATCTGTTTTAAATAAGAAACCTTATTTAATCGACACAATTCAAAGTTAATGCATTAATAGAAAATACTTTTTGATCATAAATTTTCGAATAAAATAATTCTGACAATTTTTATCAAACAAATCATAAAGCTGGGAAAGGGATAGGGTGCAAGAGAACTTTCCCCTTCCGTTTTCCAGCTCGAAAAATTAGCATTTTAAATACAAAATTTGATTTATCTGATTTGACATTGCATTAAAAAAAATTGCATTATTTTGTAATTTTGAATTTTTGATAAATTTATATATTTAAATAACCATATAATTATAAATGCAAACAAAGTGGAAACACTTGAGATCGAATTCACAGATAATTTATTACTTTTTTTTATTCGAGATATTCTTTAGACACAAGATTTATCACATCCATCTAAAATCTTCTGAATTTAGTCCAGGAACAAACCATCGAAAGTTCCCTTCTAGAAATAATCAATTGAACACGATTCACAGTTGTCAAAACTTCAATCGTTTTCAATCGTTCCTAATCGGTGTACCATTTGTTAATCGATTTCAATTATTTTCTATTGTGTATAGAGGTTATGTTTTGATAATACAGATTCCTTTAAAAATTAGATTTGTACCATCTAGCATAATAATGCGTATATTTTCTGAAATAAAGTTTCTTCTCTCGATCTCTCTAGCAGCTTAATGGGGAAAGCACCTGACCGGAAATAAGAAGTTCTGTGGTTCGAATCCCAGCGGCGTGAAAGGAGAAGATCTTTTTTCAGAAAAAAAAATTAATTAAAAATGATTTTCAATTCATAACTTCATCTAGTCTGAAAAATACGTTAAAAATTTTCTGTTATTCTCTAATGATAATACAGATTCCTTTAAAAATTAGATTTGTACCATCTAGCATAATAATGCGTATATTTTCTGAAATAAAGTTTATTCTCTCGCTCTCTCTGGTAGCTTAATGGGAAAAGCACCTGACCGGAAATCACAAGTTCTGTGGTTCGACTCCCAGCGGAGCGAAAGGAGAAGATCTTTTTTTCAGAAAAAAATTAATCAAAAGGCTTCATTATGTTCGACTCTGAAAAATTTATAAATCTCTACAATTTATTTTTACAGAATTAAGTTCACAGACGTGGAATCGTGATGGTTATGGAAAAGAAATAATTGATAATAGCTATGAGCCTGAAGTTCCAAAGTTGCGAAATCCTTATGATTATGAAAAAAGAAAAGTCGAAAATAGCTATGGTGTTGAATGCCCTGAATGTCCACTTGGCGGTAAATGTAGTGAATGCCTTACAAATTTATGCCATGATTGCATTAAAATTAATGAAGGTGTCTATAGGCAAAGCTCTGCTTGCGCTATATGCAGGGAATATCCTCAGGGCCGTGGATGCCGTGGATGCAGTCGTCTTTATTATGGCCCTAAATGCCCTCGATGCCCTCAAAACGAAGAATATCCTACTCCTAGCCGTAGATTTAACGTTGCTCGCCTTTTTGGTGTTAAGCGAAATAGTGCTTCCAGCTCTGCTACAAAAACTTCAAAATATTCAAAATCTTGAAGAAAATATTTTGAATTTCGAACCTATGAAAAATGTATATTGTTGAAAATAAATTTATGATCCACTGAAAATATTGTTTTTACGATACCCATCTCGAAAGTTGGACTTTGCGCGCCTCAACATCACATGTGACGTCAGAGGCGACGGAGCCCCGCGGGGCTCCGTCAGCGTTCTAGGGCTCCGCCCCCTGCAGAAATCGAATAATTAAATTCATCGGATCGTTTGCATTTTTTCAAAAATCGACCTGAAATCTTTGTGAAATTATTGAATTCTTTTTGTGAAATCTTTTTAATCTATCGAAAATCTTTGCGAAATATTTAAAATCTTTAGGAAATCATCGAAATCTTTGAGAAATCATTAAAATCTTTGTGCACTCTTTGACTCGTAGCCTATTAAACCTCCCCCTTTCATACATTCCCTTCCCTACTCCTACTTCCCCTCCTCACAATTCAACTTTCGTTTCCAATCCCTTCCCCAAATTCTTCCTCTCCTAACTTCCTCAACTAACACTCCCCTTACTCCCCCTCCTTGGAAAAAAGTAGAACGCACGAACACACGACCAAAAATCTAAGGTTTTCTGCCCGGAGCTACGGCAGGATCGGTGGCGGAAGATGTCAGGAACCAAATGCATGCTCGAACAGTGGCCTTAGAGCCTTTGCGGAGTAAATATCCCGCGAGAAGTTAACCCTTTTTGTAGGCTTCCGTCGCGCTCTTAAGATGGACCGCACGCTCGAGCAGCACCAGTCAACAACAGCTGATCTGCGCATTACATCGTCTCCGTATGATTGCTTAATCACGGTGAAAGTCTCGGTTGCAGATTTTCCAAGTTTAAGAAAAAACTTCACTGCGCGGCGCTGCTCGAGCGTGCGTTCCATTTCAAGTGACGGAAGCCTACGTAAAGGTTTACTTCTTGCGCAACATTTACTCCGCAAATGCTCGGAGGCGACTGTTCGAGGTCGCATTTGGTTCCTGACATCCCCCACCACCCACTTTGCTAGTAAATCCCTATTGCTCGGTCTGGGCTATAGAAATTCAGTCCTACTTATGGAACTTTGAGAGCCTCACGAAAGCCTACAAAAAGGATTTACTTCTCGCGCGATATTTACTCCGCAAATTCTCGGAGGTGACTGTTCGAGCATGCATTTGGTTCCTGACATCCCTCACCATCCACTCTGCTCGTGAATCCCTATTGCTCCGTCTGGGCTATAGAAAATCAGTCCTACTACTGATGGAACTTTGAGAGCGTCACGTAAGCCTACAAAAAGGATTTACTTCTCGTTCGATATTTACTCCGCAAATTCTCTGAGGCGACTGTTCGAGCATGCATTTGGTTCCTGACATCCGCCACCACCCGCTCTGCTCGTGAATCTCTATTGCTCGATCTGGGCTATAGAAAGTCAGTCCTACTTATGGAACTTTGAGAGCCTCACGGAAGCCTATAAAGAGGATTTACTTCTCGCGCGATATTTACTTCGCAAATTCTCGGAGACGACTGTTTGAGCATTTATTTGGTTCCTGACATCCCCCGCCACCCACTCTGCTCGTAAATCCTTATTGCTCCGTCTGGGCTATAGAAAGTCAGTTCTACTTATAAAACTTTGGAGCGTCACGTAAGTCTACAAAAAGGATTTACTTCTCGCGCGATGTTTACCCCGCAAATTCTCGGAGGGGACTGTTCAAGCATGCATTTGGTTCCTGACATCCCCCACCACCCACTTTGCTCGTAAATCTCTATTGCTCGATCTGGGCTATAGAAAGTCAGTCCTACTTATGGAACTTTGAGAGCCTCACGGAAGCCTACAAAAAGGATTTACTTCTCGCGCGATGTTTACTCCGCAAATTCTCGGAGGGGACTGTTCAAGCATGCATTTGGTTCCTGACATCCCCCACCACCCACTCTGCTCGTAAATCTCTATTGCTCGATCTGGGCGATAGAAAGTCAGTCCTACTTATGGAACTTTGAGAGCCTCACGGAAGCCTATAAAGAGGATTTACTTCTCGCGCGATGTTTACTCCGCAAATTCTCGGAGGGGACTGTTCAAGCATGCATTTGGTTCCTGACAGCAGAATCATTCGACGATTTGCAGAGAATGCTGAACAGATTGAATACTAGTACAGACATGCCCAGCTAGGGGAAATTCCCTCCGGGAACGCATGTTCCGCGTCCTTCACTCTTTCTCCTAGACAGCGTGAGTGGTGGTAAACGTTTGCAACGTACGTCACAAAGTAGAGATTCTCGTAAGCGTTTACCACCACTCATACTCTCTAGGAGAAACAGTGTTGGACGCGGAACATGTGTTCCTGGAGGGAATTTCCCCGAGCTGGGCATGTCTGTACTAGTATCTAAAACTTGTGTAATAAAATTAACCTAAATAAAAAAAATATTAAGTTTGAATAAAGGGGTTAGTGAACAGTATGCAAAATTGCCTTACCAAGAGAAAGGATAAAACAAGTTCATAATTACGTGTATCTTGAATGGTTGGTGAACGCTTGACAGAGCAATTATATTTAGCTCAAGTGAATTGTAACGTATCTAGAAGTAGACAGAGAAGAGAATAATGGGATTGTGTGAATGAAATTCTAAAAAGGAAATATATTAGGAGCCATATAAATACAAGAGCTTGTATGAAAAGATGCATTGACGTAAATGAAGCCAAAGCTCTATGCCAAATGACGGATGTGTAGAGGGAAATTGTTAATAAGAAATGTGTGACAAAGAATGTGAGCGGAGTTATATTAGCCTGAAACGAAAGGTTATAGATAATTATGGGTCCTCTTGGAGAGCTTTACTTAGTGGATGTGTCTAGGGTAAAAAGTGTGGATGTTCCTGTAGGCACATTCAACAGTTTGAGTGTTTATATGTGAGTCGTCAAATGCGATGACTTTTTGATGCTCTCCACTGAAGTGATTGCTAAAGTGATTAAACAGCAACCTGTTTTGGAGCGGTGCTGTGAAATGAGTATGTTTTTCAGATAAGCAACACGAGATTTCCCGATTGATCTAAAATCTATCCCTTCCTACACATCCCTTACTTACCTCTATAATATAAATTCCTTGACCCCGAAGCATAACAAGGCGCCTATAGGTCCTCTCTTGAGGGATACCAGAGCCTCTCGCGAGAGACTCCACAGCCTACTATAAAAGCTTGCAGAGTTTTGCACGTGAGTCAACAAAGCCTCTCACAAGGGGCTTCAGTGTCACTCACAAAGGGCCTAAAGAGCCTCTCATGAGGGCTAGAATAGACCCCCACAAGGGACCCCAGATCCTCCCACGAGGGCCATCAGGGTTTTCCAAGATGATCTTCAGAGTATCCCACGAGGGCAACCAGGGCCTCTCACGAGGGACTCCAGATACTCCCATGAAGCCCTCTAGAGCTTCCTACGAGGGTCTCCAGAGTCCCCCGCGAGGTACTCCATAGCCTCTCGAAAGCACCGCTTGATTCTCTCATGAGGGACACCATAGTATCTCGCAAAAAAATATAAAGCCCACTAATCTTTAGAGCATCCTACAAGGGTCCCTAAGGCGTCCTACCAAGGACTCCAGAGCCTTTCACGATTGTCACCGAAGCCTCTCGCAAGGGGCTTGAGTGTCTCTCACGAAGGGCTTTCAGAGTCTCCCACAAGGGCCTCCAGAGCATCTCGCTAGGGACATTGAAGCGTATCGCAAGGGGCTCTAGTTCCTCCCACGAGGGCCTCCAGAACCTCCCATTAATGTAGCTTTTGCGGCAACTGACATTCTAGCTTTTCTTATTCGCATTCATCCATGAAGAGAGTTTTGTATACTATTGAACCACTATTCAGTCAGAATTCCGATTTTCATTTTGCGTACAATTTTTCCTAATAAACGATCGTAGGAATGTATAGTTTTTCAATATATTACGCTCTGTGACAGTTGAAAAATATTTTTTACGAAATAATTTTAACAACAATTTAATGAAATTTTTCGAAGTCCAATACATTTTTGCCGTTTTTATATTGAAATTGCATTTAATGCCGTTATCATATTTTGTACTATTAGAACTGTGTGCTACTTCAGCGAACCACGAGCGAAAATTTTGTAACAGCTTTTGCTGTAGTTAAAAATTCAGCCACTATGTTAGCTTCAAATTCGACAAATCAGTCATATTTCAACCAATGTGAATAAAAAAAGCTCATTACACGCGAAAGTAAACGTACTTTCAATATATTAATAGTAACAATTTATAGGGTTTCAGAAAATTTCATTAAATTGTTGTTGAAAATGAAAAAATTGGAACAAAATGATAAATTCGTCTAAATATTTAAAGTGAACCGTTAAAATCAATGGCAACATATGCGCAAACTCTGAAATAATAAGAATTCAACTTTGTTTGCATCGATTTTATTCTCATAATCGAATTTTATAAACAAATAGACGTATAGTTGTACTTTTATAGAATTGCATATTTTCTATTCATGCAAAATTATTTTTAAATGCATTACGAAGTTATTTAAAGTGAAAGAAGTTGTTGAACATAAGCACTCATAATTTGTACTAACTGGAATGGAAGGTTCCTTGTACCTCTCCCTTATTCCTTTAATACAAACGACGACACTCTATGTTGGGGGCAAACTATAGCTTAAACTCGATTCCGTACCGGCACCACGACTCTCCGGAGATTAACACATCCCTGATAGTCCAGTTTTCACGGCGTGGGCCGCCAACACGTCCACAGTCCACACAAAAGAAGATATCGAGTTAAAAATTTGAGGACTTAAAGGGAACAAAGGAACTTATGTTTATGGTCCTTTATCTTTATAAATACAGAAAACATAGTTTGTTAATGACAATTGAAATATTGCTGAAATAGAATAAACTTTTTCAGCCAGATTACATCACACAAAATTCCCAAGTATCAAATCGAGCTCGAAAATCCCATCAAAACTTTACACAATCGGTAGTTTTCATTCGTTACATAATGTACTAGTCAACTGCTTTCAAAGTTTTGATACGGTTTTATTTAAAAAAAGAAAAAACAGGAATTTTCTCTAGAAACTTAAATATATAAAGCATTTCTTTATATAATTTATTAGTAAAAATAATGAGTATTCATGTTTAACAACTTGGTTGATTTCAAATGTAGTATATTAAAATTTAATTAAATATTATAGTACAAATTTTGGATTTTCTCCGCTGTGTCTAATCTCAAACAATGGGAAGGTCGCGCGGGGCAAAAAATCGTCCGCTCGACAATCTACCCCCTACCGCAAGGTTACCGGTTTCCAGACAATACCTGACCCAGGCCGACTGTCCCCTTTTAGGCGTGCTTATCATATTTCTGTGTCTCTCGCACACTCAACTCAGAATTCCCACTGGTGTCCCCAGCTCTCTTAAATGTGACTATATTTTTTATGAGAACTACAAGAATCATTATCATTGGCAGAGGTTGACGCTCACTAACGGCATTTTTTAAACTTATACTAACATTCCATTCTTTTGTTTCAGTCGAGTATTAGTGCAATCGAATACTTACTATCTATTGGGTTAATCGATTGAATAACTGGGAGTGAGGGAGAGAGTGAGCGAGTGAGTAAGCGTGAGTAAGCGTAAGTAAGCAACAATCTTAGATTAAAATGAAGCTGGAGACAAGCAGAGATGACGAGATGCTGTCAGAGCTTTTCCGCAAATTCTGGATTGAAATCACAAAAAAATTCGGATATTCCTAATTTCCCATACTATTTTTCGGTGTTTTCAGAAAAACTTCGTTGTGGTCAGTTACTTTTTCAGTAAACCTTGTTTTTTATTGTGAATACGGAAATCGATCAAAGTGACGCTTCTTATGGCTTTTTATCATCCAGTCCAGCTCAGTGCAATTTCTATTTCATAGTGTACTGTTTTTACCATACAAAATATTCGAAATTTGGAATATTTAGATGTGATAATGTGCAGCAATAATGTACGTAATGTACTAAAGTCAAAAAGGCTTTCTGAGTTATGAAATTTACCTATTTCTTGGTTGTTAGGAGTCGTCTTAGCTGGATTCAACAGGAATCAATAGGATTACCGCAATTTAAAATTCTTTGAAGATAAAAATAAATTATTACTACGAGAATATATATTTTTTTAATTCGATTCGGAAAGAAATTGGAAACATTCGGAAAGAGTAAAGCGGGGAGTCATTCGGAAAGAAATCGAAAAAATTCGGAACGAGCTAACTAGCGGTACATTCGGAAATGATCGGAAAGAAGTCGGAGAGTGGGATATTCGGAAAAACGCGGTAAGATTCGTGGGACAGCTCGACGTTCAGAAAGAAACAGAAGCAAGGTTCACATAGGATTTGGAAAGGATCGGAAGGATACCTCTTTACGAACTCTTTCCGAAACCTTTCTGAATCTTTCCGAACCTTTCCGTTTCTTCCGTTAGGGTCACACTTGTTACAGATTCAAAATTTAACTTGGAACTCTCACACATTTATCAATTTATTAAAAACTTCTTTTTCCAAATTTCTCGTAAGTATAATTGATTATAAAAATGTATATATTAGTTTGAGACTTTAACTGAATGCACACTCCTTTCCGTTTATTAATTTATGGTATGTTTATACAGATATCTAATAATCGCAACCTTCGGCATTAATCCTTTCTAAAAAAATGTTTAATAAGTAACAGACTATTACTAAAAACGTCCTTTGCGGTATGTCTCCAATTTAAACGGTCCTTTTTAGAAACAACTATTATATTAGGGTTAGTAGTAACATTTTTATTACTATATATTCTCATACCTGTCACAGTCCTAAAACGGCCATGTTACCATGGCGAAATGCATTGACGGTTTTCAATAAATAAAGACTTCTTTATTTTATAACCATCACTTGCAAGACCAAAGGCCAAAAACACCACAACATCCTTTATAATTAACAAATCATTTAATATTATTTCAAAACATAAGATTTCTTTTGAAAAGATTGGTTTTTTCTACATACCCTACTAAAAAAGGCAGGTATCGTCACAAATGGCCAGAAGACGTGACGATTTCTGAAAATCCTGACCATTCCTGACGAGTCTGAATATTTCTGAAGATACGCTAATTCACATCATATCAGGTAGCTCTTAACCGCAGGTATGCCAACCGAAAAGGATTAAAATATAAAAATATTTTTTTTTTTCAATATTGCATATACAGATTCAAAAGTTAGAAATTCAGAATCTACGAGTTTCGACGATTTCAGATACGTAAAAATGTTCCTAAAAATTTTTTAATCAGAATAAATATAATGTATCTTGTAAAGAGAAAGATATATGCCAAAACGGACAAACTTTTCAGATTCACCTCCATAGTCATTTAGAATATAAATATTAATAATAAAATATAAGTAAAAAGAGAACATGCGTAAGTAAATAAAAACAAATAATACAAATCACTTGGGAAATATGAAAGGGATGAGGTTTTATGGAATGCTATTCTTGGACCCCTAATAAAAGGATTATCCATCGAACCCAAGCCAAGCTCTGACGATTTCTGAACATTTTCTCATGAATTCTGACTTTTCCTGCTGATTTCTGTCGAGAAACGTAACAAAAGTTTTCGGAAATTGACAGAAGTCCTAACTTCTTCTCTGACGATTCGTGACTTTTATTTAATAGGGTATACAAATTTTTGTTTACTCTTTACACAATTTTCCCCTTTTTTGTGAAAAAATTAACCTATTCCCCCATTTTTTGAGTTCCTTCTTTGCGCTGTGATCCCTGTAATATAGAAATCTGTATTTGCAATGCGTTATTAACATTTGTATATAAAATTACTTACATTTTTATAGAGAGCGGGCCAGAGTTAGATTTATATTATTTATTATTATATTATATGTTATTACCTGATATAATATATATCCTTTTTTTTACCCAAAGCAAGTCTTATTGGGGGATTTTTTGTAGAAGAATTTTCTTCTTCTCCTTGCTTTTGAGTCAAACTAGGAGAGGCATAATAGATTTAATAATTTCACGATGATTCATTATGATAAATTTAAATTTTAAAGCTTTTGCGGGTTTCAATCGTGTGCAAAACTAAGAAACTTGCCGACGTTTCGTGAACCTTACAGTTCACTTCTTCAGGGCTGACCTGAAACTGAAGTTTCAGGTTACGTTGTTCTTATATAGATTCTCTACGATGCCTCGCCCGGTATCCCAGAGTCACTGTTTAAGACACCTCACCCAGGTGCCATTCAGCTTTCGGCACGGTTGCTACGCCTCTGCTTAGGAGTTATTCCTTCGGGACCATCCGTGGACAATTGTCCGCGACTGCTTATTAATTGTTGTAACCATATTCAGCAGAAACCCTTGGTACAGGTAATATAATATATATATATATATATACAACTATATTTATGCTGAAATATATACGTGGAAAAACTCAGCAAACAAAAATAATTAAATCGAATTAACGCCTTGCATTCTTTGGAATCTTGCTTTCTGATTCGTTTACACGAATTGTGACAGCGCCAATAAACTGCTTGTGAATTCACCCGAATGCGTAGTCGAGGTCAATTCGAAAAAAATGAATAAACAATGCATCGGTGGAGACTCGAACCAGCGATCCCTCTTGTATCAATCCAGAGCACCCTTCCCAGCTACGGGGCCACTTGCTAAACAGTTACAACGGATTCTTTATGCCCCGCACGTTAGTTCTCATCTTACGAATTAAATTGAATAAATGAGGAGCTGATAATAGACATAGATGTTAACCTATCTATTACTGGGTACGTGATATTTATTGTTGATAACGTTCCGTGCTATTAAGGTCATTTTTGTCCAAAATAACCTCATTCACGCGCATGCCATATATACCCTACTGTTAGTTGTCTAAACAATAATATGACACTTCCCTGCCACTACTATAGCGGCCATTACAGTGTATACTAATTTTTTCGAAATGAGGGCTCACAAAATTTTTAAACCCACTAAGAGAAAACATTAGATACAGTTCTTACCCGAAAACCTTTCTCTTTTTCTGCTTTCAGGTCATTGTCGAAAGCTCTCAATGCTTGAATAAAACCTCTAAAAAGCAAATACTCCTTAACCAGTTCATCCATATACTGAACGTGAGACATTTATTTCACGTATTTAAAAAATATTGAAAACCTACTTTGCTACGAGCACTTTGTTGTCATAATTTCTTCTTTAAACAGGTTTCTTCCTTGATCCAGGGTCCGTCAAAACTCATAGGCATGTTCCAATAAATACATGGTCTAGCCACTTGAGGGCCTCGTTTCGTCCTAGTCACGCAACTGCTCAGTTTCACCATTTTGTTAGTATAACCGCACCGTTTGAATCTGACGCATACTCCCTGTACAACAAGCCATTGTAGGAAAATCAGTATGCAGGAAGAAATATTATGGAATTATTGAAACAATGAATTCCAAAAGCACTTCGAATAAGTATTAAATGATGTATATCAGAATATTGATAAGAAAATTAATTATATCCAGGACAGAATGTAATTTTGTAAATAATACTAAATGAGAGCGATCAAAAGCACATACAAATTATGATATTTATGTCAAATAATAACATTTTTAATACCTCCGTTTTACAGTGTATACATAATTCTCATATCGCCAATTCTTTCAGAAAAATATATGCATAAGTGACAGAGGTCTGTAATAGGATGACGAGGGTCCGTAAATTTGACGGAAAAGTTTGTTAGGTTAAAGTGATTAATGAATCTTATTTTCACACGTCCAGAAATGAAGGATTTTCAAATCAATTTAGAAACAATGCAATCAAAATTCCAACCAAATTCAAATTTTGTTTTATATATTTTTGTTAATATTGTTAATAACGACAAATAGTGGGAAGCAAGCATACCACACAATAATCAGTATATATGTTTCATCAACAGTTATGAAAGTAAAATCTTGTAAAATTTCGATTTTTTTTATATATATCACACTTACTCGTACTGACGGACAATTTGAAATCGTTGAGACAATATTAAAGAAAATTAAAAATATTGATTAATCCAACTTTTTGTGGATGGGACAAATGGAAAAACAAATCAATTTATAAAGTTTAAAAAACTCTATGACTTTTATATGGGAAAATTTGGAAATGTGTTTACGACATCTTCGACATTTCAGAGAGAAAACTTTGTCCACAAATAACCATATACTGCAATATGTGAACAGTAAATTATCATTAGCTTCATTTGTATATATTTATAGTAAGACTTATCATTCTTAAATTCCTCTCATATTGTAAAATCTCGACATTCAATGGAAATTGTGCAGGAGAGCGAACAAACATTGAGTTAAATTTAGATCGCAATTTAAAAAAAAAGATGAATTTCTGCTTTCCGAGCTGATGTATTGCTTAATCGATACCAACCATGGCTGTTGAACCATGAATACATGCCTTTTTTGAATATCATGAAAAATAGCTTGATCACAAAATACTTTATTTTAAATGGATATAAAAAGCAAATTTTGAGGTATTGCTACCATCAAAAATACGATTTCGAACAAATACTTTTAACTCTCTGTGTATTTCAATTTTTGAGCAGTTTCTAACAATAAAGCACCACTTTCAAAAAATTGTCAGCTGCCACCTTCTGCCTTTCCACCCTTCATATATTAATTATATTACGAACGTTAGACAAATTTGTAAAAAGAAGAGTGAACTAGAGCATATCGATAATTATAAATAAATATTAAATATCTTTCGATCAAATATCCCTCAAAAATTGAAGAAAAAATATTTTCAAATTAATAAAACAATAATTTTAATTTTATATGTCGTGGGCACTGCATTATATAATTTTATTCATTTAGTACTTTCCCAACTGACTTAAATTTTTTTTATTCTATACACATATGCCAGTTTTTGTCAGCAGGGAGAGGTTATGAAACACATAACCTAAAATTACAATTAATCCGTACCTATCTTCCCTTACCAATCTTCAACATTACAATACATTTTATTATTATTGAAATATTTCTATACCTCAAAATTACGAAAAAAAATTAATTCTAAAATTTTAATATCACTTACATTTGCCGCCTTACGCGCGCAAGTAAAAAAAACAGAGCGACTCAGAACCCACCGCTTAATTTCTCCATCTTGGATGAATAAGGCGGCAAATGTAAGTGATTTTAAAATGTAAAATGTTAGAATTGAAATTTCTTGTAATTTTGAAATATACAAATACTTCAGTCTGTCCCACATAAGTCATCTTACAGATCTTGCAAGTGATCTTGTAAACAACACCACCTTTTTCAAATTTATCTAAAGGATCTTTACAAAAATTTATTATCAAATCCATTTTAAATGGTATGCGGAAAATAGTATGAATATTAAATTTTTTCAACATAAATGCAGTAGTTTTCGACATTTGACCAAAAAAAGGAAGAATAAAAGTATTGCAAGAACTATGTTCTCTCAATTCCTTCTGATTATCTGTAGACAAAATTTTACTTTGTTTGTTTCTTATTTGTTGAATTCTAATTATGATATATTGCTCAATTACCTTTTGTGGGTTGTGATTAAGAAAAAGGATATTCCTAACAATATTCAAATTCTCTTTGTGGAATGAAATGTGGGACAAACCTAGAGCTCTGTCAACTAAGTTTTTGAGAATTGCAATTTTATTTTGAAAAGGATACGCCGAAAAGGAATTTGAAAGTCTCTTTGAATATGTACTTTTCCTATGCCGATCGGCAATGATATTACTATCCTGACCTTTAATTACTTCTATGTCCAAAAAACTGAATTCATTTTTTTCTCTCTCTTTCATGGGTAAATCGAAGTTTTGAGTGAAACCCATTAAAAATATCAATAATTGCTTGCAGCTTTGCTAGAGAAATACAAAATAAGGTGTCATCAACATACCAAAAGTAAAAGGGCAAAACAAAATCTAGCTTCTTGAAAGCAAAAACCTCCAAATCTTCCATAACTATTTCTGCTGAAATCGGAGAAATGACTGAACCTATGGGCGTACCAAACTTTTACCTATAAAAAGATCAATTGAATTTAAAATAAGTTGAGTTCATAATAAAATTTATCCCTTCAATAAAATCTTTTTGAATTAATCGAGTACGTGTTTTTGTATTGTCCCATCTATTTAAAATTGACTGTTTAACTAATTCAAGGGGTATACTTGGAAACATTGCAACAGCATCCAAAGAAATCATTACATGGTCATCAGGAGCAGTTTTTTGAATAAAATTTTTTTGGAATTCCCAGCTATTTTTAATATTGTATTTTGAAGTTGTAATGGATTTTTGAGTATCAAATTGATGTTTTATTCTAAAAATGTCATGGGAATGTTAATAGTTGAAATAACCATTTTCAAAGAATAGGCTTCCTTATGAATCTTTCTCAAACCATAACATCGTGCAAGAACTATGTCTTCGGTATTTATATCAGAGCAACTTATATCTTCTCTTAAAGTCCTTTCTTTCTCCAATTGTCTAGAATCCTAAAAGTGTCTCTTCTTAATCATTTTGATTGATTTTCACACAATAAATCAAAGTTATCACGATTGGAAAGTAAGTCCTCCATATCCCTAATATAATCTGATTTCTTCATACAAACTGTAATATTGCCCTCATCAGCATACATGCAAATTATATCAGGCTCATTTTTAAGGAAAATCTTCGTTATCATGAAACCTTCAGAAATTTTACAATCAATGCTACTAATGTGCAAACAATTCTTGTCCAAAAGATTCTAAAATCAAAGATTCTGAATAAAAAGGATTCTGAAAATTGCAGTACGCTTAAAAACAACCAAAGAAACAATTTTTGTATTGTTTTTAGGAATTGCAATAGGAGCATTTTTTGTTGGTTGTCCAAATTTGATCCTTGGATTCTTGTTCTATTTTCAGGAATTCTATACATTTAAACAAGATTAATTCTGATAGATACAAAATTCCGAAATAAGAAAATTTGCTATCATTCTAATTTCGATTCCTGGGTCTTATAGATTTTTTTTTCTAGTGTATTTCTACGTTTAGAAAACCCACAAATTCCCAGAAAAATGTTTAAACTGAAAGTTATGAAGATGAGTTCATGAAATACCAAAATCAAGATTTTAAAAATTCGCTCTATTGCCAATTTCGATGCCTGGGCCTTGTTGATTTTTTTCTAATGTATTTCTATGTTTTAAAAACCCACACATTCTCACAAAAATGTTTAAACTGAAAGTTATGAAGATAAGTTCATATAATACCAGAATCAAAATTTTAAAAATTCGCTGTACTGCCAATTTTTATTCCTGGGCCTTGTGGACTTTTTTCTAGTGTATTTCTATGTTTAAAAAACACACACATGCTCAGAAAAATGTTTGATCTACATATTATAAATATAAGTTCATAAAATACTAAAATCAAAAATTCGCTGTATTGCCAATTTCGATTCCTGGGTCTTGTGGATTTTTTTCTAGTGTATTTCTATGTTTAAAGAACCCACGCATGCTCAGAAGAATGTTTGATCTTCATGTTATAAATATAAGTTCATAAAATACCAAAATCAAACATTTTAAAAATTCGCTCCATTGTCAATTTCGATTCCTGGGCCTTGTCGATTTTTTTTTCTAGTGTATTTCTATGTTTTAAAAACTCACACCTTCTCACAAAAATGTTTATACTACAAATTATGAAGATAAGTTCATATAATACCAAAATCAAAAGTTAAAAAATTCGCTGTATTGCCAATTCTGATTCCTGGGACTTGGGGATTTTCTTTCTAATGCATTTTTGCCACTAAAAAGTTTTCATGTACCTCAAATAATTCTCCGCATATTTGCAAACGTGTTAATAAAAATTCCCGAAAACAATGATAAATTAAATAGGAATTATCTCTCAGAAAATGATAGATTACAACCCGAAAAATTGGGAAGAATTTTTTGACCTCCAGGTATGTAAAAAAATTTGAAAATCAATAAAATTTGAGAACTTTGCAAACAAGAAATTTTTGAAACCTTTTTCTCGAGCGCCGGTAACCCACCTGCATGTCGATCGATTCCAA
The DNA here is from genome assembly GCA_011634705.1 of Andricus grossulariae. Classification (NCBI taxonomy): domain Eukaryota; kingdom Metazoa; phylum Arthropoda; class Insecta; order Hymenoptera; family Cynipidae; genus Andricus; species Andricus grossulariae. The sequence continues at coordinate 51,940,152 of JAABKJ010075445.1, forward strand.
ATTAATTATACTTTTTCAGGACCCCAATACTCTTCTTTTCCGTATTGTAGCGATTTCGAATTCCAAAAGTATTCATTTTCGACCCACCCTAGTACTCATAACCAGAAAGTAACCGGAAGTACTAGACCGGGAGTCCACTACAAAATCATTGCATTATCTTATTCACCGCCATATTAATAGAATTAGTTATTTTTATCGAGTAAGAAAGGTACATGGGCATTATTGTAGGAAAAGATAGTTTAAAAAAATAATAATTTGATTAAACAATTATTTTGGTTAAATTTCAGTAATTACTATCACACTCTGAATAAAAAGTAGACAAAGAGTTGAATATTTTAGAAAAAATCCGCAACTTTCTAAGCATAATTCAACAAGAATATTATTAAAACTAGTAAGATAAAATGGCTATAAACAATAATGCATTCTTAAATAATTTATTCAAACTTCTAATCACCAGTGTAAGTTAATATCTCACGTATTAGAAATTCACAGACTCAAAAATAACTAGAAATGTCTAATTATATTGTTTTACAGTAACAGAATAAAAAATATACACATTCAATTTTATGTAATAAATCAGAGAGCGATTGGCAACATCCGAAACAGTTTGAGATACTGAGTCTTTTTCATAGTAAAAAATGCAAAGCAATGACACTAGACGGTTTGTTTACGTTCCTTATTACTAAAAAGAAGAAAACAAAGTAAAGGGGGGAACAGCTTGCGAAGCACAAATTTTTATATTTTTAGTTATTTGCTAATACATTGAAAACAATGAAATGTCAAAAAATATAAAGAAATCGGTTTTCTATTAATTGTGGAAGGGACAGGTTTTTTAATGTTTAATTATTGACAAGACGAGTCCTTTACGTTTATGGGAGAGTACAGGCGAGACTGCTAACGTTGAGAAGCATTTGAATCTGCTAACGAGAGTCGTAAACGGCGCGGCGTCGCGAACTTTCTTAAAAAATGGATATTTCTGCCAATTTTCAATTAATTGATCTAAAAATTTCCAGATATCTTCCTTCTATAGTGAGAAACAAATGTCTCACTGGAAGTTGTTTCAGTTTTAAAGTTCATTCGATACTTTTCTTTGCCGAACCTAAAAAAACGTGCTTACCGTCAGGTCTCAATTTCCAATCAATTATTATTAAACAATTGGCTGTTTTGACTTATGTCTTTATCTTTCAGGCATCGCTAGGGTATAGTGTATGTGCATACCAAATTTCAAACAGTTTCAATCATATTTGGCTGAGTAAAGACGATTTATGTTTTAAAAAATAATTGAATTTGGGAAAAAATTTTTCCCACTTTTTCAATTTTATTATTAAAAATATACATTGGAAAGAAAAACTTTAAATAGAAAAAAGTTCCATTTTGATATTCTCTACAAGTACATTTTTTTTATTAATTTTTTGAACTTTAAAATTTGGATATTACAAGGCGATTGGACAATAATTTTTCACGTTTTCGAGAGCTCGCCCGGTTCTTGCATTCCGGCATTCAATTGATGTAATTAAGTACCTCATAAGTAATATTTCCTTCTTAAACGCCTGTAGTTAGTCTATCCAAATTGCAGTTTCCAGAGTTCACCACGAGGAGGTTGCAGTACGATTTTAAACTCCTTTCTCAGGGGTGCTTTATTATCATGTGTCCACTCGCCTCTCTCAAATCGGGGTTTCTGAGAGGCGAGTGGGACTCAAGATAATAAAGCACACCGATTTGTGAGAGGCGAAGGGACTCACGATAGTAAAGCACCCTGGAGAAAGAGGCTATTCAAGTATTACGTAAGCATTTTGACAGAGAGGGGGGATCTAAATAGATGTTTATTATTGTATATTCGTAATGCAAAAATATGCTTACAATGGAGGGGGGGGGGGGGTCAAGAATAAGGAAAATGAAGCTTACGTAATACTTGAACGGCTCCGAAGGAGTTTAAAATCGTACTGCAACCTCCTCTTGGTGAACTCTGAAAAAAAACTCTGGCTAGAAGTCGGGGGGATCCAAGCGTAAGCAGTCAGGGCCGCCTGAACCGTTTCCAATTGGAATGCGTAATGATGCTCAATCTACTCGACTGAGTACACGCGCACTGCGGCCATTCCGAGGCGAGAGTCGCAACCGTTTCTCGCCTTGCGCGCTGAGAAACTGCGTGGGCCAGCAGTTCTAGGAAGGCCTAGACCGGGGGGACAGAATCCGAGAGTTGAATGTACATCAGTTACATCAACTACAATGCTATCTTCAATTTCAACAACTTTTCTAACCATGAAAAAATGCAATAGAGTTGTGTTCCAAAAAATGCGGTAGGGAGCAGTGCACCATAACGGTGCGCAGTGTTATATGCGCGATTTTTATTTTATTTTTTGACATTGTTCCACCCCTTCAAAAAATTCAACAAAAATATATGTTATGATGAATATTCTAAGGAATGTTTGTGTAAAGCATGGATGTGGTCACTCTAGGACATAACCTCAAAAAAAAATTGAAAAATTCCAAATTTTTGTCAGGGATTGGGAGCGAAATGGCGCTCGCTACTTTTCTCATCTCTAGGCAAAGGAGAGAATACAGCATGTCAGTATCTTCTTTCCGCAGCCTACAAGTTGAGTGAGTTTACGTGGTGCAATAAATCTCGTTCAGGGGACTGGAGACATATTATTCCTGGGTCCCAGTTCGGAATGAGTACGGGGTCTGTGGCCAGCTGTAGTGGTCGTCTCTTCTCGAGCAATAAAATTGACATGTGTTGAACGTTCACGCTTTGTAATCGTTACCACTTGGATAAAATGTTAACTACTATCTTAAAATTTCATCTGTATGGTTTAAAAGTAATTTATTTTGCTGAAAATACGTTTTTTGGTATGTATCTTCTTTGGTAGAAATTTCATCTTTTTAATTGAAAATGGAACTCTTTGGCTAAACATCAATCTGTTTCTGCTGAAGATTCGACTATTTTTTTAATAATTGGTCGTTCTTGGATGAATTTTATTGCTTTTGATTTCCAATTAAAACATTTTTGGTTTAAATATTTCCAGTATTATATTTCTCCCTGAGAGTTCATGTATGTTTTTTGAAAATATAACTATTTTGTTAACAACTTTACTACACTGTTAAAGATTACATTCCTTTGGTTGGAGATACATTTCTGTGGTTGTCACTTGGACTCCTTTGTTGAAATTTTTTGTTTTTTTTTTTTAAACAAATTTGTTAACTTACAATTAAAGTATTTGCTTGAAATTTCATCTTTGTAGGTTGAAAATGCCTTTTTCAGTTATAATTAATTAATTTTGTAAGATTTTTTATTATGAATTTAAAGTTAGAATTTCGAATTTATTAACTTTAAATTGTTTAATTACGTCATATTGAAAATTAATTACATAAATGATTAAATTATACGTATTAAAATAATTGTTAATAGAATTTACGAAATTTTCATTTTTTGTGCGTTTTTCAATCAAGATGATTTTCAAACATTCAATTATTTATACGCTCAACTGTCCTCTTTAAAATAAATTTCAATTTTTTCGTGCAAATTCATCAAACTTGCAATTAAATTATTTTAAAAATATATTTGATTATTTCTGAATTACATATAAATTTAAATCTAATTTTTATTTAATTGCGAAATTGAGTAATTCAATTCCAAAATTTTCCCAAAAATCTTCAATCTCGTATGAAAAAGGATTTTGAGTAATTTAATTTAAAAAAATTATTTTAGTCGAAGGAGAATCGAGCCTTTTTCAGTTATAATTAATTAATTTTGTAAGATTTTTTATTATGAATTTAAAGTTAGAATTTCGAATTTATTAATTTTAAATTGTTTAATTACCTCATCTTGAAAATTTAATACATAAATTATGAAATTATACGTGTTAAAATAATTGGTAATAAAATTTACGAAATTTTCATTTTGTGTGCGTTTTTCAATGAAGCTGATTTTTAAATATTCAATTATTTATACTCCAAACTGTCCTTTTTGAAATAAATTTCAAATTTTTTGTGAAAATTCATCAAACTTGAAATTAAATTATTAAAAAAATATATTTGATTGTTTCTGAATTACATATCAATTCAAGCCTAATTTTTTAAAATTCCGAAATTGAGTGATTTAATTTCTAAAGAGAATCGAGTCTCTTTCAATTATAATTAATTAATTTTGTAAGTTTTTTTATTATGAATTTAAATTTCGAATGTTTAAAAAGTCTCATTGCACGCATGCGCAGTGCGTGTGAAGCAGCTCAGTGTGACGTAACAAACCATACATAACCTAGAAGATTCTAAAATAATTTCGTTCCTGTCTGCGCAAAAAACAAAAATCTGAATATCTTTTTCTTCCCATCCTACTTGTCAATAAAGGTATGATTTTTAAGTTATTCAATATTTCAATTTTTCATAAAAATGGCTTCTTTTTATATCGAACTTTGAACTTTGATAGTAAATTAATGTTCATTCTATACCATTTTAGTACCTGTTAAAAAATGTCTTTCAAACTATTTTGTTAACATAATAAAACGAATTAGGGTTCTTATCAATTAAATACAAATTTTGAAGGAGTTTTCTTGTACTTGATTTAATTTTACTGTATTGATATGGTCTCGATGTTTTAATTTTTGAACATTTTGGAGATTGAATTCTCATTCTGTGGGTCAATATTTTTTTTTCCACTCATCAAAAATAATTGATAAACAGTTTAAAAAATTATATTTGACCTGAAAATGGAACAAAAGGAATCGGCAGGAAATAAGGAATTCGGAAATGTAAAATTTAAATTTCAGTAGGTACACGAACATAAAAACTGGAACATTTATTCACAAGTTATTTTTATGTTTAATGTACGTTTTGTGTTCAATTTTATCCTGCAATTCTTATTTTTAATCATAATATAACTCTTAAATATGTTAATATTCACAAATATGTAAAAATAATAATAATTTCTGGTCGATTTTTTTACTGTCAACAAAAACGAATGAACTTTTATAGTTCCTTAAAACCGTATCGAGGTTTTAAAAATATATTTTTTCTCATTGATATTAGTGTAACTTAAGTGAAATAATACACTCTTTCTATAAAAAGTTCAATGAAAAGAATAACCTTTTTAGTTTAGTGTTTTTCTAACCACGGGCACACATAACCTCAAAATTTAATAATCTTTAAAATAGTTTATAAAATCGAGAAAAATAGTCTCATTGTTATTACAAAATTTGAAAGAGCTTTTTTCTTTCGCTTTAGATCATTGATGGCTTATTTCGTTCATAAATTTGATTTTAAGCCAGTTCTATTTAATTGAAAAGCCTTTTATATATATTTTTGATTTAGAATTAATCTCTTTTTGTTCAAAATCCTACCATTTGGTTGAAATTTTAATTATTTGGTCAAAAAAATCATGGGTTTTGGTAGAAAAATTAACTGCTTTGTTTAAAAATTCATCCTTTTGGGTTGAAAATTCATCTTTTTTTGGTAGAAAACTTCCTGGGTGAAAATTCAACTATTTTATCAATTTTTACATTTATTATTATTATCTTTTTTGGGTAAAAGTTCCACTCTTTTGTTAAACATTCGTATTTTTGGATATAATTTTCATCCTTTGGGATTGAAGATTCATCTTTTTTTATTAAAAATTAATTTTTTGGTTGAAAGTTAATTTCTTTTAATTGAAAAGTCTACTATTATATTTTCGGTTTATAATTAATCTCTTTTAGTTAAAAATTCTACTATTTGGTTGAAAATTTAATTACATCCTAAAAACTCAACAGTTTTGTTTAAAAAAAAATCTTTTATGGGAGGAAACTCCATTCTTTTTTTTTAAATATTCGTCCTTTTGGATATAAAATTCATCCTTTTAGATTGAAAATTAATTTTTTGACAGAAAAGTCATCTTTTTGTTGTTAAAAATTCCTCTTTTATAGTTTAAAGTTCTTTTTTTTTAATCGAAATGTTTACTATTATATTTTTTGTCTAGAATTGTTCTCTATTTGTTCAAAATTCTACTATTTGAGTGAAAATTTAATTACTTTGTTAAAAATTCATCTTCTTTGGTAGAAAACTTCCTGGGTGAAAATTCAACTATTTTATCAATTTTTATTATTATTATTATTATCTTTTTTGCTTGAAAGTTCCACTTTTTTGTTAAACATTCGTATTTTTGGATATAATTTTCGTCCTTTGGGATTGAAGATTCATCTTTTTTTATTCAAAATTAATTTTTTGGTTCAAATTTAATTTCTTTTAATTGAAAAGTCTACTATTATATTTTCGGTTTATAATTAATCTCTTTTAGTTAAAAATTCTACTACGCGTCAAAATACATAAGGATAAAGTGGTCTTGTCAAATAGTCCTCACCTTTTTTTTTTGTAAACCAGTGTTATAGATCAGTCCAACCGACAAAGACAAGACACTTTGGTAGTTCAGCCAATACAGACAAGAATTCACATCAGTCTAATCAGCAGAGGCAAGACATTTTATTAGTGCAGCCAGTTAAGACAATCAGTCCAACGAACAAAAGGTATCTTGTTTTAACTGGCTGGACTACCAAAGTGTCTTGCCTTTGTTAGTTAAGCTGATCTATAGTCTTGTCTTAACTAACTGGACTATCAAAGTGTATTTGATTTGTTAATTGGATTGATTTACAGTCTTAACTGGCTGAATTAATAACGCGTAATGCCTCCGTTGTTTGGACTGATATGTACTCTTGTCTTAATTGGCTGAACTACCACAGTGTCTTGCCTTTCTTAGTTGGACTGATCTCTAATCATGTCTTAATTGGCTGGACTACTAAATATCTTCGATAGTCCAGAATGTCTTGTTCCTTAATTATTTTTTTAAATCATCGCATTGCCTGGGCCGTCTCATTACATAGCCTTCAGTGGTTCTACTGGGTTTTCCTTTGATAATTAGACTGATCTACAGTGTTGTGTTCATTGACTGAACTGTATTCTACCTTCAATATTTCAAACAGTGTTTAAATTTTCAGAACTACCCCATGATTTCGCCTACTATTGCCAGAACAGCGCCATTTTATTTCCCTTATTAGCTGGACTGGTCTTGCGAGTGATTTCAGTGTTGTCGGTTATTGTGCTGATCACATTTTATTAAAATAACTGCACCTGATCTTCAAGTTTCGAGCGGGACCGGATTTCAATGTAAAATTTGCAGGACCTTTTACATATTTGATCAGTTTCGGATTGTGCCAATGTATTTTGTCGGAAATTCGTATTTAATTGGAAAAATAAATATATATTAGAGAAGTTGACAACTTTCTACTAACTTCACGTTATGGTAGCGATTTGAGCCAAATATCGGTATTTTTAGTAAAAAGTAATCAGATTTCACAGAAAAAAAAAATTCCGTACAATCCTGGGTTAAGCCAGTTGTTTTCTCCGGAAATATCGATATATATATATATATATATATATATTCCAAAGAAGATTTATAATTGTACAACAAATAAAGGTCAAGTTAACATTGTTTATCAAGATTCCATTATTTTAATCAATAATCATTCAATTTTACAGAAGATTTTCAATTTAAAACATTTCTTTGTTAGTTTTATCTTATGTTAGTGTTTTTCATCGAAAATTTGTATATTGATTAAAAAAATCATAAGATTCCTCGGATTATCAGTATTTTTCCAATCTTAAACAATTTTTTGTTATATTTTGTTAGTGTTTTTCGTTTAAAATTTATAATGTTGGTAGAAAATCACAAGATTTTAAAGAATATAAACCAAATTTAAACACTAATAGATTATGTTACTATTTGAATTAGAAATTTGTATTTTTGAACAAAAATGCAATGGTGGGTTTTGTATTGAACTTCACTGTTTCAGATTATTCAAGATTTAAACTATGTAAATTGTTTCAATTAAATATGTAAAATAATATTGTTAATTATCAAATAAATTTTGTCATTTGGTCAATAATTTAATTTACAATTTTGAAAACTAGAGAGCTCTTTTTTATGGTATCATTTTCTTCACGTCCTGTTTCTAAATAGGATAACTTCAGTCGTTATTTTCAATGTAAAACAAAAGAAAGTGGATTCCAACCAATGGAATCATTTTAGTACCACTCGACTGTTTTCTTAGTCTTATTGTAATATCTGAAACAAGCCCTGAAATAATACTTCGTTTTTACAGTGTTATCTAAGCTGAAAGAATTCAGCTATTAGTTGAGGAAAATATAGTCAAACCTGGATTTCGTGATCCTCGATTTCGTGTTTCCGAGTCGTCGACCAGTAATGGGTCTCCGATGGGACTGATCGGATTATTTCGTGGTGTAAAATCAGCCTGTCTTTGACATTGAAAGTAGCGCCATCTAACGCGCGAATATATATCGCCAAGTAGTATCGTGAAGTTATTGGAGCAATGTTAGTGAAAAAGAGCAGTGAATAGCAATTTATTTTTATCAAGAATGTTAAACTACGGTTTAAAATTAATTATTAACTGTAAGGTTTCTTTTCTAATATTTATTGGAAATTCAAATTTCTACTGCACTGGTGGCGCTATCGTAGCTACCAATAGGCTCTAGAATGCGACAAAGCAAACAAAGAAGAAGAAAAAGTAATGAATAGACAGAGATAGAGTATGATCGTTTCGAAACGAAAAGACTTGTCATTGGAACACAATCGGATTGTCTCTGTCTGTCTCATATGGTAGAATAAGAGGTCCGATCGACTTCACGCATTGAAGTCCCACTGTAGTGTTTTATAATGTCAAACTGTTAAGTCTTGACATGAAAATGGTAAAAACGGTTTTTTTTTTTTTCGTGGACAGTTAATCTAATATTTATACAATTAAGTGATTTCGCTTTTAATAACTTCCTCGTATGTCTGGCTGTAAAACTGCGTCATCATTATGCGCTATTTACGTAAAAGTGCCTATTTCCCACTTGAACTATTTTGCGAACGGTTTTCGTGGAAAAAGTGATGGGCTTTGGATTTTGCTGTCTTTGAATGGTTTAATCAAGTGAGCGACAGAGTATCTGGATCGATTATTCAAGAGAAAGCTCTCTTTTTAAATGAGATGCTCAGCGGTCCGCAATCGTTTCAAGTACGTAAGCAGGAAACGCATTTATTCTAATTCACTCACTAAAAAAAACACTAAATCTAAATTTTTAAATATATTCGGATTAAAGAAGGAATATTTGCCAAAACTATTATTATTATTATTATATCATTAGGCCGTTTCCCTTTCGGGGTAGCCGTGAATTGTTCGGTTGGAAAGTAGTAATGTGTGGATGGGTATATTGATATAGGGTAGATAGGTATATAGATGTAAGGTATAGATATTTCAGATTGATCTAGAATTCTCGTGTTATTTATTTAAATGCAAAGTATGGTCGAGAGAATATTTTGGTCGCGTTGGGCCGATCATTCTACTAATGATCCTCTTCACAGTGATGACATTTGACTTATTAGAGCGATGGCCCAAAATCCCCTTCTCCATGATCTATGGGCTTACGCTTCGAACTTACATTTTAAAAAATTATAATATTATAATTATTAATTATTATATATTCTCATCGCGCGCGGCTCGCTTCGCTCGCAAGTGTGCCTACGGCGCGCACCTGTTAGATCTCATCACGTGTCTCGTGAGAAAAAAATGTTCAAAGCAAATTTGCAGATCTAATAATAATTTTGTTACATTTCATTGTACCTTGCGTATTTTCGTTCAGCAACGTAATTTCTTTATTTGTAATGTCATTTTTCACCGCCATTTTCGTCTATCCATCTTTTTTAGTATCTCGAACAGTTCAACCGAAAAATGGAATTCTACATTTTTCATTATTTTTTCGGCGATCAAAATTCTAATTAACGATTTTTCAGGAAAATTCAAAAAAATTTTATGATAATCTTGTACGGTTTTCAAAAAGCAAGGTTTTTTTTCTCTTGGATTTTTTTCGTATCGTGCGTTGTTTGGCTTAAAATGTTCATTGAAAGTGCTCTATCTTCTTGAATTTTCATTCAAAATAGCTGGCTAAAGAACTTGCCATTTTATTTTCGGCCTGAAAAAAGTGTGCCAAAGCTCAATCCAATGCGATGATATTTTCGAACGTTATTGTGCCTACAAACAACAGAAAGACTACAGACTGACAGAAAGCTTCGCAAAAATCGTTTTTGCTGAATCAGGCGGTTTCAAAACGTGTTGAACCCAATTCTGTGTTGGACACAAAGTACGATTTTTCATTCTGAATTTAGAACAGTTATAAAATCAGATAGGGCTCTACACCTGAAGTCGCACAATCTACCGGGGCCGAAATATGTTCCTTTTTAGAGGATATTAGGCCATAAATATTTTTCCGATTTCAAAAAAAAAAAAAAATTGTCGAAGAAGTTATGAGTACTTGAATTTTTTGCTTTGTTTTTTAAGCCACCCAAATAATCTCTACAACTTTTTAGCTAATAACGTTTATTGTCTACCAAAATTTCCTCCGTTCACTGATCGGAGGTATGGGGTGAAATCTGGTTCATTGCTGTTCTCCTTGCTTTTCTGCCCAATTCTTTCATCATAGCAGGAATTAAAGTCCAAGATGTTTGATACCTGAAAATTAACACGCTTTATATCCGTGAAGAATTACTGATAATACATTTATATTAATACGGTGCCGTACTTTGAATATGTAACAGAATATTAGCCTTCTCCAAGACCCGCCCCCCCCACTGCGACAAACGACAACAAAATATTTCCCATAATAAGATATGGGGCTTAAAACTAATGGAAATTCTTTGTATTTAAGATAATACATGTTTTGCAGGGTGACAACTTTATTTGCAAAATTCCCTCATTTTTCCTGTAACAATTTCCCATTTTTCCTGACCATTAAAATTCAAATACCACCATATTAATTTTGTAACATTTTTAACATAGGATGAAATTGATGAAACAGATAGGATGAATAGAATTTTCAAATTAAAAAGGCACATTTTCAACAAAATAGTTAAATTTTCACCGAAAAAGATTTCAATTGGACTTTTCAATGTCATAATATGATGTGAATAAGACGTGAATAACAATATGTATAATAAAGTGTATAAAATGTAAATTTGCTACGAAAACAGATGTGCTTGAAGTTGTAAGCATTGAAATGAACAACATTTTTTAATGAATTTGTAAACTTTAAGAAGTGTTGAAATATTTGTTCATTTACATTTTGAATGATGTGTTATTAAAACAAAATCATAATATCTTCAATAAGGTTTCAATAAAAAGTGAGTTTTCTACAAAGACAATTGAATTTTCAACCAAAAACAGGGTGGTGAGCGATTCTGAAAAACAAAATTCAAGGGGTTTTCCAGATTTTCCAGGTCAAGAAATCAACTTTTTCCAGGTCTACTTTCTTACATCAAATAATGTAATAACCGTATTTTATACATGCAAAATAAGAAAATATTAAAATAGTAACCATACATCTCTCAAAAAAGTAACCAAAAAGTCACAATAATGTAGCAAAAAAGTAACCAAAAAGATAGATTTCTCAGAAAGATAGATAGAATCTTTAACTAAACAAGGTATATTTTCTGTGTATAAAAATGTATATAATCTGTTAAAGTATTTGAAATCATTGTGAAAGCTTAGAAAATATTTTTGAATTTTTGAAAATTTCTGTAAATCGTTAAAATCCTTGAAATCTTTGTGAAATTCATTGAAATCATTATAAAATATTTGAAATATTTGTGAAAGTATTCTTTGTTTGCGAAATCTTTTGTGTACATTTGAAATCATTGAAATCATGTGAAATCTTCTCAAATTTGTGGAAACCTTTTTGAAATCATTAAAATCTTTGAAATTTTTCAAACATGTGTATTGTATCCTTGATGAAATCTTTGAAATTTTTTGAAATTTTTGAAACCTGTGTACTTTTGTGAAATCTTTTGAAATCCTTATGAATCCTTAAATTTTTATGAAATCTCCCTGAAATCTTTTGTTTTCATTGAAATCAGTCAATTATTGAAAATCTTTTGAAATCTTCTAGAAAATTTTGAAGTCGTAATCTTGCAATTGTTCTGCAATCTTTGAAATTCTTGAAATCTCTTGAAATCCTCATGAATCCTTTAAATATTTATGAAATCTTCCTGAAATCTTATTTATTCGTTAGAAATCATTGAAATATTTGAAATCTTCGTGCAATCTTTTTAAATATTCTACAAAATTTGGAAATCGTTTCAAATCTTTGAAATCTAGCGTCTCTTGTTGAAATCTTCAAAATTCTTGAAATTATTTGAAATCCTGATGAATTCTTTGAAATAATTGTAAAATTTTTTTGAAATCTTCTGTATTCGTTTAAAATTACACAGGCCGACAAAATTTGACAAAAGTCAAAAGCCAGAAAGCAGACCAAACATTTCCGAAGGATTTTGAAAATATACAAGAAAAATCGCTGTTTTCGTCGATTTTACGTCTATTTTTGCGATTTTTGGAAAAATACGAGCTAACTTAGGTATTTGGACCCCGGGTTCGGATTCAGCGTCCCCAAAAACATATAGGTATGCTGGTGTAGTCCGCCGAGCAGACCACTTTTTTTTTGTGTGCTGGTGTTATCTATCAATATATAGTGTTTAAATTTCCCCTTATTGAACAAGTAGAATTTCTCTGGTAAATAGTCAAATTATTTTTCATGCTTCTGAAGCCGAACAGAGTTTTTTTCTGAAATTGTTACGAACGGAAAGGAAAAAGTTTTTCGTCTGGGTTGGATCAAAATTCTTAGCTTAGTACATCCTGTTGCCGCAAACATTAGAGGACGTGATACAAGAAAGTTTTTGTGAATACATGAAAATTTTATAACAATAATGACTGAAAATCTCACACAAAAACTGAAAGCAGTTTTAGGAAACAAAATTCTTCCCCAGGCCAAAGTGTCAAAGCTTTGAGTTTATTTAATTTGTTTACAGCATGATTAATTGTTCTATTTTGACAAATATAATTGAACCTATGTTATTCTCAAGAATATCTGCATAAATTCAGATGATGAAGGAAAATCCGAAATTGTAAAATCATCAATTCAAATATTTTCCACAAAAATGTTTTATAAATATTATAATTGTTAATGTCTTATAGAAATTGTTACTGGCGATCACTCTCACAATAATTTAAAGTACTTTCTAAGAAGAAATTTTTTTCAACAAAAATTACAATATTTTTTGAGTAAATGAAAATTTCGTGATAATTGAAATTAAATAATAGCAATTGCTTATTGTTAATTTTGCATAGTAATAATGATTGCAAATCTTTCTCACAAAAATGTAAAGCAGTTTCGGTTTAAAAAATTATTTTCCGGGCCAAAGTTTTATATTTATTTATTTAATTTGTATAAAAAAGGTAACAATTATTGTATTCTCACAAATATAATGAAATATATACTTTTTTAAAATATCTACATAAATTCATATGATAAAAGGAAAAACCGCAATTGAAAAAACTACAAATTCCACATTTTTGCAAAAAATTGTTTATAACAATTCTATTGTTAATAATTTATAGATATTCTGACTAACAATCACTCTCACAATAATTGAAATTATTCTTAGCTAAGAAGAAATGCTTTTCAACCAAAATTATAATATTTGGCTATTTGTTAATTTAATTTGATGATAATAATCAAGACATACAATAATCAAATTTATTTGTATTTGAAAAGTACTCTTGATTTGATTCAAGATGATTTTCATTATATACAAACCGTTGCTGAAGAGTGAATAATAATTATGTGCAAAATCTCGATTTTCTCGTACTTTGAGTAAACATATTTTTTGAACGAAAAATATGCGTTTGGTCCCACTGCGTCGTGGCGCTCTGCACCGCCTGAACGGGACGTATACAAATATGGAATAGAGGCATCGATTTCAAGAAAAAATGTCTTTGTTTAAAATAATTTGATTGAATAAATTATTTCTTAAAGTTATACGAAACTCTTTTGTTCTGTGGTTATGAGAAAATTAAATATTTCGTGTATACTTCCGAAAAGCTCACCCAACAATCTTGACTCGATACTTGGCCTAGGGATTCCTTTTAGACCCTAGTTGAATGCACTCAAAGGATTTTTGGCGCAGATTAATATAAATTAAGTTATTAATAATTTTGCCTTTTTCTGAAAAAAAATTTTTTTTCTCTAACTCTAAAAAAATATTGATTTTGGACAAAAATGATGTTCACAATAGTTATAGATGTCGTCGAAATACATATTTTTTATATTTATACTTTGTTTCTAAAATTAATATTTTTCGAGAAAAATGACCATCTGGTTTTTTTGGGGGCGTTTGAAAAGGGGTCGGCAAGAGGGTGGGGGGGGAGGGGTGTTGAGTTTAACTAGGGTCTGAAAGGAACCCCTAGGTCAAGTATCAAGTCATTTTTTTGAACCAAGAATATTCCTATTTAATAAATTTCCTCCAAAAAAAATCTCGAAATCTATCGAAGTATCACGAAACGTCGCGAAATCTATCGAAATCTATCGAAATTTATTATATTGTCATTGAATAATACGTTTCATTATAATCCCTTCTGTAAACATTATTGAAAATCCGTACAATTTATCCTTAATATAAAATCTCTAAACGACATTGTCGTTTACAATTCTAACGATTTTCGAGAGTAACGCTTTTGGTGACGCTTGCTTACTGTACGCCACTCATATCCTCTCCGCTCAACAGTAGTGTGTGTCTGTGTGCGGTACTGCATTCGAAATCAGTGATGCAAATTGAGTCGCCTTTATCTGCGCAGGTTTGGATTGTAGTAAAGTTGATTGGCTGTAGTGCGCGCCTGCGTGCGAACTAGAGCCAATGAGCACCGTTCAGTTCAAGCATGCGCAAGTATTTTGGGATCACTGTTGGACATAGTAATCGAATCGAATTGTACTTTAAGTTCGATAATACGACAGCGTGTTTCTACGTATTTAGTCATGTCATCCGCGTTTTGTATACAATATGACTGAATGATGAAATAAATAAATTTGGTGAGTAAAGAGAAGAGTATATGGCCATGGCGTGTTACTGTTATTGTGTTAAATGGAGACAGAGTTTGTAAAACTCGTGTACGTGTCGGTTCTACTTTCCCTATAGGACTAAAATCTCCATTTCCTTATAGTGACATATTCGACTAATTATTTTTTTTTTCTTCGAATGGAAGTATGTCAGAGATCTGTGTATGTCTACACTCAAACATTTTATAATTTAAAAAGATGTTCAAATTAAACATTTTTACGCTCTTAAGGCACACTCCTATTTTAAAAAATCACCGATACTTTAAGGAATTGACTTTCATAATTTGAAGGGATTTCAAAGATGTTTAAAGACTATAGGGTATTTTCTTTTAATCCGAGGAATATTCAAGAGATTTAAACAATTGCAAAGAATTTCAAAAGATTTCGATGAATTAGAAACATTTTGCGGTATTATAAAAATGAAAGGGGCACTTAAACGGCCGAGGTACAGCTCAGAACTGCTTTGCAGCCTAAACCTCTGCATCTAAGCTTGAAGTAACTATGAAATATAAAAAGTATGTAATTCGTACTAAGAGGCTGAGACTAAAGCTATCGCAGCAGAAAATTTACAGTGTACTAAAACCTGTCCTTCTTAGAATACATTTTGCTTGTTCCTAATTATACAGTACATTCATCTCTCAACTTATGCGATGGAAGAGAAAGAAAGACGATTGTATTACCTAAGTAAACCTGTTTTAAAATCAAAAATATATGGACATGGATATACGTTTTCAAAATGAAGAAAGAGACTATATAGAGCGGAGAGATCTATAAATACCGGCAGTATTAGATTGGGGTTGACTCACAAAATCTCGTCAAGATTTTAAAAGCCTAGGGAATGAAAAAACATATGAAATATAAATTCTGTCAAATGAATAAACGCTAAACTTCAAGGAATTGATTTTCAAAATCTGCACTGAGCTTTAACACTGAGGATTTATTATACAAACGTACTCTTCATACCTTAGGGACCTTAGATGTTGCGTAAAATTAAATGCACATCTTAGGCCAAATTTTCAGATTTTTGACGTAATATTCTAAAAGTGTTGAAAATAAACTTCAATGCTTATTTCAACTATTATACTTCAGTCCATAAATTATCAAAATTATTATATTATTTATTATTATTATATATTTTTTATTGCAAGCCTCACAACCTTTATCCTTTTCCTTGTTTTTCCAATTGAATTAGAATCAAATTAATAGAACTCAATGAGAAAATTCAACTATTTTTTGTTAAAACTTTATTCTTTACAGCTGAAAAGCCTACTATTTATTCTTTGGTTAGGAACTAATTTTTTGGGTTCAAAATTTAATTACATTTGTACAAATTCAACCATTCTGTTAAGTCATTCTTTTAGGTTGAATGTGTGTCTTTTTTCTTTGAAAATTGAGTAATTTGCCTAAAATATCGTAAATTTCTCAACCAAAACATTTTTTCTTCATTGAAATTTTAACTATTTTGTAGAAGATCTGTGCTTTTTGGTTCGAAAACTTATTTCCTTTTGGAGAAATTTTTTCTTTTTTGTGAAAAATGCAACTCTCTGGTTAAAAATTAATCTGAGTCGGCTTTTTTTAATCTTTAATTTTTTTCTCATTGCTTCAAATTTGTTTCCAAACCAATTTTTCTCGAAAGAAAATTTCTTATACAATTTTTTTATGTGTTCTCAACATTTTTTTGTTTTCAAAAATTTGTTTCCAACATTTTCATCATAAATATTTTTTCGAAAGTTTTTCCCAAAATTTTGTTACATACGAAATAAAAAAATATTTTGTTCGAGGATTCTCTTAAGACTTAAATTAACGTCTTATTAGGCTACGAAACCCTTCCTGGTAGGAGCTCGGCGCCTAGATTCAATAATTTTTTGAATAAGCCTTATTTCGATCAAAACGAAAACTATGCATATTATGAAAAAATTATATAAATTAAATTTGTAGATCCTCTAGGGATAAATATTTCTTTCATTTCAACATCTTTTTCCTATCTCGCACAGTTTTCTGGAAAATGGCATTTTTTATTTTTGAAAAAACAGTTTTAATAGATGAAACCAGATCTGTTGGTAAAAAATGACTGGTCTACTGACACACAGACAGACACCTTCTTAAAGATCATTTTTTTTACTCAGGGGGTCCTGAAACGTGGGGATTTTATGTTCACCGGCTAAGTTATATTTTACATAAAACTAACGACTAAAACTAATCCATGAGTGGGGCGCTAAATAATTACGTTACACTTTTTACAGTGAAATACTATACGCAAATTCTCCCTACGACAAATCTATCATTTCTTATCAACGTGAGTTTATTCCGATTAAAAAAATTACTTCGGACAAATAATTTTTGAAGAGCAAGAAAAAATATGCCTCAGTCCGGATAATTAATAAATAACTTATTTTATTGATTTTCTCAAAAGTCAAAATGCTTTTTGAGCTTTTCAAAAAGGGTCAAGCAAAGATGTTTGACACTTAAAGAAATTGTGCGAATGACTTTGAGTGGTGCCTTCGAAACTTTCAAGTTAAAATCATTAAAGATGTCGATAAATGATTTTCGTCAATAAATTTTATCGGGGCTAAGGCAGATTCTTTTTTCATTTTTCAAAAATTGTTTACCCAAAGTAATACTTTTGATATCAAAATTTGTATTGATTAACTTTCATAAAATTATAACAAGAGAATAGTGTAAAACTTTGATATACAGTCAATGCCACCTCCATCAAGATAACGTATTTGCCGGTGTTGACTTCAAATAGAAAAAAAAGAATCATTTACACACTGGATTAATTTCACCTTCCTTTATTTACTGAAACTTTACGTACAAGGGTCATTGACAAATAGTTTACAACTTAATTTCTCAGTCGTTTTCACTTTTTACTTTAAAAAATATATTTTTTCTCAACTTATTGCACTAAATTGCTAATTTAAAAAAACAGTTTCGTAATGTTTTAAAATTTTAGGGAACTTCTTTAAAAAAATATAAACAAAAATGTATGCAAAATGTCTTGTCCGCACTTGTCCCAATCTACGAAATGAAAAGTGCTAAATAATATTATCGCCTTTTTTTACTATTTAGAATTTCTAAATCAAGCTCATGTTAAAATTTGAAAATTACTATTTAAAATAGGGCCTAAAATTTTGAATTTTATACTTATGAAGATTCAAGGATAACTAATAATCGATTCATCAACGCTGATTTCAAATAAAGTAAATAATGATCATTATTTTTGCTTAATATTTTTTATGAACTATCTGAACTCTGAAGACAAAATAAAATGAATAGAAAAAATAGTAATTTTTAGATGTTATCAAATATTCACATTAGCATCTGAAAGTGATTGTTACTTAATTTTATTTTATTCTATCAGAAATTTTAAATATATTATTGTTATGCAACGCAAGTTTACTTCTAATTATGAGGACTCTCAGTTTAGGGATTAAGAAAATTAATTTCAGATTTCCAAATTTTAAATTACTTTTAGTCATTTCCAAATCGTTTTAAATTTCTTTTAAAATTATTCGAAATTTTTTTTAAATTGTGAAAAATAAAAAAATTGCCTTCAAGTTTTTCAGATTCTGTTTTGAAAATTTTGGAAATCTTTTGAAATGTTTTAAAGTCTTTTTAAAATTTCTGTTATTAATTTTTTTAAATAAAAAATCATTTTTAATCATCCCATGAATTTTAAGAAAAATTGTTCATTATCGTGAAACCTTTCAAAATCCACAAGAAGCTTAAAAATTGTTGTTTCAAAATATTCATGAATGTAAATTTTTTAAACTATTTTGAAATGTTTTCCACTTTTAAATTGATTTTTAATCTTTTAACAACTTCTAAATATCTTTTAAACTTACTCGGATTTTTTATAAAGCTTTCTAATCTTGCTCATTGAACATTTTTGCTTTAAAATCTTCCACATTCATTTTTGAAATTTTAGGAAATAATTAAAAATATTTTGAAATATTTGTCAATTTTCTCTTAACATTTATTTTTCAAAATAAAAAATCAGTTAAAATTTTCCCAGGAATTTTAAGAAATTCTTTAATTATCGTGAAACCTTTCAAAAGCTTGAAGAAGCTTACAAATTTGTATTTACACATTTTCAAAAATGTAAGCTTTTCCAAAGCTTTTTGAAATGTTTTCAAGTTTTTGATTAATTTTGAATTTTTTTAAAACTTCTAAATTTGATCGAATTTTGTATACAACTTTGTAATCTTGTTATTTCAACATTTTTGCTTCAAAATTGTGCATATTCTTTGTCGAAATTGTAGGAAATAATTTAAAAGGTTTTGAAATCTTTTTCAATTTTCTGCTAAAATTTATTTAAAAAAATGAAAAAATCAGTTTAAATTTTCTCAGGAATTTTAAGAATTCTTTTTCATTCTCTTGAAACATTTTACAATTCTTCACAAGCTTCTTTTTTTACAAATATTAAAAAATCTACTATGTTTTTTATATCAAAGTGCTGTTGAGGCTTTTTTAAATAAATGTGCGTTTTACATTTTTTTATGCTTTTATTTTGACTTCATCATTGACCGTATGACCAAATATATTTGCTGAAATTTTCTGAAATAATTATTGAAAGCATTTAAAAAGCCCAGACTTTCACTCTATTCTTACTGTTTGCAGATATTCAAATTCTGCCGTTCGAAATGTCACGCAGCCTTCAAGAGGAAGAAGAACCCAAGGAAGGTGAAATGGACCAAAGCATACAGAAAAACCGTAGGCAAAGAACTCGCCATCGACCCCACATTTGAATTCGAGAGAAGGCGAAATATCCCAGTCAAGTATAATCGAGAATTGTGGTCGAAGACTGTGGAAGCTATGAAGAAAGTTGAAACAATCAGGCAAAAGAGGCAGAATACTCACATTATGCAGAGGTTGCGAGTCGGAAGAGAAGTCGAACAGGAGAAAAATATCAAACAGGTGCAACGAAATATCTCCCTTATTCGATCCCCAGCGGCTGGACTCAAGGAACGGAAGAAGCTCGAGGAAGCTATGGAAGAAGGAGACGAGTCGATGGTTTCTGAACTCGCTGATGAAGTCGACATCACCGAAGTTCAAAGGAATATTTCCATCACGAAGTCTCCAGTTGTCAAGGAACTCAAGAAAAAGGGAAAATCCAAACAAAAAGTCCAAGAGAGCGTCCAGGAAATGGAGGCAGAGGAAAATTAATAGGGGAATTTTACTTTATGGCTCTGTTTCTTCCGGAAGAAAGACTTCGTTGTACATATATAATAGACAGCAACTCATAATTTACATTTTTAGGGAATTCCCGATTCTCTAGGTTTATTCATTGCATTTTTAGCAGAAATAAAGGAGAAATTTGATAATAAAACTAAATTTGTGTAATTGACAATTTTAAAATCAATAAAAAAATAGAAAAATAATTGGTTTAGTATAAAATTAAATTTCCCGCCATGTTATCGTAGTGTCACACTTGAACATAACCTCTATTTGACATTTTGGCGCGAAATTTAAATATCGCTTTTACAGTTTAAATTATTCTTATAAATAAATGGTAATAATATAATTATTGTGAATTATAGATAGATAATAGTTTTGCTATTTTGGCCTAAATTTTCGTATAGTAGAGTATTTATTGGTAAATAAGAGATCGATTTTGGGAAATGGGAAGATTATAAATCAAGTTTATGGTCGAGTTTATTTATAGAAATGCAAATAGTAATGTCAGATTTGGTGCCAAAGGGTTGCCGCCGCGGCAAATTGAAGACGAAACGGTCGTCAGTGGCTTTGAGGTCGTCATCTTACGCAGTTCGCTACGCAAGTCGATCATGAAAACGAGGCGAGAAGAAGGGCCAGTAAAAATAAAAACGTGAAACGCTTTCTAAATATTACCCCAGGTCTTAAATGCCTTCAAAATCTGCAAGGAGGCGAGACTGAATCGTCCGAACAATAAAGAATTGTTCGTCGATTTTTTTTTTCATCTATTTTTATGTTTTTATTGCGAGAAGTAAGTTTTTCTATTTCAAAAATATTGAAATTTTTCTTTTTTACTAATATAGGGAATTTATTACCATTCATATTTTTCATTCTTGCTATTACCCTACCGTCGGAGATTATAGGTATGCAATTTTTTCCGTAGTTGCTGAAATGCTTTAATTTTTGTAATTTTATATTTTGTAAATATTTTATATTTTTTCTTCTCGAAAGTCGATTAAATACTTTAAAATTTACAAAAAAAAATGCATAATTACTAGAAAATCGAGTAATAACGATACCATTTTTTGTTTTAACCTTGACCCCTAATAATTTTTTATTTAACGAAGACAAAAGCAGATTAAGAATAATGGTAGATGCATGATTTTTACCGTGGATATTTCAAAAAAAATTGTCAAGCCTGATTTTTCATTTAGTTTTTCAATTTGTTTATAAATAAACAAATATGACGAAAAAAATGGAAATTTGGTATATTTGACGTTCCCAGTACTCGTCAATAATAGGAAAATCGTTGTAACCGCCTAGTACGCGGCTTGATAATTGAATTATGCTCACGAAATTGCTGTTTGGTTATACTGTTTTCACTTCGGGTTCTTTACTGTAATCAGCAATCAAAAGTGCTCGCTTTAAAGAAAGTGTTCCTTTGTTACCATCATCCGGCTAAGCATTTATACATAACATTTGTTCAATCAGCGCCCGGCCTGCTACCGTCTGAGCATTTTATCATAAGATTTGCCCGACCAGAGCCCGGCTAGTCCCCGACTGTGATTTTGACAAAAAATTTGCCTAGCCAGTCTTCGACCAACGCACGGCTAGGTTCTTAAAAAACAAATATAGCCCGGCAAGCCCCCGACCAGCAACCTTGTTGTACCAGGGCTAGCCCGGGCTATTTCCACACGGGAGCATGCTAGGCATTTCAAAAACTTCAGGAAAAATTAAACAAAAACTAAAAGGAAATATAAAAAAAACACATTGACTCAAGTAGAATTAAATGAATTTTGAAGAATTCACGTGAATTAAAAATAAATTCCAGAGAATTCTGCAAAATTCAAAAGAATCTATAAGAATTTAGGGTGAATTCGAAATGAAATCTCGTGAAATTCTATTAAATCTGACGATATATCTCAAAATCCTCGAACATTGATCTAATAACCTTGAGAGCTTTTAAAATCCCTAAAAAACAGAAAAATATTCGGAAATTTTATAAAATCCCTTGGAATCTTTTAAAATATCATAAAATAAAAAATTAATTAAAAAATTTTCATACTGATTGGAAATTTAAGTTATGAATTTCTTTTGAATATTTTAGAATTCCCTGAAATATTTTTGATTTTTTGAAAGCTATTAAAGTCACTTGAAACTTTTCAAAGTTCTTGAAAATCCCTTGATTTTTTTAAAAAATATTCTTAGATATTTCAAATCCTTTAAAAACTTTTGATATTTATTGAAGCTCTTAAAAATTACTTTGGTTTTTAAAGATACCTCAAATCTTTTAAATTCTTAGAAATTCCTTCAAATTATTTGAATTTATTAAAAATTCTTTGGAATCTTCTAAAATATTCGAAAATCTTTTTAATTCTTTGAAATCCTTGATACTGCCTTGAAATATTTGAAAATTTTTGTAATCATACGATATCCATGAATTCGTGTGAATATATTTTTGGAAATCTATCGAAATATTATAAATTCCCTTGAAATAACATGAAATCTGAGGATATTACGTAAAATCCTGGAAAAATTGTTGAAATACCATGTGAGCTTTTAAAATCCCTGAAAATCTTTGAAGTCCTCGGAAATCTTATAAAATCACTTGAGATCTTTCAAAATATCATAAAACCTTGCATAAGCCCTAAAAAAACGTTCCATGTCTTCTAAAATTCCAGGAAACTCTCTAATACCCCATGCAAATTTTTCAAATACCTTAAAATCAGTCAAAACCTTGGAAATTCCTAGACAATTCTTTGATAATTTCGAAGTGCCTTGGGATCTTTTAAAAAACCCTAAAATATATATATTCTTTTATTTAGGATTGAAATGAAATCTACTTTCTCATGAATAATTTTATGAAAAAATAGCATGAAAAAGATTCAGAATTAAATTTCAAAATACCTCCTTTTCGACTCATTAGAGACAAATAAATAGCAAAGGAAAAAGAGAAGAAATTGAACCACTTCAAATTAACGAAATCTTTTGAAAATACCCTAAGATATTTCAAAAACTTTAAAATCTTTGAAATGCCTTAACATTTTTAAATCGCTTCAAAATGCCTTGGATTATTTTGGAATACCCTGAAATATTTCTAATATTTTCAAATCCCAGCAGGTTATCGAAATCAATTAAAAATTCCTTGGATTTGAATTTTGAAAAATTTCTTAAATATTTCAAGTTCTTTAAAATCTTTTCAAAACAATTGAAACACTTTAAAGATCTTGAAAAAGCCTTTGAATCTTTTGAAATAGCATTCTATATTTCAAATCCTAAGAGTGACATTAAATTACTGAAATCAATTAAGAAGCTCTTAAGATCTTCTAAAATACCCTAAGATATTTAAAATAGTTCCAAATATTTTGGAAATCCTTTAATTTTTTTAAGCTTTTGAAAATCCCTTGGAATTTTTAAAAACACCATAAAATATTTCCAATCCTTCAAAATTCCTTCAAATTATTGAAATAAAAAAAAATTCCTTATAATTGTTATAAATCACTTGAAACTTTTTCAGGCTTTCGAAAAACTTCTTGGCATCTTTTAAAATACTGTAAAAGTTTTTAAATCCAATTTTTTGAAATTGCTTCAAATTATTGTATAACCTTATAGTTCATCGGTCTGATCATGAAAAAATCGAACATTTCACATAAAAAGCGGACAAGCGAACACGTGACAGAAAAAGCCGACATAACGTCTGGTAACCCTAATTTTGACGTATCTGCAGCGAATGCGTTAAAACTGTCGTATCTGTTTGTCATGTTGGAAAAGTATCGTAACTCATAGCATTAATTCCACAGTGTCGTACCTCTTGATAGTGTTTTAAAAGTCTCGTAACTCTTTTTCTTTGTTTTTGAAAATGGAGCAATCCAAAATTCAAAATGGATTTAAAAATAATAAATCAATTTATACCTCGATTTTTTAAGCATGAATAATTAAAACATGTCAGTAGATATACGTTAACTATAGAGTATTTTTTGATCATGTTATAGAGCATTCAAGTATGTTGGCAGCGCCATCAGACGGCGAAATTTTTGAACGGCTAAGTGAGTCGTTGTGCCGTGTTGTGCAATTACCATGGATAACAGTGTAAATAATTTAGGGGTTTCAGCTTAAAAAACCGGATAAAGAAGAATTTTTTGCGTAGTAGGTTGCTCGAATATGGACCATAAAAATGCGGAACTACAATTTTATTCTTTTCCGAGACTTTGGTGGCAAAAAAAGCGAAAACAAGTGTGGTTAACTGCTATCCACAGAAAGCAGTATAAAGCAGGGATTGGGACCGAAATGGCGCTCGCTACTTTTCTCTTCTCTAGGCAAAGGGGAGAATATAGCAGGTCCGCGTGTTCTCTCCGCAGCCGGGATATTAGGTTTTAAAAGTAAATTTCGCAAAATAGCCTTCTGAGCATCGGCAACCTAGACTCCACCCTTAAATATCCTTTCAACCTGTACCGGTTTCGTATACACAAACTTTAAAAAATAACTGGCCAAAAAGCTTTTGTACTGGTACCGGCAGGTACCAGGTTAATACGCAAAAAGAGTTATGCAAAGTAGTAAAGAGAAATAGAAAAAAAGTGAAAGTGTCAATCATGACCTTGAAATGTAAAAATAATGAAAATATTTAATGAAATTTGCAGAAGAAGTGAAAAAGGAAAAAATAGAGAAGGGAGAGAATAAATGGAAAAGGACGATGAAGAGGATATCACTAGGGAAGAAATAGCGAAATATCGAAAGACAGAATATTGATATCCATAGTAAAAGAAAAGAGAGGATGGGGTTGAAGTTCATATGAAGGTGACGTTTGAAATTATATATTATTATATTTTTAACTTAGAATTGTGATATATATTTCTACTAAAATTTCATAAGTGGCACATATTCAAGTAACAGATGAAACTGAAGAAAAATATCAAATAACAGAAGAAGACTTAAAATATGTATTCCGATAACAGATAAATGTTTAAATAGTTGATAAAAACTACGGAAAAATGGCTGCATGACAGATAAAAGTTGAGATAAACATTGAAAACCTAAAATCGCAGTGTGTGTAGTAGAATTTTAATAAAATTATTGATATTTGAATAAAAGAAAGAGTTTATTTTTGGTTTGATTGCCAATCTTCTTTGCGATGAATATTTTGAGGGATTTCAAAATATTTTGTAAAAATATGGATATATTATTATATTTACCAATAGAATTGAGTATGACCGCCATTCATAGCACCAGAGTAGGAAGGATTGTCATGTTCTCCAAATGAGAAAAAACTGATGAATATATTATTAAAGAATTTGCCTAATAGTTAAGCTGATAATTATTCTGATGCTTTAGTAGGCACTAGATAACATATATTCGATAGTTCTCATGTCACGAATCAGATATGCTGCGAGCTTGTCCTTGTAAGACACTTGTATTTCATAAATCAGACCAAGGAACAAACAAATGCTATCGAAGTTATTATGCAAGTATATGGCAGCCTACAATAGAGAAACATATTTTGTATTCATATATACTTCAAAATCATTCCAACATATTCCTTTTGATGGGGCTATTATATAAAAAAATTCTTGATAAACCTATCTATCAAATAATTTTGCTTGCGCCTAGCCCACATAAACTTAATTTCATTAACAAATATTTGCATTCAATTTTTTCTGAATTAGAGGGAAATTTTTGTGTTTTATTCATATCCGAATTGATTTTGACAGAAAATGATTCTGTTTTTTAATTTGTTACTGAATTTCAAGAGACAATTTTTTATTTTTATTATTTCCAATGAGTTGGAAATGGTCGCATTTTTCATTTTCAACATTTCGCTTGGGATAAAAAAGGGAAATTTCCAGTTTGCTCTTTTTTCAATACATGATTTTATAAAAGTTTTATCTCCAAGTGCTTCTCAAAATTAGTCAGTCTTCAGGGCTACGCATGCCTGGGCAGAAACCCTTATAGTTTCGCTCGGTCGTCCAGCCGTCCGTCATATTTTTCACACGCATGAGGGGGGGTTGTAGAGTGAAGGGGAGAGTAGAGAAGAAAAACTAGGGAAGGGGGAAGTAATGGGTGGTAGGAGTGACGGAAGAAGTAGAAGAGCGGTTGGAAAGGAAAGTGAGGGCAGGGACAATAGGATAGGATGACAACAGGACAAGATAGAAGGGAAAGATTTGGGATGCATCTACTACAATCATTAAATTTTCGAACCGAAATAAGAATATGAGAGACATACATTCCAGCGAGGACATTACTTCGAATATTGCAAAAAATTGACCAACGTATGTTGATTTAACAGTTTTTTCTGGGTTGGCATAGGCTCATTTGTGATACGTCCTATTACCAATTATAATGGTGACTCTGTAGAAACAGTGTATCTTCGAAGTTCGAGTATCCAGTGCGGATTTCTTTCCGAAATGAGCTGCATAAAATTAAGATGTTCAAGTCCATATTAACATTCGTTAGAAGAAGGCATCCTAGGAGGTGGAACCATGGACCTGGCAGAAGCAGAAGGATTGGCAGTAGGACATCTGGACCTGACACGAAAGGCTAACTCAGAAGGAGGAGAAGACCTGTGTATAGAATGACGTCTGGCAGACGGAAACACGGGATCAGAAAATTCTAAAGGAGGTCGCGCGATAAAATCAAATCTGGTTTCAGGAAACCTGACAGAAGAATGGCTGGCAGGAGGAGACTTGCCAGAAGAATTATGTCTGTCAGAAGAATGAGGAGATCCATTAGGCAAACAATCGAACTATCAACTTAACTCTGTAGCAAGGAAGAGAATTACATTTTCCTCAGGTTTTATATGAAAAAACATCTTATTTCCCAATTCGCCTATACGTTTAATTAGAACATGACAAAAAGTCAGAAATATAAAAAATTAATGAAAAGTCAGCTTCAAATTTCAAACTGGTCTAGCTCTCATAATTTTCAAAATGTTGCGAAATCCTTTCGCCAGAATACATTTACGTCAAAAGGGGCGATTTCGAACATGTCGCGTAAATTTGGAGACACCGAAGTTCTAAAAATTGATAGAAATAATTACTCAAAACTATTGCAAAAGTCTTGAATCAGTTCAATGCTTAGCTGGTTCTAGATTCTAATTGAAACCACCAACCTCGAGATGTTTAAACTATAAATTTAGGAATGACCGATTTTACTTTGCATGTCTGAAATCATCCTATTTGTCGGTACTTGTGAAGACCTATACACTCACTAAGTTTAATTAAAATCGATGGGATAGGTGCCGGATTTGATATTTCTAGCCTGGCATGCATCAGAAGGTACATATTAAATGCCGAAGAAAGTTGAAAATAAGATACGGTGATAATAATATTAAAAGGAAAAAGGGAAAAGGGTAATTATATATTATTGCATTTTGACATTAGAACTTCAATATGGAAAATGTTTAAATTTTTCGAATTAGTTGACTATGATGAAGCAAAAAAATTAACCCTAAAAAATATTTCCGTATAATGCAATTTCATTGCTCATTTGTAAAATTAATTATGTTAATTAATTAAAAATTCAAGGTACACAACAAATTCAACATTTCTTAGGATGGATATTTTTTATTCTAATTTATTTTCGTCTTTGTTTTCTCAGTCTGATCCTATAATTCCAAGTCCAACCAATGATGCAACATTTACGAACAAATGTTGATCTAACATTCTAACTAAAGCCAGAGTAGTGATTCAAGTTTCTTTCAGATTTTTTATTTAATTCTGTGAATGTATTTTTATCTCTAGATTTATACTATTAGTTTTATTCACCATTTTACGAGATGAAAACTAAAATTTTTGTGGAAAAATGTAGCAAAGGAAAGCTACGGGTTTTAAACTGAACAACGTTTCTCTGAAAAAATTCTTTTAATTTTGTTATTTTATCACTCTTCCACATTCGAAAAAAAAGTTCCATATAACAAAATTTGACAGGATGCATACTATTTGTTCTGATCGCAAAAAAAAAAACATTAAAAGAAAAAAACTTAACATTTTTGAAAATCGACACAAGATACGGAAAATCATTTTTTGATAGTAAGGGTCTCTTTTGTTTTAATCGTAAAAATTACAATGAAAAAAATTTAATTTTCGATAAAACGGCAAAAGATGCAATAAAATGTTATCCAAAAAATGTTTGCGCTTAATTCATATCTACAAATTCGGTCTGAACTATTTTTTTATGGGACGTGTAGTTTCTCTTTTAATCTTGAAAAATAACATTAAAAATAAACAAATTCATTTTTTGGAAAACAATACAAGTTACAATAAAATGTTTAATAACAAAATTGTTCGCCTAAATTAACATAGATCTAAAAAGTTTCTTTTGACCTTTTTTTATAGGATGCGCACTTTATTTTAATTATAAAAATAAGACAGTGAAAATACGTCTTTTTCAATATCAATGCAAATTATGAATTGTAATAATATACATTTATTAACAAACTTTAATCGACAGCGAAGCGCAAGATATGTGATGAGAATATGTTCGTTAAACCCGAAGGAGTTTTAACAAAAGAGAATTCACAATAACCAAATTACGTCCATGGTTTGAGCTTTAATTTGAAAAAATCAATTCACAAATTAATATGCATTTCGATGTTAAAATTATTAATTTGGACAAGTAATTTTTTCTCAGCAAGAAAATATTTTCCAATTACGCCACTGAGACCTCAGCAGATCCTTTCTTTCTCTAATCAGCTTGAGCCTCAGCGGCGTAATTGGTTAACGCTCCATTCATGGATAGTGGCGTTTCGGGTTCAAATCCAGACTAAGGCCAATTTTTTCTTCTTTACAAATTATTTTTCTGGAGTAATCGTCTTAACATCGAAATTTATATTAATTAAAAATTTGAAAACTCGAATGGTAATAAACATCTTCTAAATATTAATTACATTAAACGCATGTTGATAAAAAATGGTACATTTGTCGCAGTGGAGAAATACTTATAATATTCCATGGTAAAAATTTTGTTATCGACAACAAGAAATTATCTGTTGAGGTCTCTGTGGTGTGACTAATTAACACTCCACTCATGGATAGTGGCGTTCCGGGTTCAAATCCGGACTCAGACAGATTTTGTCTTGTTCTTGAAAAATTATTTGTCGGAAGTATTCGTTTTAATATAAAAATTTAAAATAATTACTAATTAATAAATAATTATTATCTTATATCATCCAACGTAGGGTCGCGTGGCATGTCATCCGTAAGATACCTGTAGAGACGAGCTTCTGATATCTACAATTCTACAAAAGCCCGGATCTACAGGGTAGATCACGAATGTGCCTAGCTATTGAATTTTTCTCGTCCTTTTTCTCGTACATCTGAAATCAAAAAAATTTATATTTAATCTTTCTTCTCAGATCATTTATCGTAAAATAAAATTCCGAATCATATATTTATTTAAAAATTGAAATTTCTTCGAAGATATTTATGGAGCATTAGGGTTTTTCAAAAATTCGACTTTCGATTTTTGGTGATCGACCTATCCCATCCCCCTATTTTTTTAAAATAATTTAAGATTAACCTGTGCCTTTGAAATTAATATGGGTTTTAAAATGGTATAAGCTCGATCTTTGAAAAAAATGGAAAGAAGAAGTAGTTGTTATTAACTTTTTGTAAATTAAAGCTCTTGAGAAATTTTTAAGAAATAAGTTTTTCCACTAAATTTCAATTTAGAGTGCATCCAAATGCCTTGAATTCTGCCCGGAAAATGCTAAAAAAAATGCAAAAAAATCAGTTTTATGCTAAATTCATGCTGAAGATGGTATTTTTTGAATTTTTTCAACATTTAATACTTTTATGCGATAAAATCGTGAATGTGAATGAATGCCAAGTGTTTTTGTTTTTCTTACGACATTTGGCTATTGTTCAAACAATTGTTTAAATCGTGTAAATCGTAAAAAGTTATTATTTATGGGAATTAATGTGATATTTTTTGTATTTTTCGAATCTCTGACACTATGCCGCTTATTAATTAGTATCTTCTTTTATCAACCAAATCGATCGGAAAAAATAACTATCCATAACGAAACTGAAAAAAATTGTTTAAAAAAATTATTACGTTTAAGAAAAATTAGGGTATTGATTCTGAAATAAGAAAATAGAGAATAATTAGCGACAGAGTATATAAGATTCAAAAAATGTAGAATTATCTCCACCTTTCCCTCGACTTTTCATATGCAAAGGCGCAAGTGGATGAATATTAATTGTTCAAATAATTGCAAACTGTCTTTTAAAATTTACGGAGGGAAAAGTTATTCAAATAAATGAAAATTGTTTAAATAATTTCTAAATATCTTTAAAAAACTATATTACCCCCAACATTCGTTAATTTTGTTAATGATTTCAGAAAATAATGAGTTTTCACGAGCTACAGAGAAAAAATGGTTTAAATAAATAAAAATTATATATATATATATAAATATATATATATATATACTCTTAAAACCTTTCAAAATTCTTAAAACCCTACTTTTTTCAAAATTTTCTTAATCTACATTTCGTTTAAAAAATGTTCGAAATCGTTTTAAATTCGTTGAAATCTTTTCTTAATTATTTTTGAACCTTTTCAAAACTTGTTTATATTTCTTGAATAAGCTCGATTTTTTTAAATTTGGTAATCGTGCAAAAAATCTCCTACTTTCTTTTTCGAAATTTTATGAAATCATTTAAAATCCTGCAAAATACATTTTGGAATATTCTATTAAAATAATTGTTTTAAATGAAAAAAAAACACATTTTAAATTTCCTACGAATCTTTAGACAATTCTTTCTTCGAAATCTTTCAAAATCGACTTTGTTTTGAATTTTATGAAATCTTTGCAAAATTTCCAATACACGAATTTTTTCTAAAATTGTGTAATTTTACAAAATTGAAAAATTTTGCTTTAAAATTTTCTACATTATTTTTGGAAATTTTAGAAAATAATTTTATATCCTGCAAAATAAGAACATTCTACAAAAAATCTTCCACATTATTGTTCCTCAGTTTTCGAAATCTTGTGAAACCTTTTTAAATGTTCTCTCAAAATTAATTTAGCAAATAAAACATGATTTAAATCTCCCCAGGAATTTTAGAAGATTTTTTTATTCTCTTGGAAATCTTCAAAAGTTTGAAAAACCTTTTTTTGAAATTTTTAAAATTCTTCATTTTTTCTTCATTTTCTTGAAACTGTTTCAAGTTTGAAATTATTTTTGAAATCATTTCAAAAATAATTTTTTTTTTAAATCTAGCAAAGAAATTGCTCTAATATCTTCCAGATATTTTTTCGACAATGTCGGAAATCTTTTGAAATTTTTAAAACTCTTCTTCAATTTTCCCTTGAAATTGATACTTTTAAATAAAAAAATAAAAATAAAATAAAAAAGAAAACTTTTCTATTGTCTTGAAAGCTTTCAAAACTCTTAAAAAGCTCCTTTTTTCGAAGTCTTCAAAAATCTATATTATGTTTTAAATTTCTGGAAATTATTTTGGAACTTGTTTAAAATTTCTAAATATAGTGTAAAATGTGTTAGACTTTTCCTAAAGTTTTTTGAAAATTCTGGACCATATAAAAAACTGCCTTAAAATCTTCCGGATGCAATTTTGGAAATATTTTTAAATAATTTTCAATTTTATCTTCTCATCAATCATCAATCATTTTTTGACATTTTTTCAAAACTTCTTAATATCTTTTAAAGTGATTCAAATTTTTCGTAATTTTTTTTACCTCAAAAAATTAAAAAATTGCTTTGAAATCTTTCAAATTCTTTTTCGACAAATTTTGAAATCTTTTGAAATCTTTAAAGAAAACTTTTATTCTCTTAAAACCTTTCAAAATTACTAAAAAGCATCTTTCTTCGAAATCTTCAGAAATCTACATTTTGTTTTAAATTTTTTGAAAATCGTTCCAAGGTTCAAATTATTTTTGAAATTTTTTTAAAACTTCTCAATATCTTTTAAAATGAGTAGCGTTTTTCCTAAAAAATTTGTGAATTCTGCAAAATCCAAAAATTGCCTTGAAATCTTCCACATACTTTTCTGACAATTTTGGAAATGTTTTGAAATGTTTTGAACTCTTGTTCTATTTTATCTAGAAAAGATTTTCATTCTCTTGAAACCTTTCATTCTTGAAAAGATTCTAAATTTTTTCTTGGAAATCTTTAAAAATCGATTTTTTTTAATTTTATGAAATCGACATTTTGTTTCAAATTTTATGAAATCTTTGCGAAACTTCTTAATATTTCTTAAACTAACACGAATTTTTTGTAAAAATGTTGCAAACGTGTAGAATTGAAAAATTTTGCTTTAAAATTTTCGACATTTTTTTTTAGAAATTTTAGAGAATAATTTTGTAATATTCTCTCAAAATTAATTTCCCAAATAAAACATTATTTAAATTTTACCAAGAATTTTAAGAAAACTATTTGGTTCTCTTGAAATCTTCAAAATTCTCAAGGTAAAATGTTCGCAAAAATGTTCTCCATTATTCTCGTTTATCACAAAAAAATACTTCATAAAATTTCATTCTAAAAGCCTTAAAACTTAATTGTAAAGCAAACAAAAATGTAAAAGGTCCGTTTTTTAATGTAAAAAGCACAAAATTTCACTGGGCTTTAATTTACCATAAAAACACGATTTATTTTAGAAATGGAAACTTTCCTGATGAAGGCCCACAGTGAGAGCCGAAACGTAGAAAATAAAAACCGAAGAAAGAAAAGCTTTTAAACTTTAAAAATTTGAAATTATATCAAGGATCGAAGAAAAAGGAGACACAACTTGGAATCGCTCAAGAAGCTGGGCTAGATAATTACAATTGAATTTCGTGAAAAAAATATGTATTTGAAATTAATTGTTACAGGAGGAATATTAAACTGATCTGAAATAATGCAAATGGTATTCATAGCTTCAGCAACTGCTGTCAGAATTGCAGCTAGGTATTCCGGAAGTGTAGCATGGGCAGTAAGTTGGTCCTTGGCACGTGTATCGGATGCAGAATTGGACGCATGATGAGGGTGGTGTTAGTTTTGGGGGTGGTGGCCTAGAATATGGTTTAGGTCCTGGTGGTTCTGGACAGGGTCGGGCGATGCAAATAGTTGGATGAGGTGGTGGTGGTGTGGGTCTAGCTCTGCAAACCTATAATTTTATATCAGAATTAGTGCAAAAAATACAGGACAGGAGCT
Source organism: Andricus grossulariae (assembly GCA_011634705.1). Lineage (NCBI taxonomy): Eukaryota > Metazoa > Arthropoda > Insecta > Hymenoptera > Cynipidae > Andricus > Andricus grossulariae. Next base: position 51,973,412 of record JAABKJ010075445.1, read on the forward strand.
CATTAAATTGTCGAGAGGAAAGTTAAACTTGCGTCGCATCTTACGGTAGCAATAAGTATAATTATTAAAAATAAAGTTTCCCAAATAAATTCGTGCGGTCTGGGCGAGCGATATTAATTATTTAACTGAACGGAGTGATATTAACCAAACTTTGACTCAAATTCGGCAATACTATAACGGTGTGCGCCGTTCTTGAAACCAGGGGGATGGCTCTCCAATAAAGGCCTGTACAATTAATGTGTCATGAGATCTGAAGACGGCCGAGTGGCGACGCTGGCTGTACTTTTAGGCCGACAATTATTCAAATGAGTGAATAATTTAAATAATATGATGTTAATGTTTTTTGTCTACGTGGTCGATAATCAATATTTTGTGAATATTGATTTTTATTTTTTAAAGTTGTAAAAAAAAATTAAATAAAAACATCCGATAAATCCCAGCGGAGCTAGAGAGATTTTTTCACAACTTTAAAAATTAATAATCAATATTCACAAAATATTAATTATCGGCCATGTAGACAATAAACATTAACATCATATTATTTAAATAGTTGAATTTTCAACAAAAAATGTCCTTTTCACAAAATTGTTGAATCTAACAAAAATTATGAATTATTAACAAAAAAATCCCTTAAAATCCGCTGGAAACCCTTAAATTAGGGTATATCTCTTGAAATCGATGAGATCCCTAGGAATTCACACTAAAAATTTATTAGTTAAATTTCCAGTTAAAAAGTAATTTTTAATCTAAAAGAAACGAATTTTCCACAAAATAGTTCAATTTTCAACCAGCGAAAATTTTTCAATAGAACAGTTACATTTTCAAACAAAAAATGAATTCTTAACTAAGTAATTCGACGTTTATCCAAGTAGTTCAATTTGTAACAAAAAGAAATTACTTTTCAACAATAGTAAATTGTCAACCAAATATGTAGTTAAATTTTCATGGAAAAAAATATTTTTTACAAAATTGTTGAATTTGTAACCAAATAATTGAATTCTCCCACCAAAACCATGAATTTGAAACTGTGATGATAAATTAAATAATTTGATGTTGATTTTTGTTGTCTACTGGTCTAAAATCAACATATTTTTAATATTGATGGTTATTTCTAAAATGTGAATGATTCAATTTCTACCAGAAAAGATTAATTTGCAACAATAGTGAGGTATTTCTACTTCCTCCATATTTGTGTAAACATGTTTTGAATGATTGTGAATTCTCTTTTGTTAAAGCTCTTTTGGCTTTAACGAAGATTACATTTATTTCTGTACCTCGGCCTCAGATTGCTAGTTCAGATATTGGAAAAAAAAGTAAAAATTGTATTGATTATGATTACTTATTTATGCGTTCCTTATTTTGCATTAAATTTCATTTTTAGTTACTCTGAAAATGTATATTATTATCATTATTAAACATTTTATTGCGACTTGTGTTGTTTTTCCATAAATTTAATTTGTTTTATTTTCAATGCTATTTTCACAATTCAAACCAAAAATACGCATCCTGGCGTAAAGGGCAAACGTAAATAAATAAAGCAAAATTTTATAACAAATTTGCAGATCTTTTTTGGTTGAACAACTTTTTTCTTTTCATTTTTTGTTCGTCTCTGGTGTCGTTTTTCCCAAAATTCAATTTGTTTATTTTTAGTCTTATTTTTTACGATTAAAATAAAAACTATTCGTCATATCTCAGAATGTTTAATTAAAAATTTGTTTATATTTTTGCAGGGAACAACTTTCGTCTATTAATTTTTTATCGTACCTTGTGTCGTTTTTCCAAAAATTTAATTTTTTTATTTATATGTTATTTTCACGATAAAAGAAAAACTACGCCTCCTATCAAAAAATTATGAGTAAAAAACTTGTAGATCTTTTTTGGTGCACAATTTTTCTCGATTCATCTTTTGCCATATCTTGCATAGTTTGACTGCAAAATGGAATTTGTCATTTTTCATTATTTTTTGTAAGATCAAAATTTAAATTTCGATTTTCCAAAAAATTTCAAAAAGTTGTGCTGAATGGTTCACCTGGAAAATACCTCTTCAATTCAATAGATGCAAAAAATAACAATTCCCAAATTTTAGAAATCAAAAGTCGAGTTTTCAATCCTAAATCTTTCAAATTGAAGAAAGCATTAAAATAGCAGATATTTTCATTGTAAAACTTGAAGCTCGCATAATATTTATTTCTTGATTGTCGAAATTATAAACTCTTCAATATTAAAGATATAATTTTCGAAGTTATTTGATTTTGAACAGCTAAAATTGAAAACTCTTAAATTTGAAAAAATTAGTACAAATTCTTAAATTTGGATGATTTTGAAGATCAAAAACAAGTTTTTAATTCAGACTCTTCCAGATTAAACAAGTTTTCAATATAGAGCATAAAAAACAGAAATTTTAATTGTACAACCCAAAACTGGCATAATCTTTAATTTTACATTTATAAAATTAAAAACTCTTCAATTTCGAAAACTTAAATTGCAAAGTTCTTTAATTTTGAAGAGTAAAAATTGAAAATGTCTAAATTAGAAAAAATATGTAAGTAAAAATGTTTAAATCTGGAAGATTCTGAAGATCAAAAAATCAGGTTTTCAGTTCAAACTCTTCCAAAATAAAGGAAATTCGAATATAAATCATCAAGATTATAGAATTTTCAATTATATAACCTAAATCCTGCAAACATTTTTGTTCTAAATTTTCAAAATGGAAAACTCTTTAGTTTTAAATGTCTAAAATTCAAAGTTGTACCATTTGAAGATCAAGCGTTCAATTTTAAATCTTCCACATTGAAGAAATTTTGAAAATGAATTTTGAAACGTACAGCATTATGAATTGTACCACTTAAAATTTGCACAATTTTGAATTTTGAATTTCCAAACTTCAAAACTCTTCAATTCTAAGGGTTTACATTTTATAGTCTAGTCTTGGAGAGAATGTAACATTTTACATTTTTTGAATGGTGCTGATAATTTTCGAAGTATTCAAATGAAACGTTGTCTCTTTATGTTCTTTATGATCTTCATATTCAATTATATTTCATAAATTATTCATAATAATCATTAGATTCATATTTTGCCTGATATTCGAGATTAACAAATGATTTTGGAAAACTATTATTTCGCATTCTCTACCATATAAAATTCGAGAAAATTGCAAAAAAAATGAAAAAAAAAGGTTTGCAAAATATGTTTTTCAGCTCTTCCATCAAGTTATTTCTTATCATAAATAATTTTACGCATATGATAAGAGAAGCTTTCCTGCTACGCGCTCGGACACATTTACCTGACGCTTGAAGCTCGGTTACTCTAGGTTTTCGCACTTCGTGTACTCGCTATTAATTTAACTGCTTCATTGAAAATTCGTCTTTTTGGTTTGAAAATCATGGAAAATTCAACTGTTTGGTTGAAAATTAAATTTTTTGTTGGAAATTAATATTTTCGGTATGAAATTTCAACCATTTGGTTAAAAATTCATGTATTTTGTTACAAATTTAAATATTTTGGTAGAAAGTACAAATTTGTTCGAAAATTAACTTTTTGTCGGAAATTTAACTCTTTTATAGAAAAGTCCTCTTTTTGGTTTTAAAATGCTAGAAAATTTAACTATTTGGTTGAAAAATAACTTTTTTGTTGGAAATTTAACTGCTTCATTGAAAATTCGTCTTTTTGGTTTGAAAATCATGGAAAATTCAACTGTTTGGTTGAAAATTAACTTTTTTGTTGGAAATTATTTTTTTCGGTATGAAATTTCAACCATTTGGTTGAAAATTCATGTATTTTGTTACAAATTTAAATATTTTGGTAGAAAGTACAAATTTGGTCGAAAAGCAACTTTTTGTCGGAAATTTAACTTTTTTATAGAAAAGTCGTCTCTTTGGTTTTAAAAATCTAGAAAATTTAACTATTTGGTTGAAAATTAACTTTTTGGTTTGAAAATGCTAGAAAATTAAATCATTTGGTGAAAAATTCATGTATTTTGTTAAAAATTTCTGTATTTCGGTAGAAAGTCCAAATTTGGTTAATATCTTCTGTTGTCTTTTTTGATTTGAAAATTCAAATTTTTGAAAATTCAAAAAAATTTCCCTATTGTTTCGAAAATTATGGCGATTTTTTTTCATGTACAATTTCTGCTAGTGAATAATAATAAAAAATTATAAATTAAAAAAAAATTTTTTGCTCTATTTAGAATTTTTTTAAATTGGACAAAAAACATGTTTTTTGAATTGAGTCCTATGCACACATTTTGAAAAAAGTTGAATATGTCGAAACTGAAATTTCTTCAGCTTGAATCAAAGAAACATGCTATTATTTTTTTGTTCGAAAAAAGAATTTTTAAAAGAGCAGTTTAACTTTCAACCGAATAGTTAAATTTTCAACCAAAAAGATTAATTTTCCATCTAGATGATGAATGTTCCATACAAAAAAAATTTAACACAATACAACAATTTTTAACTAAATTGTTGAATTTTGAAGCCAAACAGACGAATCATCTACAAAACAGTTGAATTTTCAACCTGAAAATAAATTTTTATCAAAATATTTTAACTTTTAACCAAATCAGATTAATAATAATCTATTAAAATAGTTGGATTTTCAACAAAAATAAATTAGATTTTTTTACCAAAAGAGATCGATTTTAAAACGGTAAAGCCAAATTTTAAACCGAGGAAGAAAAAAATTTCCACAGAATTGCTGAATTTTCAAATAAAAAGATGAATTTTCTACAAAACATTTGCATTTTTAAACCGCAAATATGATTTTTTCAAAGTTATTTTTCAAACAAATGAATTATTTGAGTATTTGACAAAATGTATAAATTTTCAAACAAAATAGATCATTTCTCAATGAAAAATATAATAGTTGATATTATTTCAACTAAAAAGGACTTTAATTATTTGAAATCAAACACAGTTCAATTCAATCAAAAAATACGAATTTTCATATATTAATAAACTATGAAAATAGTTGAATTTTCATCCAAAATAAATTAGATTTTTTTACCAAGAGAGATCAATTTTGAAACAAGAAAGAACAAATTTTTCACTGAATTGTTGCATTTTCAAGGCAAAACGTCGAATTTTCAACAAAAAAGTTACTTTTCAACCAAATAAAATAGTTGAAGTTTTAACAAAAAAATGCAGTTAAATAAAATCAGCTAATTTTTTCTTCTATTTTCTTGTAGAAAAGTAAAAAAAAATAATAATAAAGTATAAGTTACTACAATTCAAAAATTTGTACAACTTATGATTAATATATTTTTTTTCACTTTGTTGTAAAAATCTACAAGGTTTTACAAAAAACTACAGGGTTTTACATTTTTTAAATTTCGGTGTTTGACCTCATAAAAACACATTTAATTTGACGTTAATTATTGTAGAAAATTACGATAAATATACATTTTTACAAACGATACTTCTAGAATCCGCATCAACGTTTCGAGTTGTACTTTACTGCCAATTTTTGTAATATATGTGATATATTATTAAAATTAAAATTTTAAATTTTGCAGTTTAACGGCTATTAGTTAAAAAATTTCAAATTGAAAAATGTTAAAATCTTCAATTTTATACGAGTAAATTATTAAGCGTTTGAATTAACATTTTTTAAGCTTTAATTAATAAAATGTTTAATTCATAAATATGTATTTCACTTTGAGTGTCTTAATTTGCGGTTTAGCTCTTATAACTTCGAGTAAGAAAATGTTTATCTTTAAGAGTTCGAACCTTTTAATTTCAATGATCGTGATAAATGATTTCTCAATTGTTTAATTTTTATTTACAGTCAAAAAGTTGTTCCTTTTCGATCTAGGATGACAAATATTGAGAACATTGCAATAACATAATTTCCAATGACATATATGGTGTCCAATCGATTGCTATATATCTGAAAAAAGACTTCAAACTTAAGGTTTTTGGTTATTGGTTTTTGGCAAAAAAAAAATAACGAATCTACCATTCGACCTGGTTGAAAAATGTTTACTAAATAGTACCGAGACCTAAAACTATTTTTACAGGAATCTACAAATAAATACACTAATTACTACCAAAATTACAAGAAAGTACCACTTTTTTCTATTATTGAGACCAATTTTGTACTTTTTTGTACTTTATTTTCGAAGAGAAAAAAATCGGAAATCTATTATTCGTGTAGAAAAATAATCTAGAACTTATAAATAGAGTTATATGTAAAAATTGACACACTGGATTCCTGTTTGCTGATGAGGAGAGCATTCAACTCTCGAAACGCCGACAAGATATTTCAATAAAGGATCTTTTCAACATCATCAAGGTCTTTTTTTTTTTATAGTTGATTATGAACCAATCTATTTAGATTATTACATTTTCCAATTAGGAAAAGAAACAATCAAAAACCAACATACGATTGTGCACTTTAGGAAATTTCAATCTTCTGTTTCTTGTTGCAGAATTGACTTCACAGTTCGACTGATTGCCTAATGGCGACCCTATTCCTGAAGTTCCTTGTGGCGGACCTTCTGCTTCTTCTCCTGCTAGATCTAATTCATCTGCCGGGTCTCCTCCTTCTGCCAAGTAGCCTCTTCGTGTCAGGTCCAGGTCTCCTCCTGCCAGCAATACTTCTTCTTCTCTCATACTTGGATATACACTTGAAGAACATAGATTTGTCCGACTTATTTCTAACAAAAATCTGAGTTGGATATACCAAATTCGAAGCTATACTTTTCCTTCCGATGAACGAATTCTATTGAAAAACAAGGATAATGCACTGATACCAGTTCCAACTCAAGATATTATTGTATTATCAATGCCCAATGGTGACGTTTTTTCAATATTTCAAAAACAAAACAGACAAACGATTTTTCGTGGATTATATATTCCTACTCTGCAAAGGCAAAGTAGGGCCAAAATAAACATGTTCAGCGGCGTGTTTCAAGAAATGACCGCAGAAGAAAAAGCGGAATGTCCAGTAAGCAACAAAATCCCAATCAAAAAAAGTTTTAGAATAGTTTATGAACTATAATTATTCACACCCTAAATTCGACTTAAGAAATCTTTTGAGGGTGGCCGACGAACCGGGAAATAACACTGACTTTCTCTTTAACCAAGAATTTGAAAAGTGATTAAAAGTAAAATATATCCAGTTACTTGGAATATCAAAAATTTGATACACATCATGTGATATTATGCAATTTAAAATAAGCTCAATTTCACATTTTTTATTAATATCAAGTTCACTTGTTAATTTTTGCCATGATTAACTCATTCAGTTATGGTGCGTAATTCTAACTCTTTAACATGACAATTTTTGAATATTATGTGTTCATTTTCAAGCCTACATATTCAATGTGATGCATTTCGAAACGCTGTATTGCAGTTTTAAAGAATGATAAAATTAGAAGCGTTTGAAATTTTTCATGAAATACGTTCTAAATTGATCAGCTGTAAATATAAATTAATTCCTCGTTTCTAAAATTAAACTGTATCTTGCGTATGACTAATTGAGCAGTATTTGAAGCTACGAGACGATTCTAAATCTGCCTAATTACATAACGTTTGTATTTAATTTGAAAATCTGTTCAAATATTGTTTTCGTCTGAAATAATTCACTTTCAACTCATTTTATTTAAAATATATCTATGAAAATAAACAGCAATGAAATGAATAGGTAAAAGTTGTTTTGCCAAGAAAGATCTACGCCTTTCGACCCGAATTGTGCACGCTATTTGTCATCCTACCTTTATCGGAGATCGATTTTCCTTTGTTCGCGAACCGAATTTATTTGGTGGAAAATGATGGCCAATAATATTTTGACAGTAGACCAGAGGTTAAAGTAGTCACTTGAGGTTGGCTGCAGTGCTCGTGCGATTATGACGGAGATGAAAAGAGAGAGGGAACGATCGCGTCACAATAGAAAGATTATGCTTTCGGCCAATCACGAGCAGTTTTATTATTTTCCATCCCGCCACGTCATCACTTTTTCTTCCTAGGGAGAAAAAGAAAACTCGGCTGCGTTCGGCCGCTTTCGCTTCGCTTTACAGGCATTGAAAATTAATGTTGCGATGAAGGTATGATGAAAACTTGTTTTTTGATAGAATGCGTACTTTTTATTTCAATGATGAAAAATAACATTGAAAATAAAACAATTAAATTTTTGGCAGCGTGCGAGAACTTTGGAGGACGCAAACCCTGAGTTAAAACCAACGGCTGAACATAAAACTAAAAGGCGAATGCATCAACTCGGCCCAAATATAGTTCACTATTAGGGTCTGATATTTCTTGCGCAAAGTACGGATCCGTCATCACGCACTCAAAGAGTCAAAATTGCTCACAATTGGGTAGCACATTGTTGATAGAATACGGTTAATATCTTACGTTAGGTAAAGTCTTGTGCAGTGGGAGAGGTGGCTCGAAGAAAATGAACAGTCTTTCTTTGACGCGTCTCGAATCTCCTGAGACTCTTCAGTTACTAGTGAACACCCGCTCAATCCAGTGGAGGTAGATACATTGCGGGTTCAAGTCTAAACAGTCCAGCATCTATTAAAAAAAGCACAGAGAAAATAAATAGCTTCAAGGAGCTGTGTACCTCATACCACCTGAGGAGGAATGCCCGCCTATCACGACTTGTGTTTTTCGGCCGTGGAAAGTGATCTCCTGGAAGACTTGTCCCATGAAGTCTTGTCCAATAGTGATCAAGGCACACTTCCCGGGCTTTTCACGGTTTGGAGAAGTGGGGATGGCACCTCAGAGGCAACCAAAGTTGCCTGTGGCCCAACTGGGCCCGAAACGGCGGCTTGCCAACGAGATTGTCACCCCTGCCAGAGTTAGGTGGGCCCTGAAGTCCTTCAGCCCTTAAAGGTCTCCTGGTCCAGATAGCATTCACCCAGTCCTCTCACAGAGGGCTGGAGAGGCCATCATAGGGCCGCTAGTGAGAATTTATAGTGCTAGTCTGACGCTGGGACATGTCCCGGCCGCATGGAGGGGTACGAGAGTAGTCTTCATTTCGAAAACAGGCAGGATCGGTTATACCTCACCGGAGGATTTTCGTCCGGCTAGCCTAACATCTTTTCTACTGGAAACAGTGTAAAGACTCGTGGATAGATATATCCGCGATAAGGTCTTGTCAAGGAGGCCACTTCACAAGGAGCAACACGCCTATACGGCTGATCACTCAACGGAGACGGCCCTAAACAGAGCAGTAAACCTAATTGAAGGACAACTGAAGGAGAAAGGACTCTCGATTGGGACCTTTCTGGACATCGAAGAAGCTCTTATTAACACCTCTCGTGAAGCGATCAGGGCGGCCATGATTACACATGGTTTGCCTACGGTAGTCCTGGAATGGACGTGTCACATGTTGGCCAACAGGAATCTAACTACGACTAAGGGTGATACCACTTTATGTGGAACTGTTGACTCGGGATGTCCAACTAAATTAAAAAAATCAACAAAACTGTTAAATTTTTAACACAAGAAATAAATTTTCAACACACATGATTAATCTTCAAACAAATGTTTTAATTTCAAACACAAAACATTTAAATTTAACCAAAAAATATCGAATTTCCTCCAAAAGATGAATTTTCAAATCCAAAAGGCGAAATATCAATTAAACAGTTGAATTTCGAATTGAAAAAGATAAATTTTGAACTAAATAGTTTAATTTTGAACTAAAAAAGATTAATTTTCAACCAATAAATGGTATAGTTAAATTTTCAGTTAAAAAATTAAAGATGAACAGAAAACGAATATTTGACACAGTAATTATATTTTTAACCGATGAGATGAATCTTTAACTAAAATGATGAATCTTCATCCACGAAGATTAATATTCTAACAAAAAAATACGAATTTTTTAACAAAATACATTAACTTTCACTCAAATAGTTAAATTTTTAACTAAAAGTCATATTTTTTTAACCAAAAATGGTATATATAAATTTTCAGTTGGAAAAACTAAATTATAATCAAAGGAAAAAATTCAACAAAACTGTCGAATTTACAACCCCAGAAATTAATTTTCAACTACAATGTTGAATCTCCAAACAGATGTTTTAATTTGATATAACAAACATTTAAATTTAACCTAAAAAGATTAAATTTCGACCAAAAGGTGAATTTTCAAATCCAGAAGACGATATATCAATCAAATAGTTGAATTTTCAATTAAAATAGTTCAATTTGTAACTAAATAGTTTAATTTTCAAATAAAAAGCTTGATTTTTAACTAAAAAATGCTATAGTTATATTTTCATGAAAAAATTAAAGTTTAACAAAAAAAAACGAACATTTTACAAAATAGTTACATTTTCAACCAAAGATATTAATTTTCAACTAAGATTATGAATCTTAAAACAAGATTAACTTTTACAAAAAATACGAATTTTCAACAAAATACATGAATTTTCAACCCAATCGTTGAATTTTCAACTAAAATAAGTTTTCAACCAAAAATAGAATAGTTAAATTTTCATTTTGAATAATTAAATTTTAACAAAAAACAAACATTCAACAAAATAATTGAATATTCAACCAACAAAATTAATTTTCAATTCCAATGTTGAATCTTTAAACGAATGTTTTGATTTTAAATGAAAAACATTTAAATTTAACCAAAGAACATGTATTATCAACAAACTATTTAAATGCTCAACCAAGACAGATTAATTTTCAAACAGATTAGTTTTCAACCAAAAATAGAATAGTTACATTTACATTTTGAAAAATTAAATTTTAACAAACAAAAAAAATTTAACAAAATAGTTAAACTTTTAACCCAAAAAATTAATTTTCAACTGCAATGTTGAATCTTCAAACAAATGTTTTAATTTAAAATAAAAACATTTAAATTTATCCAAAAAAGACAAATTATTAACAAAGTAGTTAAATCTACCACCAAGACAGATCAATTTTCAAACAGATTAGTTTTCAACAAAAATAGAATAGTTAAATCTCATTTTGGAAAATTAAATTTTAACAACAAAAAATTCAATAAAACTGTTAAATTTTTAACACAAGAAATAAATTTTCAACTACAATGATGAATTTTCGAACAAATGCTTTAATTTTAAATTAAAAACATTCAAATTTAACCAAAAAATATCAAATTTCTACCAAAAGATGAATTTTCAAATTCAAAAGACGAAATATCAATCAAGTAGTTGAATTTTCAATTAAAAAATATCAATTTTTAACTGAATAGTTTAATTTTTAACTGAAACATATTAATTTTCAACCAAAAAATGGTATAGTTATATTTTCATTAAAAAAATTAAAGTTAAAGAAAAACGAACATTTAACAAAATAGTTAAAGTTTCAACTAAAATGATGAATCTTCAACCAAGAAGATTAACTTTTTACCAAAAATACGAATTTTCATCAAAATACCTGAAGTTTCAACCTAATCTTTGAATTTTCAACTAAAATAAGTTTTCAACCAAAAATAGAATAGTTGAATTTCCATTTTGAAAAATTAAATTTTAACAGAAAAAAAACATTCAACAAAATAGTTAAATTTTCAAACCAAAAAATTAATTTTCAGACAAATATTTTAATTTAAAATAAAAAATATGTACAAAATTTAACCAAAATGACGAATTATAAACAAACTAGTTGAATGCTCAACCAAAACAGATTAATTTTCAAACAAACAGTTGTATTTGAAACATAAAAGATGAAATTTCCACCAAAGATGAATTTTTAAATCCAAAGGACCAATTATCAATTAAAAAAGATCAATTTTTAACCAAATAGTTTCATTTTTAAATAAAAAAGATCAATTTACAAGCCGAAAATGGTATTGTTTAATTTTGAGTTCATAAATTAAAGATTCACACCAAAAAGCCAACATTGAACAAAATATTAACATTTTCAGCCAAATTAATTTGCAACTAAAATGATGAATCTTAAACCAAGAAGATTAATTTTCTACCAAAAAATACGAATTTTCAACAAAATATATGAAGTTTCGACCAAATCGTTGAATTTTCAACTAAAATAAGTTTTCAACAAAAAATTAAATAGTTGAATTTTCATTTTGAAAAATTAAATTTTAACAAAAAAAAAAAACATTCAATAAAATAGTTAAATTTTCAACCCAAAAAATTAATTTTCAACTGCAATGTGAATCTTCAAACAAATGTTTCAATTTCAAATAAAAAACATTTAAATTTGACCAAAAAAGACAAATTATCAACAAACTAGTTGAATGTTCAACCAAGACAGATTAATTTTCAAACAGATTAGTTTTCAACCAAAAATAGAATAGTTAAATTTTCATTTTGATAAATTAAATTTTAACAAAAAAAGTTCAACAAAGCTGTTAAATTTTTAACACAAGAAATAAATTTTCAACTACAATGATGAATCTTTGAACAAATGTTATAATTTTTAATAAAAACATTTGAAAACAAAAAAAGGTGTATTATCAACAAACTAGTTGATGCTCAACCAAGCTAGATTTTTAGAATTCCCATAAAGAATATTTTGGAATCTTTTGAAATAAATTAAAATCTTTGAAAATCCCACAAAATTCTGTGAAATCTCTTGAAATTTTTTTAATCTTTTGAAATCACATAAAAATTTCTTTGGAATCATTTAAAATAAATTAAAATCCTTGGAAAGCCCTCAAAATTATTTTATATCGCTTGAAATTTTTTTAATGATTAAAAATTTTTCAAAACATTTTTAAGTGAATTAAAATCCTTGGAAATCCCACAAAATTCTTTGAAATCTCCTAAAATTGTTTAGCCTCTTAAAATTTCTTGACATCGTTTAAAATAAATTCAAATCTTTGAAAATGAATTAAAATTCTCAGAAATCCCCAAAAATTTCTTAAAATCTAGTTAAAAACCTTTGGAAATCCCAAAAAAAAATTTTGGCATTCCTTGAAATTTTTAGAATTCCCATAAAGAATATTTTGGAATCTTTTGAAATAAATTAAAATCTTTGAAAATCCCACAAAATTCTGTAAAATCTCTTGAAATTTTTTTAATCTTTTGAAATCATATAAAAATTTCTTTGGAATCATTTAAAATAAATTAAAATCCTTGGAAATCCCTCAAAATTATTTTATATCGCTTGAAATTTGTTTAATGATTTAAAATTTTTCAAAACATTGTTAGGTAAATTAAAATCCTTGGAAATCCCACAAAATTCTTTGAAATCTCCTAAAATTTTTTAGCCTCTTAAAATTTCTTGACATCGTTTAAAATAAATTCTAATCTTTGAAAATCTCACAAGATTCTTTAAGATCCTTGAAGATTCAATAAAATACTTTAGATTTCGAATAAGCTAATATACGTTCAAATTTCGTTTTATTTTATTTATTTTCCAAAGTTCTCAACCAATTCCCTAAAACCGAGTTTAAAGTCTGGAAATCCCAAAAAATTCTTTTACATTCCTTAAAATTTTTGAAATCCCTAAAAAAATTCTTTGCAATCTTTTAAAATAAATTAAAATCCTTGGAATTTCCTCAAAATTATTGATAATCCAATGACATTTTTGAAATCTCTTGACATTTTTTTGAATAATTTGAAATAATTGGAAATCTCACAAAATTCTTTGTCATTCCTTGAAATTGTTGAAATCCCATAAAAATTCTTCGGTATCTTTTTGGTTGAATCTTTTAAGAAAAAATTTTTAATAAATTAAAACCCTTAAAAATCCCCAAAAATGCCCTAAAATCTAGTTAAAACCCTTTGGAAATTCCGAAAAATTCTTTCACATTCCTTGGAATTTCAGAAATCCCATACGAAATACTTTGGAATCTTTTAAACTAAATTAAAATCCCAACAAAATTCTTTGAAATCCGTTGAAATTTTTGAAGTCTGTTGAAATTCTTTAATTTCTTGAAATTTTTCGGAATCTGTTAAAATAAATTTAGATCCTTGAAAATTCCACAACATTCTTTGACAGTCCTTGAAGTTGTTGAAATCCCATAAAAAGTTCTTTGATATCTTTTTAAATAAATTTAAATCCTTGGAAATCCTATAAAATTATTTTAATTTCCTTCAAATTTCTAGAAATTTGTTAAAAATATAATAAAACCCTTAGAAATCCACAAAAACTCCTTAAAATCTGGTTAAAAATCTTTGGAATTTCCGAAAAATTCTTTGACATTCCTTGAAATTTTAGAAATCCCATAAAAATATTTTGGAATCTTTTAAAATAAATTAAAATCCTTGAATATCCTATACAATTATTTCAAATCACTTGAAATTTTTTAGATTTTTTGAAATAAAGTAAAATCCTTAGAAATCCACAGAAATTCCCTAAAATCTAGTTAAAAATCTTTGCAAGTCCCGAAAGATTCTTTGAAATTTCTTGAAATTTTAGAAATCCCATAAAACATACTTTGGAGACTTTAAAATATATTAAAATCCTTGAATATCCCATACAATTATTTTAAATCCCGTAACATTTTTTAAATCTCTTGAAATTTCTTGAAATATCTTTAAATAAATCGAAATCCTTGGAAATCCCACAAAATTCTTCGAAATCCCTTGAAATTTTTCTGTTGAAATTCTTTAATTTCTTGAAATTTTTCGAAATCTTTTAAAATAAATTAAAATCCTTGGAAATTCCACAACATTCTTTGACATTCTTTGGAATTGTTGAAATCCCATAAAAATTTGTTGGTATCTTTTTAAATAGATTAAAATCCTTGGAAATCCTATAAAATTAATTTAAATCCCTTTAAATTTTTAGACATTTTTTAAAAATAAATTAAAACCCTTAGAAATCCACAAAAATTCCTTAAAATCTAGTTAAAAGTCTTTGGAAATCCCGGAAAATTCTTTGACATTCCTTGAAATTTTAGAAATTCCGAAAAAAAATATTTTGGAATCTTTTGAAATAAATTAAAATGATTTAATAATAAATTTTAATAGATTAAAATATTTTTGAATGAATCGCAATCCTTGCAAATCCCACAAAATTCTTTGACACTCCTTAAAATTTCTGAAATCCCATAAAAAATTCTTTGCAATCTTTTAAAATAAATTAAAATCTTTGGAAATCCCATAAAATTATTTCAAACCCCTTGAAATTTTTTGGAATCTTTTATAATAAATTAAAATCCTTGGAAATTGCAGAAAATTCTTTGATATTCCTTGAAATTTCTGAAATCCCATAAAAAATTCTTTGGAATCTTTTAAAATTATTTTAAATCTTTGGAAATCCCAGTAAATTATCTTATATCCCTTGCCATTTTTTGAATATTTTCGAAATTTTTTAAAATAAATCAAAATCCTTGGAAATCCCATAAAATTATTTCAAATAGCTGGAAATTTTTCAAATCTCTTGAAATTTATTGAAATATTTTTAAATAAATCGCAATCCTTGCAAATCCCATAAAATTCTTTGACATTCCTTAAAATTGCTGAAATCCCATAATAAAATTCTTTGCAATCTTTTAAAATAAGTTAAAATCTTTGGAAATCCCATAAAATTATTTTAAATTCATTGAAATTTTTTGAATCTCTTGAATATTCGGAGTTCTCTAGCAGAGTACCTTAAGGGTAGCGGGAGATTGTATTTCCCTCAACTAGCCTTATACATCCGAGCTAGTGCCTTTGAACGGAACTTTGTGCAGTTGCACGATATAGCGTCAACTTTTCTTGGCAATCTTTCAAGGTATTTTTCCTTGCATCATTTCCGCGATTTTGTATTTTGAGCTTATTGAAATTTAAATATTTCTAAAGTCTTCTAAGACAGTTACCAAAAGGCGAGAAGATATTTTATTCTGAATGAAATTAAATTATGAGAACAGACGAGCTGAGCAAGATTGTATCTTGTGCCCGGGTCCAAGAGGTTTCATAACTTAATTTACGATCGGCAATAAGGCATAGCTTCTTACAAGAGGACGGGAATTGTATTCCCCCATCCTGTTGAGAAAGCGACTAAGTCCGTATTGAAGATAGACGAGAATATCTTTCTTAAAGATAGAGTCTAAGACCTGAGAAAAGGTTTCACTTTAAGAATTGAAAACTTTCGGCCAAGAAGCCCTTGAAATATTGTATTTGCCTCCGGCTTATTCTGCTCTCTCTCTCTTGGAAAAGGAGCGCGCACACCTGCAGTCTGAGGCTCGCTCGACTCAGGTTAGTTTAAAGTTACGTAGCGTTGCATATTCTGCACTACGATAGATTTACCTGCGTAGGGTCGTAATAACGGCAATATAAGTTCTTGTATTAACACAATAGGATCAGAATAAAATGATAATTTCTTGGGAATTAAAATACGAAATAAAGGTAAAGTTAATTATAACCAATACAGGTGTATCCTGGTTTGTACAGGTGGCGGTACACCGTACTTTTCTATTACGTAAAGGTCCTTGTTGGAAATTCTTACACTTTTAGATCGGTCATTCACCTAAGGCCAAAGAATAAAATTACCTACCTGCCTGTTTGCAGAAGACAAATGAATGTACTATTTATATAGAGTTTCTACAAAGAGAATATAAGTTACAGATTATCTTTTTAGGATTACTTGTCGCGACAAATTTAAATAATAAGATAAAAAAAGAGAGAAACAGATAGAAAGAGAAAAAATTTAGTTAGCGTCGAATTAAATCGCGTTACATTGGAAAACCAGAAAAAGAAATTGTATAGCTAATAAGGCTTTTATCGAATAGTAGTTTGATAAGAAAATGTAATGAATAGGAGCGCATATTAGAAATTTGAGGTAAAATTAAGTGTGAATATTTCAGAATATTGAGAGCCTAGGGCTAGATTTAAGATAGCTAGATGATAGGGAAGATAATTGTATTGCCAAGCAGAATAGGTTTTTATGAATAAATCCACTTTTATGAGAAGATAGAATTTTATGCTTCCTCCAAAAGTCCCTTTCTTTTATATATTTTTAATCGATTAAAATTACTTAAGTGAGAATTTACTCACACACAGATAACCTGCACACATATGCACATGCTCAAAAAGTTGAAGCTGATTTATTGGGGCTGCTATCTTTGCAAATTTTTCTATGATCTTACGGTAACATCCTGCTCTAACTAAAAGTTGTTTAGTATGTTTTTACTTTTCGGAGTTACGAAATCTTTAAATGCCATGATTTTTTTAGATCAGGCTGAACTGCGTCTGGATCTATTCTATGTCCGAAATATCCTACTTTGTGCCGTATAAATATACACTGTTCGGGTTGTTAATGAAGATCTCCATTCCGTAATTGTCTCATTAGTTCATAAAAATTTAATTTATGTTCTTCTAATGTGTTTTCATAAGTCAAAATGTCATCAAGATAAATAAAAATTTCCGGTCCTGGAAGACCCGTCAGAACTAAATCCATCAGACGTTGAAGGGTTGCTGGTGCATTTTTTCAGTCAAAAGACATTTGGTCAAAATTTATATTGTCCTTAGGGATTGTAAATGCGGTTTAATGTATATGTTTAGAATCCATTTTTATGTGGTGAAAACCCGTTGCTAGATAAAAACAGAGTAATAGTGAGCGAATCTTGACTCATCTAAAATGGCATGAATATTTTGTAGAGGATATGTAAATCACCAATTGTCTTTTCATTCAAATTTCTAAAATCAAGTACCGTTATCCATTTTTTTTCCTTGTGAGTCTTGTTTTTTTAGGTACAATCCAAATTGGTGTGTTCTAAGGTGATTACGACGGTTTTATTGCATTATGTTTTTATAATAATTCATCCTCTTGGCGAGTGATTTCCTTCTTATGAACTTGAGGAAATCTATATCGTCTCGAAAAAATAGTATCTGTCGTTGTTATTAGGTGTTAGAGTACGTTTGTAGGTGCTAAGTATTCGTGCCGGGATTGTGACACGGTCAGTTTGTTTCACAGTATGAGTTTTATAATTAATTTAAATATATATTTCGAGCCCAAGACTTCATCTTCATCTGCAGATACATCTTCATTAATTATATTTAGTATATTCAGGAATCCAAGTAATGTGATCTCAATTTGAACCAGAATATAGGCAGGTAGAACATTAATTACCGTTCGTTTCAATACTTAATTTGTATTTATTTTTATTGTGGGGTCAATCACACTTCTTTTGATTAGATTTCGACCAGCACCAATATCGATCATCATACGTGCCAGGCTTTTTAGAACAACGGCAGATACAATGATCGAAGGAATTATATTACCCCAACTGAGATGAACTTTGATATCATTTTCCTTATTTGCAATTTCTATAAGTGCTTTAGCTCATGAGTCCATTGGGGCAATAGCATTGGAGTTTCCCTGGTTCTGTGTATAATTCTGTGGACTTTTTTGACCGTTTTGATTTTGAAAATATCTATCCTTTTTCTTACAATCTCTAGCGATGTGACCAGGATTATTACAAAAATTGCAAATAATTTTGGATCTTTGCGTGGGATACGGGTAGGACTGTTGATTATTCGCATTTTCAGAATTGTTTCCTGTTTGGTTTTGTCCAAGCTAAAAAATTTTGTACTCGAAATTTTGATTTTGTCTGTATCCGATATTTTGATTTCGTCCAGGTATAAAATGTTGACTTAGTTCAGACATAAAGTTTTGATATAGCCGGTTCGTCGTCGTGTTTCCATCTAAATTATTTGCAGCACCCCGAACTCTAGGATGATCGGCATTGTTTGCCGACTCATTGTCGGATGCTGTGCGCCTTCGATCGTTTTAAACCGCATCTACGACTTTATGGTGTTTTGGTGGTCTCATTGGTCTCATTGATGTTCTGACTGAAATGGATGCCTGCCTCCGTGAGGATATCTTAGAGGAGTCAGAAAACTGGACTGAATCAGCTATGGCTGATTTAAATCAAAGGCTAAAACCGACGATGAAGCAGGAAACCAAAAGACGCTTACATCAACTAAACAAGAACATTGTCTAGGCAAGACAGAATGCGTCCCGTGTTCAGTGTGTAATTTACTACATAACACCTGGTGGACCGTTCACGGAAAGGTTTCAAAAGTTCGCTTAAGTATTGAGCATCTAAGATCACACGTTGAACAAGTCAAAGCTATTGACTATCAAGTAGCTTATTGTTGAAAAGATACAGGTGCTATATAACACATGAAGGAGAATGCAGAAGAGGAAGAGATGGACCAGGGAGAATCAACATTTTTTTGCTGATCCATCGCCCCTCTCCAGCGATGAACCTATTTCTGTCAGAAATCCACCAAAGCCCAACGCAGTAGATATTTATTGAAAAGAGGTATACAAGATCCCGAAAACACTGGAGTTCAAAGAAGATACTAAAAATATCATCTGCTTCACATTACAAGTGTTACAAGTACCAGTAGAAAGCTGGGATTTTCTGTTGGTAGTTTTAGTAACTGAAAAGCTAAACCCCTATATTCGTGAAAAATGGGAAGATTGACATTTTTAGTCAAATCAATCTAAATTCAAACAAATTGTAACTTTCCTAAAGCATCGCGCGCAACCCGAGAAAGCTCAAGCTTATCAAGCACCAGTCATGAAGGCACACTCGTTAGATAAAAAATTGACTACGAAATCTCCTCCAAATCACAGATCACGACAAGCATATGTGTCTTCAACCACAAAGACAGTTTGTCCCCACTGCCACAAGAAACACTCTATTTTTTATTGTGAAAAGTTCAAAAAATTGTCATCTTTTCGACTTTGCAAAAAAAGCCTCGCTCTGTCAAATTCTTTGGGCAGCAATCATCATCTTGTCGATTGCACTGCCGTTTCGTGTTGAAAATTTAATAACAAGCATAATAACTATCGAATTTTGATATGCAATCTCCTAGAGAATTGAGTAAAGAAAATCACAAGTAATTCCATATTAAGTTGCCATTTCTCCATTTCTTCTCATGGTTTAATGGCCATTGTGATCGTGGACCTAGTCAATTCTCAAGGAGAAAATAAAATTTGTCGAGTCTTTTTAGATAGTTGATCTCAGGTCAATTTTATTACCGGAAGCACCACTGATTTTCTGAGATTGCCTGAAAAATTGGTGGACATTTCAGTCTCTGGGGCTCACAATATTTCCACTGATCTTCAACATTCGGTTTTGGCTAATGTAAAATGTCGCTTTAGCAATTATCAATAGAAACTAGTCTTTTTCATTTTATCGCGTATTACTAAAGACATGCCCTCGATTACGATTATTCAGGCTAATTTTTAAATTCCTGAAGCTGTAAATCAAAAGACTAAAGTCTGTTGGATCATGGCGGGAGAAATAAATGGTCCTTTTCCCACAATCAGTAATGTTAAGTGTCATCTAACGATGCACTCGACGCCTCTCGTAGCAAATCTCACTCGATTTTGGGAAATAAAAGAAATTTCTGCTTGAAAGGTACTGTTCGCAGAAGAAGGGGCTCGCAAAGCGTATTTTAAATACAAAAGTCGTTAATTGAATCAGAAAAACTCGCGGAACTTGGATTTCATCTCCCCCGTCATGCCGTAATAAAAAAGGACAGTTGAGCAACAAAAATTCGTATCGTATTCGATGGCTCTGCTAAAAATTCGACTGGAATATCATTTAATCATTCCTCAATGATCGGTCTTACCCTCCAGAATGATCTTTTCGTTTTGCTTACTCGCTTTCGTTCAGATAAAGCCAAAATAATAATTCAGCTTTTGTAGAAGGCTGGAGTGTCATAGGAGCACCGATCCCACTTAGCGTTCGAGTCATGCGTAAAGGCTTTGAGGAACAATTACTACTTTTGAATAAAATTAATTTCAATCTCCTTATAATCGCTCCCACATCTTCCAAGGTTTAAATGCACGGTTTCTGTGACGCTAGTCGAAAGTCGCCCCTGTGAGTATCCTGTCGTTACCGCACTTAGAGTTATGCGCGGCCCTAATGCTCCCTCGATTGTATACCTTAACTATAAAGGACCTTCAAATAAAAGTTGACAAGGTTTATCGTTGGTCAGATTCCACAATTACGCAATCTTCCAAATTTTCACAACAAATAAACTGTTTAATACGTTAACAAAAAATAGATAATCACATTCGTTTGATTTCCTTGAATCCATTTTTTGATAGTAAGAAAATTCTCAGGGTGGGCGGCAGACTCGCTTACTCGGAATTGCCCTTGGAACAAAGGCATCCGATTTCACTATCGTCTAATCATTGCATGACTCGCCTCATCATTCGCGAGGAGCACTCAAGGCTCGATCACGCTGGAGCGCAGACGACATTGTATTGGGCTCGCGAAGAATATTGGCTACTTGACTCACGTCACGTGACACGAAAAATAATTCACCAATACATTCGGCGTTTTGGCGTCATACATCACGATGCATATTACATCATGAATACTCTTCCACAAGAACGCCTTTCCTTTTCTAGGCCCTTTCTTAATGTCATTATAGACTTTTTTGGCCGATTCTACATTAAGGAAAAGGCCTGCCAGAATCGAAACTGAATTGAATCCTATGTCGCGGTATATAATTGCATGACCACAAAGGCTGTACATCTCAAAATGGTCAATGTTATGATAACAAAAGCTTTTATCGGCAGTATGGAAAGATTTTTCTCTTCAAGAGGAAAAGCCAAAACTATCCATTTTGATAACAGAAAAAATTTCCTCGGCGCTAGTCGTGATCTTAAAGATGTTTACGAATTGATTGCATGATGTTCGTATACTGGTTGCCTCGGAATTGGGTGCTCTAAAGACCCATGATCGCAGCTTCCAGAACCTTCAACTTCTCACAGTAGCAATAATAATGTTATGTTCTAATAATAATGTTGAGCTAGCTGCTCAATGGCGCGGTAAGCAGCTGCACAAACAACACCCCCAAGCAGTTGATCTTTCTTGCGTAGATAGTGATGCTTTAAACCTCTGGTTAAGCTGGGCAGAACTCTTTCCGGAGACGGAAGGATTTATAATTGACATCCAAGATGGGGTAATCACGAAGAAAAATTACCAAAAACACATCCTCAGAGATCCCACTGAGAACATCAGGCACATTATTGATGCATGTACGATGCTTGCCTCGCAAGAATAAACGCGCAGACATAAGGATGTTGCTGGGATCATTCACCAACAAATTGCCCTGCACAGTGTATCAATAGAGAGATTTGAGCCTTACTACAAATATAGCCCAGTTAAAATACTAGAGAACGTACACGAACTCCCTTACTGGGACAGGACTATTCTGACTGACCACCTGGTCAGACACAATCTTCAAGATGTCCTCTGGTTAAATAAATGTGCTCAACGTGTGAGAATAATGGACATAAGCGTTCAACTAAACAATAACTGGAATAAATAATGTCACAACAGATTTTAATAGCTGATTAATTGGTAATTATTCAAATAACTTTCATAAACAAACACAGATGTTTATCAATTTTACACCAACGTATTTCTCTTTTCATCGGAAGACTTTTATCTGAAGAAATTTTATTAAAAATACAGATTTTTATCAGTTGTCAATCAGCAGATGTCATTTTTTAAACGAAGTTGACTATAAATGACTTGGAAAACTTCTGCTCTTATAATAAATTATCATAAATCATATCTTTTTTTTATAAATAGTTTTATAAATACATTCATAACTTGACTACCTTTCAACCAATGAATGTATTTTTTTCATATTCGTCTTGATACCAGGACAATTTGTCAGGTAACATCATTTGTTATTAATTATAACCAATTCTATAATAAAATGATGATTTACGTCAATTTTCAAACGGCAGTTTTCGTTCTTTCAACTAAATTAACTCTAAATAACATGCACATATACATTTCTTATGTTATTTCACCAATGAGCCACGATTGCTTTTTTTATGAATAATTTTATTTAAAAATCCGCATATTTGTTTATAAAATTTATTTAAATGAAGAATAAATATTTGCGGCTGACAAAAGTATCATAAAAATAAGGTCCTATTTGAGTCACTGGCAGTCTTTTTGGTGACATCAAAAAACATCCTTTAGCTGACAAGTATTCAATTTGTAATTTTTTTTTATAAAATCGTTTACAAAACAGAGAAATATTATTGGTTGATGAAGTATAATAAGCAAAGGATTTTTATGAGTGAAGTGAAACTAATTGCATTTAATAATTGACTTAAATTGACTTTAATCTGTATTTCTTTATCAAATTTATTTAAACAGTCAACAGTCTTTATCAGGTATTAAACAATCGTACATATTATTAATTCCAGAAAAATGTTTCACGAATTTTGTGAAAGGAATTATTAAGAGCGTGAAGGAACTAATATATGCATTTTTAAGTAAATTTGTTCATAAACTTACCAATTCCTTTGGATTTCTTATATAAAAAACTAAGCATTGTTATTACGTATATCACAACAAAAGATTAACAAAATAAAGTCCTTAAGCATTTTTAAACTTGAAGCAGCACTTTCACTCATTAATTTTTTATTATAAAAATGGGAAAATTTTGTTATATGTTGTATCATACGGGGTATTATTTGTAAGGAGTGTCTTTACTGATTTCATTATATTTTATATAAATATAAGTAGCTTGAAAAAACTGAGATCGTTCATAAAAAAATAAGGCTCTCACAAATCTCTTTGAAATTAAAAAAAATTTATTATCTATAAATGTTCCTTATTTTCATCATAACTTTTAATTGATTGGAAATTGTATTCTTTTACAAACAAAAATACAATTTTTTGTTTGAAAATCTCCCTTCAGGCTACTAATTTTAAATGTATTTGTCAAATGTCTTCAACAAAAATCGTAACATTTATATCAAACAAATTCGTTTTTCAGTCAGTTATTCCGTAAAAAGGCATTGCAAAATTATTATTTGTGTAATTTGTGAAGATAATGGGAAAAATTATATTTACAAACATTTTAATAAATTAATGAAAAATTGTGAGCAGGCAGAGACGAACACGCAAGTATCCAGCTGTAAAGCCGAAGTATGACTGCCTGAATTACTGGCCGATTAAAAGTGTTTTTTGCCAATTTTAATACAATTTTAATAAATTTGAATCACATTTTATTAAAAATACTTACCACCTGCGGAAGAAATTAAGGAAGAAGGACGGACTCGCATCCGCTGTAATAGATGAACTGAAGGATCTTCGTGGTCCCCTGATTGTGAGCTTGAATCTGTAAAAGGACAAGACCCATGTATGAAGTTTAATGAAAAAATTTATTAAATGTAGAAAAATTATGCAATTTTGAAAATTTATGAAATTGAAATTCACAAATTGTATGCAAATTTGAAAAAATATGCAATTTCGAAAATGTATGCATTTCATGGGATTTATGAAAATTATGAAATTTTTCAATTCTTTGCAATTTAAAAAATGTATGTAATTTTGAAATTTGCAATTTGAAAAATGTGTGGAATTTAAGATGTATGCAATTTTCAACCAAAGACATGAGCTTAAAAATGACAAAATATTCTTTTAAAAAATGACGAGTTTTTAAACGAATATCATGAATTTGGAACCACATAGTTGAATTTTTAACTAAAGTGATACATTTTTTACCAAATATGGAATAGTTAAATTTTCAGTAAAAAAAAAATAATTTTCAGTCAAAAGAAAAACGAAGTTTTAACAAAATTTTTAATTTTCAACTAAACATACGAATTTTCGAACAAATAATTTGGTACCAAAAATTCGATATTTTCACAAAAACAACTTAATTTTCCAAACAAAAAAAAAAATTTAATGGTTTTCGCTGAATTTTATAATCATGTTGGAATATTTTTCTAATCAATTTATAGTGATTTGAATTTGAAGTTTTTATTTTTTTTTGAATTCGAGGGAATTCTCTATTGATTTTAATGCTTTGAAGGAAGTTTCAAAGGTTTTTTTTCCTCTTATAAAAATCACGGCATTTTTAGGACATTTTAGCAGGTTTGAGGGATTAATTTAATGGTTTTCACTGAATTTCATAATAATGTTCGAATGTTTTTCTAATAAATTTATGGTGATTTGAATTTATGAAATTGTTATTCTTTTTGAATTCGAGAGTATTCTCGATTGGTTTTAATGATTTAGAGGAAGTTTCAAAGCTTTTCTTTTCCTTTCATAAAAATTATGTCATTTTTAAAACTTTATGAAAGGTTCAAGGGATTCATCTAGTGGTTTTCACTGAATTTTATAATAATGTTCAAATATTTTTCTAATCAATTTATAGTGATTTGAATTAGAAATAGTTTTTCTTTTTGAATTCCAGAGAATTATCGATTGATTTTAATGATTTGAAGGTAGTTTCAAAGCTTTTTTCTCCTCCTATAAAAATCATGGCATTTTCAGGACTTTACAGCAAGTTGCAGGGGTTAATTTAATGGTTTTCACTGGATTTTATGCGAATTTTCGTATATTTTTCTAATCAATTCATAGTGATTTAAAATTGAAGTTGTTATTCTTCTTGAATTAGAGGGAATTCTTTATTGAATGCATTGGTTTGAAGGAAGTTTTAAAGTTTTTCTTTTCCTTTCATAAGAATTATGGAATATCTTGGACTTTATGACAAGTTCCAGGGATTAATTTAATCGTTTTCACTGAATTTTATAAGAATTTTCGAATATTTTTGTAATCAATTCATAGTGATTTGAATTTGAAATAGCTATTCTTTTTGAATTCGAGGGAATTCTCGATTGATTTTAATGATTTGAAGGAAGTTTCAAAGCTTTTCTTTTCTTTTCATAAAAATTTTGGCATTTTCAGGACTTTTTAACAGGTTCCAGGGATTAATTTAATGGTTTTCACTGAATTTTATAAGGATTTTCGAATATTTTTCTAATCAATTTATAGTGATTTGTATTTTAAATTGTTACTCTTCTTGAATTCGAGGGAATTCTTGATTTATTTTAATGGTTGGAGGAAGTTTCAAAGCTTTTCTTTTCCTTTCATAAAAATTATGGCTTTTTTAGGACTTTATGACAGGTTCCAGGGATTAATCTAGTGGTTTTCACTGAATTTTATAATAATGTTCGAATATTTTTTTTCTCAATTTATAGTGACTTGAATTTGAAATTGTTATTCTTCTTGAATTTAAGGGAATTCTTGATTGATCTTCATTGTTTGAAAAAAGTTTTAAAGCTTTTCTTTCCCTTTCATGAAAATTATGGCATTTTTAGGACTTTTTAAGAGGTTCCACGGATTAGTCTAGTGATTTTCACTGAATTTTATAATAATGTTCGAATATTTTCCTAATCAATTGATAGTGATTTGCATTTTTGAAATTGTTATTCTTTTTGAATTCAGAAAATTCCCGATTGATTTTAATGATTTGAAGGAAGTTTCAAAGCTTTTTTTTCCTCCTATAAAAATCGTGGCATTTTCAGGCCTTTTTAAGAGGTTCCTGGGAATAATGTAATGGTTTTCACTGAATTTTATAATAAGGTTGGAATATTTTTCTTATCAGTTTATATTGATTTGAATATGAAATTGTGATACTTTTTGAAGTCGAGGGAATTCTCTATTGATTTTACTGGTTTTAAGGAAGTTTCAAAGCTTTTATTTTCCTTTCATAAAAATTATGGCATTTTTAGGACTTTTTGACAGGTTTCTGGGATTAATTTAATGGTTTCACTGAATTTTATAATAATGTTCGAATATTTTTCTAATCAATTTATATTGATTTGAATTTGAAATATTTATTGTTTTTGAATTAGAGGGAATTCTCAATTGATTTTAATGGTTTAAAGAAATTTTCAAAGCTTTTTTTCCCTCCTATAAAAATCTGGGCATTTTTAGGACTTTTTGACAGGTTCCAGGGATTAATTTAATGGTCCTCACTGAATGTTACGATAATGTTCGAATATTTTTCTAATCAATTTATAGTGATTTCAATTTTTGAAATAGTTATTCTTTTTGAATTCCAGAGGATTCTCGATTGATTTCAATGATTTGAAGGAAGTTTCAAAGCTTTTCTTTTCCTTTCATGAAAATTATGGCATTTTTAGGGCTTTTTGACAGGTTCCTAGTATTAAGTCAATGGTTACACTAAATTTTATAATAATGTTTGAATATTTTTTAAATCAATTTATAGTGATTTGAAATTGAAAGTGTTATTCTTCTTGAATTAGAGGGAATCCTCGATTGATTTCAATGGTTTGAGGGAAATTTCAAAGCTTTTTTTTCCTCCTATAAAAATCATGGCATATTTAGGACTTTTCAAGATGTTCCAGGGATAAATTTAATGGTTTTCACTGGTTTTTATAATAACGTTAGAATACTTTCCTGATCAATTTATAGTGATTTGAATTTGAAATTGTCATTCTTTCTGAATTCGAGGGAATTCTCGATTGATTTTACTGGTTTTAAGGAGGTTTCAAAGCTTTTCTTTTCCTTTCATGAAAATTATGGCATTTTTAGGACTTTTTGACAGGTTCCTGGGATTAATTTAATGGTTTCACTGAATTTTGTAATAATGTTGGAATACTTTTCTAATTAATTTATAGTGATTTGAATTTGTTATTCATTTTGAATTCTAGGTAATACTCGAATTATTTTAATGGTTTGAAGGAAGTTTCAAAGCTTTTCATTTCCTTTCATAAAAATTATGGCATTTTTAGGACTTTAAGACAGGTTCCAGGGATTAATCTAGTGGTTTTCACTGAATTTTATAATGATGTTCGAATATTTTTTTTCTCAATTTATAGTGATTGAATTTGAAATTGTTATTCTTCTTGAATTTAAGGGAATTCTTGATTGATCTTCATTGTTTGAAAAAAGTTTTAAACACCATGAACCCAATGAGTTTAAAAGACTTGTAGCGGAAATGTTTTTTATTAAGAATGAGGGTGATAATTGTTTAAACATAATAACTGATCTGAATAATTTTAGTCCATTATACAACGTTATACTAGATTCTTTAATTTGAGATCCATTGCTTTTCTTTAAGCATACTCTTATCATCATTTCATAATTATTTTACAATTTTATTAGTTGTTAGTTTGATAATAACTAGTTGTTTTACTAATATTTTGTTACTTAGACTTCTTAAAAAAAAATTGCAACAAATTTTTTAACCATAATTTAACGAACCCGTTACATTTGACTTACTACGTTGCTGTACTTATGTTTCTATTAGTTCATGCTCTTACTTTCTTTCACTCAATGTTAACCCTTACCATGAAGCAGAACGTTGGTTCGGTCTTCCATTTTGAATTTATAAAAAAAAAAATGTTTTTAAAACAAAATTTTAATGTGTTCGTGATACTAATGGACCTCACTACGTTTTAACACGACAAAGTTAAAATTAATAATTCAGGTAAAGAATTACAATTTAAATTTTTTTCTCAACCTCACCTTTTTTTCGTATATGTTTCGTGATGGACATAAAATGGTTTTCTATTTTCCGTCATTTACAATTGCATTATTTTTTCACAGAATTAACTTGAGATTGAATTTCTGTAAGAGCATGAATCTTTTCTACGGCGACATTTTGGGGTTTTCCAATTTTTATAAAAATAAAGGACTTATTTCTTGACTTGGATTCCTGTTTCCTGATGAGGAGAGCATTCGACTTTCGAAACGTTGATTAAAGGATCTTCTGAACATCATCAAGGTCTTTTTATTTCGTCTGAAGTATGTCACCTTATATTTTTTACGTTATTCATAAATAATTATTTACTGAGACGCATAACATCACTCTAAGTTTTTACCATCTATTAATAAAAAAAAGAGTGTTCTTGCTAGACATACGAGAGAGTTTGTTGATATTGACCATGAGTTCGACTGGGATAATGTTGAAATTTTACATAGTGAAAGTAATGAGAGAAAGATGGAATTCATGGAAATGCTTTATATAAAAAAACAAAATATGTTGTCTATTAATTTGAAAACAGATTTCGATAAATTAAACAAAAGTTATTCTAGTATGATTAATTACATTTAGCAATAGATTTTCATGAATCTTGACTTTCTCTTATTTCTTGTCTTCACTTGTTCATTCTTGTCTGTTCATAACGGATTTGCCTTTAGACCCATACTTGGTTCTCAGGTATACAGGATTTGCCTTTAGACCCACACTTGGTTCTCAGGTATCCAGGAGCTAGCATCGTATTTTCGTTGCTGTTCCCGCTTGTTCTAATTTTCCTTACCTAGATAAGGGTGCTGTGTGAGCACCGAAACGTTGGTGAATCTTATCCATGCGTTTTTATTCTGATTTCAAAGTAATAAAAATAGAAAAAGACGAAAGAAATAAAAAAGAGAAGCAAGGGGATTTGGTTGGTTGCTTTCTCCTTTTTCTTTCCCCTTTTTTATTTTTGTCCAAAGAAACAACTTTGTTTCAGGAATTACAATAGTTGCATTTTGTGGTTTTTGTTCAAATTTTATCGTAAGGCTCTTGGTTTATTTTCAAGAATTTATACATTTACAAAAATATTTTTCTTATCACAAAGAATATTGAAATTCTTTCAAATCTTTTGTTACAACTGTAAGTTATTGCACTGTGATAGAAAAATGATTCAGATTCATGCTCATAAGCTTTTGCGATACTGTGGAAAAATAGCTTTAGAATGAACCTAAGAACATTACAAAATGTTGATGGTTTCGGATATTACCTAAAATTTAAGAAAACATTAGAAATGTACACTATTTGTGCAATATCTACTTAAGAAATAGACAAATTGGCTTTATCCTGGGCTCATTTTATACAGAATTTGGAGAGCATTCAACTCTTTATAAAGAATAAAATTTAGCTCTGACATAATTAAAATGAGAGAACTTAATCAATCATTAAAAAAGAGATAAACTTAATCTTTTGACCGGTAGTGTATATTATTAATTATAATACCTTAAATTTTCTTTTAAAATACTAAAAATCAGTAAATATAACATGTTTATGTATATCAGTTACAAATTGTATTAATTAATACAATCTGTAGATGATATACATATATATTTTTACTGATTTTTAGTGTTTCAAAACAAAATTTAAGGTATCATACGTATATTTGCAAACAAATTTCAATAATACTTTCAAGAACTTAAATGTTCGTTATTAGTGGCATTGTTTGTCAGACAAAAGATTGACTTTATAAAAATGCTTGAACATTTAAAAATGTGACAAAAACTTTGTATTCAAAGCTTGTTACAATATTTTTTTTATTGTTCGATTTAAATGAATCGTGGCTCTCTTGCCTTGAAATTATAATCACATAGTTTAAAATATATAACTAAAATATACAAAAAAAAATACTGCATTAAATTATAAAATAATTATTCAAATAAAATAGAAGAAAACAGTTATATCAGTACTAAATATTGGAATGTAACATACACGACTGCAAATTCCTAAATATTAAACTGCAAACGGTCCTGCAAAATAGTCTTAAGTTTAAGAGATATAAAACCCAAATATTTAAGGCACTCACCCCCAGGCCACCCATATTTATTTAAGGCCTTTTAAAGTTTAAACCCGTCATCTAAATGAGGGGAAAACCTGTAACACATTGTTCTAGAATCTAGGACGAACCTCATATATCTTTGCCTATAGTCCGTATACCTGGTTATACCTAATTGATTTTAGGAATTTCCTCCTTTTATGGTCTATTTCTATTGTAAGAACACTCGACGAGTAGAATAAATGGCTGGGTAGGTGCGAGCCGAAAATTACGTAAATAGAATTTGCAAATTATTACAGTTAAAACATTCAAATCTGTTGAAGAAAGATCTAGACAACTTTTAAGACATTTTTTTACATTCTCATCTCAATGAGAAGGTATTGGTTTTATGTGAAAAATGACTTTCGCGGATTCAATCAAATGTCGGAAACTATTAGTGGTATCAAATTCTACTTTGCACAGGAATTTAGTGCTTATTTAGTGCTAATATATGCCGCAAAGATCAAATTTTGTGCCAGGTAATTTTAGTCGAAAACATGTAGTAATGCTGGCTTCAGGTGACCCTGGTATGTGAGACTCGGAAACATGTAGTAATGCTGGCTTCAGGCGACTCTGGTATGTTAAACTCGGAAGCTATTAGTGGCCAGCATTACTACATGTTTTGGACTAAAAATTACGGGGCTCAAAATTTAATTTTTGCGGCATATATTAGCACTAAATTAGCACTAAATTAGCACTAAACTCCTGTGCAAAGTAAAATTTGAGACCACTAATATTTTTCGAGTTTCACATACCAGTCACCTGAAGCCAGCATTACTACACGTTTTTGGTAAAAAAAAAAGTGCCCGGATTTTATTCCTGGCACAAATCTAGAGCACTTAATTAGCATTAAATTCCTGCGCAAAGAAGAATTTGATATCACTAATAGTTTCCAAGTTTCGCATAGGGGAGCTGTGGCTTCAGCTGAAGCTGGCATTACTACATGTTTTTGACCAAAATTACCTAGCACCAAATTTTTGTTTGCAGCATAAATTAGCACTAAATAAGCACTAAATTATGGCATAGTGCCCTAAATGGGCCTGCCCTCCCCCCAACGGTGGAAAATCGAAACAATCTAACTTCAGGCTCTGCCGTGGAGGTCAAGAAAAGCGAGTTACAACATGAAAGAATGACATCTTAAATTCCGACTGACGCCACACTGCGGAACAGTTCAGAGGATTAAAATCACAGTTTTTATATTCAGTTACACTGTTTTTTATTAATGTTTCTTTACTCAAGCATGTGTTACAATACCAAGTGTTTTCATTAGAAAAAAAAACATTAATATTCACAAAAATGTCATTGTATTGTTAACAAGTATTTTACTTCTACTGTAACATAGGAGATAAATATATTTGTGATTTCCAAAATCACCAAATGAAATTATAAATCAACCAATCGCTTCGGTAATTGTTCTTTGATAAAAATTTATATACCGTTACTATTTGAAAAATTTACGAAATTATGAGTAATATTAAACATTATTCTAACAGTTTAAACTAGTACTTTACTATATAATTGCTTTAATACTTTACGGAAGGAAACTTTGAAAATTGATATTGAACCATAATATTTTAAGCGAACACATTAACAAAATGAATGAAGTAATAATTTTTACGTCTTTCGTAATTTACTACAAAGATGTTCTAACATTATTTTCTACGTAAAAATAATGTTTTACTGTTTTAACTTAGGGTTTTCTTTCAAAATTCAAAATGTATCTGCTTTCTCCCATATTATTCCCCAAAAATTTCCAAATAAAAAACAATGTAAACAATCTCCCTAAATTGAATACCCACAAAATCTGAAAAATTATTTCGAGCATAAATTATTATCAAGAGAAAACTTGTGCATTAAAAAAAAATTGCCCATCGATCCTAAAATTGAATCTCATTTTTATGACATTAATATTCCACTGTGGTGACAAAAATTTCAACTAAACATTATTTTCAATAGAATTTTCTTATGCCAACGAAGCGTAAGCTTATCGAGATAAAATGTATTTAAAAATTTTTTCTTTTATAACTTTTAGCTAAAATAAGAAACGCAAGTGCTTCCACGAATACCAGTCAGGGGAATGTACAATAAAAAACTAAACAGAATGTTTCCAAAAAAATTTTTGAAGCTAAAATCATATTTGGGAGAGATATTTTACCACAGAAATCAAATTTTGTTTCACAAGTTATAATAGTTTACATACATTTTCTATTATTTTACAGAAAATTTTAAAACAAAAAATTAGAATATAAATTTTGAAAATAAAAAAAAAATCTGCTTGATGATTACCGCTAAACATAATCTTTGTGATACATATACAATTTTACCAATTTCTCTAATACTATTTTTCTTCTATGCAAATACAATTTTCAAGTTAAAATTACTCTTATGATTTGTATGTATCTTTATTCACTGTTTAAACTCATTATTATTTATTATGATATAAAAAAATTCGTTTACGTCAAATGGAAACTAAAAATTTATTTCGAATAAAAATATTTGGAAACGAGCGCTTTACCACAAAAAACTAATTTTTTCTTCAGTTTTATTGGGAACCAAATAAATAAATCGATAATATATCTGTCTTATGTGGAGAAAATTATTCTTACAAATTTATCGAAATTTATCGAATATCACGCGAATAGATACTACGCATGAAGAATGTAAGGATAATAAAAAAAAATTTTCAAAATTCCATGCAACTTTGAATATATAGCCGCTTCGGCATGTAAAGCCGTTGTATATTTATCGAAAGATTCATTTAACTCATTCGGCTTGTCCATTTCTTTCAAGTTAAAAAAATATATTGTATACTAAACTGTGAATAAAGTAATTAGAATGACTGTAGAAAGTTTTTGAAAAATAGAAAAAAAAATTATATCACAAAGAATTATATACAGAAAAGCGAATTTCCAAATACACTCTCTTAAAATGAAGTAGTGAAATCTCTCTGATTGAAACAGCCAGAAGTGTGTAACGGACCATCAGTGAGATTTCACTGGTTCACTCCGTGGAATTCCGTAACTGGTTCAATCAGTGATGTTCACTGATTACTCTGTGTCAGTAGTCATATGTCCGTACGCGTAGTCGATGTCACTCGTTGTCACTCGATAAATGCAAAGACCAGACCGCCGACATGGCGTACCAGACGACTGGAGGTTCATGTCAATGGCTGTGTGGAGCGCTGTGTCACTGGTTGAATCTATCATTTAGCGTCACTAATATAGTTAGTAAAGCTGTTTTAGTTGAATCACTTACTGTGGTTCCCCCAGTCAAAGACGGAAAATCCCTGGTTCACCAGTAATAATTCAAAATACTGATTCAGCCATTGACAATTTCATTGGTTCAGTTTAAGAGAGCATTGACAACTTTCTGTGCAGATTCGTCAGGTTCGTATTTGACACTTTTAGATGGGTGTACATGCTGAAACTGCTCCCTAAGCTATGATTGCCGGTAAAAAGAAGAAAGGTGGAGCTTCGCAGGACGAAGAATTTGAAGATCAGGATGGAGATAATAATTCAGAAGAGGATGACGACTTCGATAATGAAAAAATGGGGAAGGTATGATCAATTAAATTACATCCAAATTCAGGGTATCCAGCGGTCTTGAAAACCTTGAAAAACTTGAAATTCTCCTTCAATTTTTTTTAAACTTTGAAAACCTGGAAATCTTCTGGAATTTTTCACAAGAACCTTGAATTCGATTTTTTTTGCTTTTAAAATCGTGATTTTATCAAAATGCGAAGAGTAATTTAAATCTTTTAGTCTATTATGAAAGTAATATCTCGTTTAGTATAAACCTTGCTACTGAAAAATTGTTTATTGATCAAGATATAATTTATATTTTGTTCATTACTGAATTAGAATGAGTTATGGCCATACAACGAATTTTTCGAGGGGTTGATCACTCGATTGTTTGAGTGTACACCAGATTTCAAAAAGTTACAAAATATTTCTAAAGATTTCAAAATATTTCAAACATTTCAAAATATTTTCAATATTTTTAACATTTCGCAAAGATTTCACGGATATCAACGATTTAGAAAATACGTGCACGCCAGATAATAATAATTTTTTCACAACAATTTCACAAAGATTTTAAAACTTAAAATATTTCAAGGTTTTCAAATTTCAAAGATTTCCAAAAATGTAAGAGATTTGAAATGATTTCAAGAGGTTTCAAAACATGTTACAAGATTTCAAAAGATTTCACAAAGATTTCAAATAATTCACTGATTTCAACGAATATAACTGATATTAAAGACTTTACAAAAATTAAAAAATATTCCCGAAGATTTCACAAAGACGACTAATGTTCGCAGAAAATTAAAAATTGTTTTATTTATGATTCGGCTTTCTTTAGAAATTGTTGGCCAATAAAAAATGAAATGCCTCATTTTTTACATGTATAACAAAACTTTATTTATTATTTGATGTAAAACAGTAGACCTGGAAAAACTTGATTTCTTGACCTGGAAAACCTGGAAAATACCTTGAATTTTGTTCCTAAGAATCGCTGGACACCCTGGAATGGTTTCGTAATTTAAAAAGTTGAGGATTCAACTGAACATGTAAAAAATAGTTGAAATGGAACTTGTTTCAAATTGCATTATATCATGTGATACGAAATTGTTGCCATTTCAAGTGATTAGATAGATATTTTGTTTTAAATATCTGTAAAATTCCAGGTAAACATATAAATTCATTGTAATTTCTTGTTCATTTCCCGGTTTCCCCAGTTTCCCAGTTTATCGGATACCCCGTTATTATTTATTATCAATTAGGGCTAGAGCCGGATTATATAAGCATAATTTTTTTCGAAAATACATTTTCCTCGAAAGACATTTTAGATGTGATTTTTTTTACCATTTCGATTATATATAAGAACAAAAACGTTACATACCAAGAAGTAGATTTTAATGAAATACATCCGTTTTTGTAACAAAGAATATTCAGGTTCATTCATTAAATATTGTGTTTTGTTTTTCTTATAACTATGTAATTTTCGAGGTAATTTTTTGAATATTAGGATTATTGCAATATAATAATCACCAAATGTGTTTATTTTAACAAAATAAATTTCATTGAACTATTACGAATACTTTGATGTCTAACTGTAGTCATGATGCTGAATTGCAGCATAAAAAGGTGGACGAAAACACTATTTGCCAGTTAAAAAGGTGTTTGAAGTGCATAAAATAATGTACCAAAGGGAAAAAGCAACAACTTGTTGACCTTTCCCTGAGACGCATGTGACAATAGTCAATATTGGTGCAAAAAAAATATTTCGCGCAATTAGAAGTTGAAACACTTCCCACGAAAAAATGTCGATATACCAGGAGAAAATCAATGAAAAATAAAAAAGGTTGGTGCGATTAAGAAGTGCTGTTTTGGAAATTGTAAAAATGACAGTCGGTACAAGTCGTACTTGCAATGTAACTATTATTTTATTGTATTTCCAAAACCCAGTTTAATATTTCGATAGAGTAATATTCCCGATGATGCACTTAAAATGCATATAAAAAATGAAATCATTTGCATTTACTTATATATTTTGCAAGCCACATATATTTCAAAACTAACAGCCCACTTATAATGACAGCCATCAATTCATTTTCCAGTGCATTTCTTTGAAAATGCTTCACCAAACTTTTTTTTTAATATGTTTTTATCATTACATATAATTTCATTTTTATGTAAAGCACTATTTTTCTACTATTCCAACTATCCGACTATACACGATGTGAATATAACCTGCATTCTCCATACTGATCAACAAGTTGTTGCTTTTTCCCATTGGTACATTATTTTCTGCACTTTAACTACCTTTTTAACTGGAATATAGTGTTTTCGTTCACCTTTTTATGCTGTAATTCATCACCCGTCACATCTTTTTCATTCAATTTCACATTTAAATTTGGTACCACAGTGTACATTTTAACGACGTAGTCCCAAACCTTAAAGGGGATTTATCAGCGTTATAAAACGGATTTCCAGTGGTTTTCGTGAAGTCTTCGTTTTTTGAAAAAATGTTTATATTTGAAGTCATAAACAAAAAGAAAAGAACAATAGAAAAAAATGCGGCGACTCTCAGTATTAGCTGAGCGTGTATTTTCGAGACCTGGCCAATCGACCCCCGTCAAATTTTAGTGGCAGACTCCCCGGAGGGCGAGCGGAGACACGGGAGTGTGTCGAATTACCCGAAACGAATCATCCTTTCATTATCCTTATAATTCAATCTTGGGTTTATCCTCCACCATGCATTCTATCTTCCCTTTGCTCTTCTAATCTCTTCGTCCAGTTTTCCCCTTGTCTTTTGTTGCTCTTTCCGCCTTCCTCTTCCCCTGTAAATCTCTCCAACTCGTGCTCCCATGATTCCCTTTCATACCCACATACCCTACACATTTTCATTTCTTCACTCATCCAATATTTACACTCATTCATGCCTTCAACGTGTACGTCATCCACTTTTGCTCCTTCTGTCCTAGAAGGTAAGCAAGAACGGGAAATTTACGCGAGAAAAGATCTTTCAACACTGTTCCTTGAAGTCAGGTCTCTAGCCGCGGATGACCTTACGCGGCAGACGGGACAGACTTCATGTACCTAATCTAACCTAATTAATAGTGACAGGATACATACAAATTTGGTCGCAAAATTCTAACCTAAATAGTTCGCTTTCTGGTGTTCTCAAAAATATATATATAAGAAGACGAAGTTCTCTCTCACTCCTCACACCTTAAGTTATAATAAGTTCTTATCTCTAAATTTATATTTTATTTTGAGCTTGTGCCGGCCATGGTGATTATCACGGTCTAATGTTTAATTCTGGAAAGCTGGGGGAAGGATCCATAACGGGTGGTTAGCCACCACGTTATACTTGGAAAATTTTCATGAAATTTGTTTTTATGCGAAAAAGGCTTGGAAACTTTTAGTGAAATTCATTATATCTTTTTGTTCGGAAAATAACTTGAAAAATTTTCGTTAATTTTATTTTAATACGAAAGAGGCTTGGAAAATTTTGAGGAAATTTATTATTTCTTTTTATTCAAAAAATGACCTTGAAAATTTGTATTAAATTCATTTTTATACGAAAAAGATTTCACAAATTTTCGTGAATTTTATTTTTATACAAAAAAGACTTGGAAAACTTGTGTGAAATTTATTGTTCTATTTTTGTTCGAAAAATAACATATTATTCATTAATAGAAACACTATTTCATCAAAAATTCAATACTTTGGTTTAAACAGAGCAGAATAGAATAGAAACAAAAGCTTCACTTGAACATCCGTTCTTCTTAAATACAAATAACAAAATACTTGCGTACGCAGATCGCTAATTCAAATTCAGAATGATTAGGTCTGCTTAAGCCCTTAGTAAGAATATCGGCTGTCATTTTTTCGGTGCTTAAATAATCAATTATAATTTGTTCATTTCTTAAAGCTTCGCGGACAAAATGGTGACAAATGTCAATATGTTTAGTTCATCCATGGTATACAGGGTTTTTCGCTAATTTTAAAGCCCCCTGCTTATCGTTAAGTATAAGAACAGGATCTTTTCCGCTGACGCTTATTTCAGCCAAGAAGTTCTTTAGATGGATTGCTTCTTTGGTAGCTACTGTCAATGCCATATGATTGCTGACCCGCTTATTTTTAAAACGTATCCTGTGAAGGAACGCCGATCTTATGGACAACCACCCAAGTCAGCATCCACTAGGCCCTTCAACTTTTCATTACTTTTGATAGAAACGATTCCGTAATTCATTGTTTCCTTTAGATATCGAAGAATACGTTTAGCGGACATCCAATGTTCTGAATTATAATTGTCATTAAATTGGCTTAATGAGCTAACTGCATAAGCGATACCTGGACGAGTAGATACAGCAAGATACATGAGAGAACCGATTCAACTCCTATAAGGATAATTCTCCATAATTTTCTGTGCAGATTGATCTGGTTTAATTAATTTATTACTTGTATCCATTGTTGTTGCAACTGCTTTTGAGTCCTTTATCCTAAAGTGATCCAGTACGTCCTCAATATGTCGTTTTTGGCACATGGTGATCTTCCCCTGGCTCTGAGTGAAGTCCATGCCCAAGCAATATCGAGCTTTTCCAAGATCTGTCATTTCTAATACAGACTTTAGATTTTCTTTTACTTGAATCATCCATTTTAGATTTGTTGATGCGATCAACATGTCATCTACGTAAATGACGGTGATCATCGTATCGGCTCCTCGTTTTGCATAGTAAAAGCAAGGATCGGCTTCAGTGGGCATCAATCCAGCTTGAGTTCTTGAAGATTTTTCCATGCTTTTTCTTTGAGCTGATGATCCTCACCTTCCCCTTCTTCGAGAGTTATTTGCGTTAGCATCTGTTCGAATAATTTAGGAAGCTGCATGAAAATTCATTCTTCTAGATCGCCATTTATGTAAGCAGTGGACACATCTAATTGATGAACCTCCATATCATACTGAACAGCAAGTGCCATTAGAAACCGCACTGAGCTCATACGTGCAACAGGAGAAAATACTTCTTTGTAGTTCACGTCAGCACGTTGGTTGAAACCTTGAGCTACTAATCGTGCTTTTTTCTTCTGAAATGTTCCGCTTGAGTCTTGTTTGTTGCGCAGGATCATTCTACATCCTATCAGGCGTCTGTCTTTTGATTTGTCAACTATTTCCCGGGTCTTATTCTTCAGCAATGATCTGAGTTCCTCCTTAATTGCATCCTTCCATTCTCCAGCTTCGGAACTGGACATTGCCTCCTTGAACGGCACCTCAGAAAGATTGACTTCTTTAGGAATGATTCTGAATACGCAACATTGGTTAGGATTCTTTGCAATTTCCAGATCAAGGTTTTCTTCAAGATTTTCCTCCAGATTGGAATTCCCTTCGAAATGTCTGAGTTCTCCTGGATATTGTTGCTCTCCTTCAAGGTTTGCCAATTGATTTTCCTGTTCATCAGCATTGTCCAATTGTTCTTCGACTCTTCCTACAGTTGGTTGATACATTTTACGAGGTCTTCCCCTATTTCCAGAACGGACTATTCTTGGCCTTCCTGGTCCTCTTCTGGCTAGTTGTTCATTTATCTCTACTACAGGATTCTCTAAGTTTTGGATTTCTTCAATTGGAGCTGGGTGAACATTTTCGTTAATTTCTTGTCTCATTATGTGATTGAACTCTAATTCCATTGGTTTAGGTTCTGGAGTAGCTTCAAAGTTCTTGAGAACTTTAGACGGATTCAATACTTCTTCTTTGGCTAACTCTTCATACTTTGCGTGTTGGAATTCCTTCAAGAATTTTACGTCCCTCGTAGCTTCTATTTTCTTTTCAAGTGGGACCCAAACTCTGTAAGCCTTACACTGATCTGAATAGCCAACGAATATTCCTTTTCTTCCTCGTGCATTGAATTTTCCCTTTCCTGGTCGGTTATCAAGAATGATTACTTCACAACCAAAAGGTCTCAAGTACGACAGAATTGGAACCCCGGATTCGGATTCAGCGACCCCAAAAACATATAGATATGCCGGTGTAGTCCGCCGGGCAGAACACTTTTTTTTGTGTGCCGGTGTAATTACATCCTTTATGTCATGGGCTCTTGGTCTAAAAAGTGCTTTTCACAAACTGCATGTCTATATTTTAAAATGATGTCATCTCTTGGTATAGCCTGTTGCCACAGTTTAATTTTTTGTGGTCTTCTGGCACAAGAAAATAATGACACTTTTCCGAATTGCTGTCATAGCCTGACGTACAGTCCGGAGCTACACATTTTAATTCCATGATTTTGCACTAATTATTCTCACAAACCTTCAATAACACCATAAATAATTCACTTCACTTGACTTAATTGTCAATTTTATCCATTTCTCTCGTAGAAATCACTTTCAATAGGATAATTACCGTTTTTGCTGATTTCGCCAATACATGACAATGCAAAAACAAGCTAACCTGCTCGGAACGCCATCTGTTGGATTTATTTAAACTAAGATACCCCTCCGGATGCTAAGAGAACAGAAATAGCGGGGGCAATGCATAGGGCTGGTAGGAACGTACATAGGGTCCTATACAGTATACAGGAACCTATGTAGGATCCTATGTCATTTCCTGTAGGTGGAACCTATAGGTGAAACATATAGGATCCTCTGTAGGCTCCTATATAGAAACACATATAGGAATTTTTAGTAGGATGGACTTGCAAGTTGAAAATATGATCTAATAATTGAGACGTGCAGAGTTGAGAGGGTCATCTGTGTACAACTGTACATGCAACTGTCCCTGTGGTCATCGACGTACACAGTTATATGAAATAAAGGAAAACGTATTTCACAGTTTAATCAGAAAATTTTGGTTTGATTGGTTACCATCATTCGAAGATTACGTGTGAATTCTCAAAAATTGACCGAATTTTTTTCTAAAAATGCAGTATTTTTCGAACGTGCGTATTTATTCGGGATTTTCCTCTTTTTTCGACGTTGGAATTCTTCCTCTTTCAATTGATTTTCAAAAAATTGTAATGTAGAAAAATAATAAAATGGCTGCTGATTTTTTTTTAGAAATAGATGGTAATATATCGACTCCTGCATTCTATAATACTCCACGACACGTTTGATCGCTGTATAACTGCAGGTCCTATGCTTATACACAGGACCTGAAGGTATACAGTGACCAAACGCGACGTGGAGGCCGTATGAAATGGCGAAGTATATCGATATACTACATATCTCTTGAGTTTCGTTCTTAGCAAACTACTGCTTCAACATGAAAAACAATTTTTCCCCCATTTTTCTCAGAAACCAAAAAAAAAGGCACAAAAAAATGTCCAGATAAAAGTTTACACATCTGAAAAAGTTCTAAGAAAAATAGCTCCTTCTCTTTTGTGATTTTTCCCGGCCTCAGAAATGGTTAAACCCTCATAAAACTGATAGGATGCCTTCCTTATATAATAATACGAACCTTAAAATAACAACAGAGACACATAATTTATGATACTTGCCATTCAGTATTACAGAATAGCGCTTTTTGCCTTTTTATAAAAAGTGGATGCCCTAGCCCCACCTTGAGGAGTAAAGATGAAGATACTTTGGATTGCAACAACTACACAGTTACTTATAACTAAATTAAATGTTTTAACTTCTCGATATGCAAAACTGATAAGAATTGATATATTGAAAACATTGATAACTAATTATATTTCCTTCGTGTAATTTATTGACAAAACTCTAAAGACATGCCCCGCTTAGCCCCGTCTTACGGAACATTGTAATATTTGATTATCCCGGTATTTTCTAGCTCCAGAAATTTACATGTGCTCTTGCGATGACACGGGAGTTCTAGGATATGGATATTCAGTAGATTGGTGGAGTTTAGGAGTTTTGGCATGGGAAACCCTTGCAGGAGCACGACCTTATCCTCTTCATGCAGCTACAACTCATAGAGAAGCACTGGAAATTCTTCAGGATGAAAGGCATTCTCCAAAGCACTGGAGTTCTTCAATGCAAGAATTACTCGATCGTCTTTTAACTTTAGCTCCTGATGCACGAGTATCGACTCTCAAAGAATTCAAGTATATTTCTATCATGAGGGAATTGGATTTCGACATGGTGTTGAGCAAAAAAGTAAAGCCTCCTTTTACACCTCCAAAGGATCACTTGAATTGTGACCCTACTCACGAACTTGAGGAGATGATTATTGAGGAGAGACCACTCCATAAGAAAAAGAAACGTCTGGCCAAACAAAGGCGAGTATTCAATATTATAATTCCAAAATTATTTTCGACGCACATGCTCTAATAAAATTCATCCCATTTAAAGTTCATTTTTAAATTACATTATGCATACATGAGACAGTTTTCTTAGTTCAATGAGTGGTTTACCATTTTTATTTGAGTTTAAATTAGGGTGGTCCAAACAATGCCAACTTTGAAAAGTGCAATGTGTTTGTAGAAATTCTTTTTCCTTTTCGAAAAAAAGGAAATCCATAAACAAATTTAATCCAATCGGATGAAATCGTGCACTCTCTCATCGAGGTCAAAGGTTTAACTTTGAATATCTTAGTTGCCTTCGTGCTTAAGAAAAAATGTTTAGGACAATATTAGCCTAATTAGTTTTGTCTAATTTAATGGTAGATATCATAGCGCAAAAGGAGCTCAAGAAAGGGGAAATATGGTATTTGATGACAAAAAAGAGGAAATATGAAACAATTATTTTTACATGTAGAAAAGAGGAACAATCTTTTTAAAAAATTATGTATTTCTGAATAATATTAAATGATTTTTTAAATGATTCCTGCCATTCAAGAATTTTCTTTTCAAAATTGGATATACTTAGGGGCTGTTGAAAAACTAAGTCATCAATGGTTCACGGAGAAAATTTGTTCATTAAAATTTACCCAATTAGCTCGGTAAATTGAAGACATTACTGCATTTAGATAAAGATTACAATTACAGTCGAACTCGGATTTAACGTCGGTTTTGGGGCTGTCCTTGGACCTGACCTACCCTAACTAAACCGGATTTTCACTTGACTTAGTCCGTGGCTATGATGGAAAACCGGGTTCTTTTTAACCCGAGAACAAGTTTGAAACAAAAAAATAATATAACTATGTATAATATAAGTCTATAGCTATAAAGTAAATTTGGACTTCTTCAAATTGAAAATTGGAGTTTTCATCACCCTCCAAGTTTTTTTATCACGTTCAAACGTGCGCCTCGAACGAAAAAATTCCCTCTTCGTTTTCTCGGAACCTAATAATATTTTGTAATCAAGCGTTTTTATCCAAAGAATTTGGTTGCTTGTACGAAAATGCAACCGCGGATGCGCATACTCCTGAAGTCCCAGTTTTCAATATGGCTGATATCAGCTATAAGCCAGAAAAAGCAACGTATTGTCATTTTAATCTGTGATGTTTTTTTAGTAGTTTTGAATAAAATGAAGTTTTATTTTGTCCGGTGATACCGTGACAGTGATTCTCCTCGATTGGACTTTAGAATTGAGGATTAGGAACCTATAATTTCTTTATTTTGTTATACAAAATAAAACCAAATATTTTTTGTTTAAAAAGAAATAGATGAAGGGAGAATGATTTGATTCAGAAAAATACATTTGATTTGAGGATAAATCTTTTGTTTAATCACAATTTCGTCTATAATCACGGATTATCCTGATGAATTTTAATTGTGATTAATTAAACAAATTCTTTTCAAATTGAACGAATGAGATATTTTATTATAGGGTAGGATGGGGCGAGATGGACATAGGGGGTAAGATGAGCCACTCAATTTTTTCGTAGGCTATCATTTATTTTGTAACTGTTCTTCGTATTAATGTCAGGAAGAACGTTATCAACTTCTTTTTAGAAAAATTTCGTCTAATGTTGAATAAATGTCGAAAAAACCAAAGTAAAAGTGATATGAGCCAAGCGCACTACTTTTTTATTTTATTTTCGAATTCCGCATATACTATTTTATTTACTTTTATCTTGGTAAAATTATAATTAAAAACAAAATAATTTAGTTGGCTCCACCAAACGTTTTTGTCGTTTCTATAGAAACGAAAACATATGTATGGGATAACGAAACTTTTGTTCGCCCAACCAACGATTTTTCTCAGTGTAGTATTTTGCAGTTCGCACCCTTCAGTGTACCTCGCAGACAGTTTGAGTTTAGCATCCGATGTACGTAATGGTATCTAACCGAGAAGTAGGTGCAAGTAAATCAGGAAGAGAGCTGCCAGCGAAGGTGGCGGTACAAGTGGGTAGAAAATAGGGGTTGGGGTAGCTCGTACACGTGTCGTGCAACCGAGATACCAGTGTCGGATACTATACGCTACAGCACGAGTGGGAACGGGTACGCGAGGAAAATGTTGGGATGGGGCACGTTGGTAGGTGGCCAGGTCAGGGGTGGCGCTACAAGTGGT
Organism: Andricus grossulariae; assembly: GCA_011634705.1. NCBI lineage: Eukaryota > Metazoa > Arthropoda > Insecta > Hymenoptera > Cynipidae > Andricus > Andricus grossulariae. The sequence continues at coordinate 52,017,558 of JAABKJ010075445.1, forward strand.
GATAAACGAGGCCGAATTCTCGTTATTATCCATTAGGGAAGGCAAAACAACGCCGTAGAAACCCGTATCCCGCCCGTACCGTTTCTGGAATGGAAAGATCTGCTCTGGGATTCACAAAATTGAAACAGTCAAAGTCGTTTAAAAAATAAGTGTTGCCTCTGAGGGACGACTCATAAAATATAGAGAGCCATCTTGCTCTTTTTCTTCGCTCATTATTTCTCATATTAAAAATAGTCTGCCTTTTTATAATTATAGCATAAGAAACATTCGGAAAAGAAGATAATTATTTATTTGTCGCTAAGTTCGAGTCGTTTTTAGGGTTTCGTAGGTACCAATCGTAAGCCACCCTTTAGAAACAAACCATTCCCTCTTCTTCTTGCATAATAATATTAAATAAGTTTTGAATAATGGTTAAAATTGGGTGCAATATTACTGATAAATTTGCACCTTTTTTCATTGTAGATTTAATATTGTCTGTAACAGTAACAATAAATTTGGAACAGGTTAGTGAGAAGCTGCGCAGGTAACACCATGATCTGACAATCACGTCACAATCACGGAATGAAGCTGATGCAAAGTATCATTAGTGACATTTACCTCACGACACAGGAAACAAGTTCTTTTCGGACGAAGAAAATCATTTAAGATATTGACATCAGTAATGCGTTCTCTGATTACCACGTCACATATCTGTCATGGTTGCTTTTTATATTTTTATTGACATAACTTCATAACAATTTTATTCATTTTTTCAGTTTTCCATCTAAAAGTATTATTTTTTATTGCTGCGATACAAGTTGTCCAGTTCCAAATTTTTATTTAAACAAATCACGGGGGGCTACTCACTACGAAATCTGCAAATATTAAAACTGTGAATACGGCAATTTGTATTGAATTCTTATAGAGATTTCCAAGATTTCGTTGAGATTGTCGGCAGTTCCGAGATTTCCAACGCTGCTCGTGATCAGAACTCACCTGGGATTCTATAGAATCGGCAAAACTCAGCGCAGCAATCTAAATATTTCTTAGTGAGTGGCCCCTCAAAAAATCATGAGGGGAAGTACACTACCGACAGAAAGTTTGGGTACATTTAATTTGACCGCTTGAAAATTCATACTTCACTTTAAAGACGAATATTTGTGCAGAAACTGAATCTGACCTTGTAAGTAGAATCACTTGAAAGGTTAGAAAATTTCGAGGCGAATCAGCCTATGTTGAAATTAATTCAATGAACAAATAAAAAAATATATAGTTTCAAAGTTGAACGTTTTTTTTAAATTAAGAGTTTGAAATCTTGAGTTCAACTTTTTACCAAATCTAGAAAAGTGTTTCTAAAAATTTGGATAAATCATGGAATCAATAACAAATCCTACTCTTTAAATCTAAATTAAGAGCACGATTAAATATTATATAATTAATATATATTAATATAATAATTAAATATTATATAATTGAAAAAATTATTTTTTACGATGATATTGACAAAATAGTGCCACTTTCTTCAAAGCGAGCGCTTTTGATTGTTGATTACAGTAAAGAACCCGAAGTGAAAACTGTATAACCAAACAGCAATTTCGTGAGCATAATTCAATTATCAAGCCGTGTTTATAACTTGATTCTTTTTTCTGATTTATAGCATGGCTCGACGCCCCCCCCCCCCCGGGCCTCTACTATTTGTACAGGGATGGGACTTGCATACAACCTTAGAGTTGCATATGCCAGTATCTAAAGTACCTCATCTCGAAAGTGCGCATGCGCAGCTTTTTCACCAGTGCCTAAAGTATGCCATCTTCAAAAATCGTTTCGCATACAGTCTGCTCAAATAAGGTCTTTTAGGTACCATTTAGAAGCATGAAAATGTCAACTTTTGAGGTGGTTGTTGCAAAATGAAATTAACACTATAAAAATATTTGTTTCCCTTATTGTCTGGATAGTCTAACCTGGCCCAGACCTGGCGTTGATCTGCTTCTCATTACACTGCAGTCCCGCTTTTCCCGTTCCCGATATACCAGACAAGGTAGTGCAAGGGGGCGAGAGAGAGGCGCTGCGTGGTCAGCGGAGCAACTCCGCAACAACGCAGAGGTGTATGAAAAAAGCAGGCAATACCCGCGGCGGTTAATCGCGTCGTCTGTTTTAGTCATATTCAGTCAGTTGTAAGAATTTCGCAGAACAGTCATTTTCAGTCAGTTCATAAAATGTCACCGAAAAATATGAGGAAGCGTTAAACGTTCGCTCATCAATATGAGCTTATTGAAGGAGTGAGACGGAGTGAAAGCAGGTGCCACAAAAAAGTCTATTTTACAGAATAATGTTATTGCTCAGAATACGTACAATGATGTGATAGCTCGTGAATCTGAGTTAAGGAATATGCGAAGTGAAAAATTATGAATATTCAAAGAAAAAATCTTTGACAACGAGTGATAATGTGGTAACAGCAAAATTTTGATTCACATTTCAAAAAAAAAATTTAGCTTACCATTGTTTCAGACAAATTGAATGCATATCATTCATAAAGTAGAAAAGTTTCTTTTGAGGTTATGTTTGGAGTATTAAACCTTCTTCAAAGATATAATTCTTCTTAAAATAATATAATTCTAAAAATTTTTAAAGTTCATTGATTGATTCTGTAATTCAGAGTATTGAAAATGATAACGTCGATTTATATTTTTGGAATTGAATCTGAATCTTTGAACTGTATAATTTATAAGATCTAGAAATTCTGAATTTTGCAGTTTATCTACATTTGATTTAAATTTGTTTAATTGGAAAGTGTTAGTACCTTACATTTTATACGTGTAAATTATTGAGCATTTGAATACAAAAATTTTGAAATCAAAAACTTAAACTTCAATTTAAAAAGTTTAAAGTTCGAGAGTTCCACTTTAAGTGATTTAATTTGTAGTTTATTTTTTATTCATTAAAGTGGAAAAATGTTTAGCTTCCGAGTTGGAGTTTTTTAATTTTATTGACCGTGAGAAATGTTTGCGAACCGAGAAAAAACGGGAAATGTCCGTGAATTTTTATCTTCGAATAAAATGGATGCCCTGAATGGAATGGTTCACACGGCCCTGATTGTTTACGGTTAAGAGAGTCCCGATTTACCGTCAGGGCCATTGAGAGAACCCCCGATACGGTTGGTAAAGCGGGACTCTAGTGTACATACAAATTTCTAAGTGTCAATAAGCCAAATTTAATACAACATCTTCGAAAAATTGTCAGGCTGTTGAAAATTACTCAACATTAGAAATTAGCACTATACAATTTTTTTCTTTTTCTTAACGCCTTGGCAGTCTAGTCTGGCCCAGATCTGGTGCTGGTCAACCTTTATGAACATAAGAATTGCTAATTGCCAATCATCAAGCTTTTATTACTTCACTCATATCAATTTCTTTTTTACAAAAATTACTGGAATAATATTCCTATAAATTTGAATAAATTTTATCAAAATATAGGATACACTACTTTAAAAGAATACGAAGTAATTATAGTGTTTCTAGTAAAAGTGTCATCCTCTTTTGTAGTTGGAAATTAATTGTAATATTCTGTATTAGTGGTAGCGGGCGCGGTTTTTTAAACTTAGTTTATTAGGGTTTCGATTCTACGTGCTTAATGATACGTGTTCAATGATTTTATTGTAATTTAAATATTTGTTGTTAATCAGATTTTTTCCGTTAGTTATTGGCCTATAATTTTGAACATCAGGGTTAGAGAAGAAAATAAAATATTGTTTAGTCATTTATTTATTATTTATATATTATTTAATATTCGTTTAATATACACTATGTACTATGTACTTAGTTATTATTTCTTTACTTAACTCTGACTAGAGTGTCTAAATAGCGGCTGACCAGGCGCTAACTAGCACCTGGCTAGACCGTCTAGACGCAGACTTTATCAAAGTGCTACAGTGCTGGCGAGCCCCCCTAGCAGAAAAATCTTCTGCCATTCTATTGTCGGATCTGGCCAGATCTATATAAAAAATTTTTTTTTTATTATTGTCTTGACAGTCTAGTCTAGCCCAGATCTGGCGCTGGTCAGGCTCCCACAACATACAAATTTCTGAGTATCAATCAGCCCAATTTTTTCCACCATTTTCGAAAAGTTTTCACGTGTTATCCAATTCCTCAACATATGAAATTACCACTATACAATTTTTTTTGCTTATTGTCTTGATAGTCTAATCTGACCCAGATCTGACGCCGGCGAGCTTTCTAGAAGATGAAAATTGCTAAGTGACAATCATCTATCTTTTTTTAATGCATATCAGAAAAATGTACAGAATAAGCAAAAGATAAAACAATGTATATTCTCGACAGAGAGAAATAGAGTAAAACTCTTTTATAATGTCAGCTAGTTGTAAAGTGGCCCTGTACCAAGGGTTTCTGCTGAATAAGGTTACAATAATTAATAAGCAATCGCGGACAATTGTCCGGGGATTGTCCCGAAGGAATAACCCCAAAGCGGAGGCATAACAACCGTGCTGAAAACTGAATAGCACCAGGGTGGGGTGTCTTAAATGGTGACTCTGGGATACCAGACGACCTCTCGGAGTATGCAGCCTTATCCTTGCATGATATGATACCAGAATGGCCCCTGAACGAAAAGGTTACATGGCGCGACTGCATACTCTGTGGTGTGAGAAACACCCAGAGCTCTCGCATTTAGAAAGAGTTGCACACAGTGCGAAAAACATGTATGCGATGAATATTCGTCATCAATAGTATTATGTTCCGATTGCACTGAATAAATGTAAAATTATTTATTTTCAACATGCAAACTACTATTAAATCATTGATTTTCAACTTGAAAATTATTACAATTATTTATTTATTAACCTGCATTACTTAATTCTCATATTTATCAATAATAAAACTCATTTCGAAATAAATAAGTCACTTTTTATCTGTTGGGTACCCGGTTGCCCCCTGCGGCTACCTTTTTTCAACAGCTGAATTTTCACATACAAATTTTTTAGTTCATACATGTAACATAACCAATAGCTTCTAAAGAGGCCAAATCGTGAGGATCCGGTATCTCAGCCCGTTAAAAATTGGTTTCAAAAAATAATCAATAAAATTGTGACGCGGTGGGTACCCGGGTACCCGGTTGCCTACATAAGGGTTGAATGGAATTTCCAGGGTACTTTCTTTTGCTGAAAATTCTACATTTTTATTTTGAATTCAAATTATTAACCACAATCCGAAGCCTGTTGAGAGAGGTTAGTATTGTTATAGCCTAATTGGCTATCTCTTTTGTGTTCAGCTCAAGGGTCTTTAATCTCCTGCGAATTTTATCCATGTATGTTTTGTTGCCTCTAATTCTTTCAGATAAACCTTAAATATAAAGTAGATTAAGAGTTTTATCACTAGCGTTTCGCATTAACGTTAATGTATTACACTAAGCTACAACATTATATAAAATTCGTGTTTATTCGATTCTTACGGGCCGTTAAAAAAATACGTCACTCTTTTTCCTGACATTTTTGACCCCCCTCCCCCCGACGTAACGCTTTTTCTTTAGTAAATATGTGTAAGTTTAACATTGGCGTAACGCTCGAGGTGACCCTCTCACCCCCCTAAAGACGTTACGTATTTTTGGAACAGCCCCTAATCGTATTTCTTAATGTTTCGGAGATATTCAAGATTTAATGTTCAATATCACATAAAAATGAAAAAATCATATTTCGCACGTGCATAAATGTGAAAAAAGACATAAGGCTATTTTCAGAAACATGCATCACGGTTTAATTTCAGCCCTATTAGAAACCTTTAGCATTCCTGGTTTGTTTGATGCAAGGTTTCAGAAACAGCCAAAAATGTTTTTTTTTCCACTTTTTAAACCTGGTTATCTGAAAAACTCGAAAAGGAAGAACATTTTTGCTCTCAGATTCGTATTCTGCAACAACAAAAAATTCCTTGATAATTTATATCGTGGTCCATGAAATATAGAAACTGCTCCATACGTAGAATTTATCGACGGTTAGTATCCAGAACTGTTTCTGCTTCTTTTGCGTAACCTACATGTAATAGAATAAATCATTGACTTTCTCCTCAACTGAAGAAACTAATCTGCGTTTCTTGTTAAAGAGACTGAATTTATTCAATTCTAATAAGATCATTAAGGGAATTGAGTGAATTTGAGGATAAGTCAATGAACACTTCAGCGATTTCCTTAAGAATAAAAGTATTCAAAGTTAATTCATTCAGGAGTCAATATTCTACAAAGTTATCGTTTACTTTTAGAATAATGAAAATTAAAGAGACGAAACCAACCTGATGTTACGCAATCCCTTTTGTGAACAAAGTCGTTCACGTTCGCGACATTGTTCACGATCCTTGCGACTCTTGGCGCATCCTCTCTGTATAGACGACTTTTCTTACTGGCACACAGTGGGCCCCTGATGAAAATATATTTTTACAATAAAATACAATAAATTAGAATATAGTAAAATAATTCACAAATTTTAATTTTTTGTACAAATTTATTATTACATATAAAATTTTGTAAAAGTATCCGTATTCTTGCACAAACGGGTAGTTTTTATTAGTTATTTTTTAATTTTCAATCGTGTTTTCAGAATTTTAGGCAAGTAAAGAAAAATTCCATACAAACTGGAAGTTTTTGCTACAATTTATATACCTTTACAAACTTTTGCGAAATTGCAAATAAAATTTCTATTATTTAATCTTTTTCATTCTTCTTGCATGAAATATTCTATTTTATTAGAGAAATGGTGCTATAAACTCAAATATTGAAAATTTACACGTGAAAGAAAAATTATGCAGAAAACATTATTGCTAGCTAAATAATTGAAGATTGTCTAGTACAATTTTAACACTTGCAATAATAATTGAAATACTGAAAGCATGAACATTTTATTTCCTGGTAGATAAAGCATTATTCCATCAATGTTTACATCAAGCTGTAATTATGAAAATCAAACTTAATTTCAGTCAGAAAAATTTTAAATTTAGAAAATAGCAGAGGTTTCACCATCAAGGCATCAGCAGCCAAGAATGTAGTTAGTAAAGCAGATATTCTTTCTTATTTTGCAGCCGTCCCCTACATCGTCCTTATATGTGTATGAACCAGTAGTTCCCTCAGCATCCGGAGGAACAATAGTGGAGAAACCAATCCAACAGGCAGCGCCCCAATCAGCTAGTCTGGCTTTTGCATTGAATTGCATTGAAAAAAGCAAAAATAATTGAAATCACGTCGTTTAATATTAATAAAATGTAACTTTGAGGTGCATCTTGAAAATATTTAGAATTTTATATAACAGAGTTTGAAAAATTGTAAGTTGTTAAAATTATTAATGTACCTGATAAATAAAATAAATAATATTTATGACCTTAATGACAAAAAGAGTTTTAAAAAAATATTTGTATGCAATATGAATATATTAATAATTAAAATATGTAAAACTACAGATTAAACTACATATTAAGGAATCTTCAAACCCTCATGAACAATTAAAAGTTTTTGAGGAAATATTTTTAAAAGTATTGGTAATGGCGATTGAAATGTTTTGAGGAAATAATTTGATAAAAAGTCATTGATAAGACTGATATATTATAAATTATATTGAATATGTTATATGAAATTTTAAGTATATATAAACTAAAGGTTAACAACCACCGCAGGGTCCCACCGGGAGCAACTGTCATCCAAAAAAATGACATCGGCTCCCAGTAACAACCGTTATTTCCCTTCTATCAATTGCAAGTTTAAGGTCAGAAGTTACTTTAAGTGAAGCTGTAAGTGTACTATGTCTAGCACGGAACCCAGATTGCATTGGGTCCATTAAATTGTTCTTTTCAATGTGTGCAGTAAATTGCTGATGGACAATGCGTTCGAAAAGTTTAGACAAAGCACATAGTATGGATATAGGACGGAAGTCTTTGGGAGACGTAGGGTTAGATATTTTGGGAACAGAGCGAATAATCGCCTCTTTCCAGGCATCAGGAAATATTCCAACCTGCAGAGATGCATTGTAGATGTGCAAGAGAATAGGGCCAATGACTGGTAAAGCAAGGCAAATCATTTTAGTTGAAATGCCATCAGATCCTTGAGCATTTGATTTTACCTCGAAGAATTTTTTAATTAGTGTTTCTTGTGATCTGTCAGAAGAGAATAATTTATTATCATCAAAAGTAGAGAGAACTGAGGACGGGGAAGGAGTGCTGTTTGCAATGAGTGTAGATTTTGTAGTAAAAGCAGTTAACAGGTCTGCAGGAGAAAAATTGTTATCAGGAGCCAAGTGTTTAGAAGGAATAAGTCCAAGCCGTCTTAAGAGAAGCCAGATGTTTTGATTTTTATTCCTGTATTTGATAGAATTTTAATTATATTGATCGTATGAAGCCCGGGTTTTGGTTTGTACTAAGTTTTTCAATTTACGAAATTCGGCTTGAATAATACTAATTTTTGTTCTTTTAGCTAATCTACGTTTTTTCTCACTTTCTTTTATTAAGTCTTTGATATAAGAAGTGATCCAAGGAGTGGACTTCTTATTTGCTTTAAGGGTATGGAGAGGCGTAAATTTGTCAAATGCCGAAGATAAAAATGTAGTTAGAGAAATCACCTTTCTATTTATGTCCTTTTCAGTATAAATGCTATTCCAGTACGATGCGAGTAAAGACACCACGAGGCTACTGTAAAAGATTTATTAGATTAGTCGTATGACTCGGGCCAAAATATTGATATAAATCAGGATCTAGCCAGACATCATTGTATAATTTAAGAATCTATGTGAAGCACCTAAAGGCTCTGGAAGAGTACGCTAAATGTAGATTAAGCTATTCGAATGCCACGCGCCGAAAGATCAATATGTAACATTGAACAGGTCATAACTTGCCACGCATCTCCTAGCTTCTGTGGACCAGTGGAAGGTCATTCAGACGAGCTGTATTCAATACACCGAACTTCCGAATAGAAATGTGTTAGATCCAAGGATTTCCACGATGATTTACGAGTTTTGAGCATGATATAACCTGGACCCCATCGAGGGACCCTTCAATTCAGTACAGTTTATTTCAACACGCCGCTTCAGCTCACATCAATGTCGCAGTACAAGCTCATCGTTCGGATCCCTCCCAGTCAGTTAATCTGGTGATCCCCAAATCATCACCGGGCTTAGTAACGTGTGCCAACCTCCGTCGAGGAAATCTCTACTTGAGTAGTGGAGTTAAAGTTAATCGAAATTCCTAGTGACTACCTCAATATTACCTGTAAGTACCTGGCTTCATAACATAACTTATTTATTCTTCGCATCTAATAAATTCGAATCTAGACCCTTTTTGAGGTAATGGACCATAAAGAAGGAAGGAGTACCAACACCCAAAGTCATCCAGAATGCAAATGTTCGTGAGTGCGCTCTAGCCTCTTACGATTAAAATAACAATCTCAACTTTAAATCACTAAGAATAACAGTTGAAGTTTTCAAATCATTTCATTATTTATTTTATTTGAACATTTATGCAGGCCCGGCGAAACACGTTGAGTCCAGGTGGGTAGTTTTTCAAATGGAAGAAGGGGTTAATAAAGGGGTTAAGAAAGTTTAATAGATTTAATTCTCACAGGAATAATTAGAACTGAACTTTTTGTATATCTCGACACTATTGTTATATTCGCTGATAGCGTAGAGTAACACGAAAGAAAATTTAATAATCTAGCACAACGTCTTAGGAACGCGAATTTACGATTTCAACCCGACAAATGAGAATTCTTGCGACCTGAAGTGAGTTATTTAGGACACATAATTGATAAGGACGGAGTACGTTCAGACCCAAGGAAAGAAGGAGCCGTAAAAGAATTCCCAATCCCAAAAACACATGAAAATATCAAACAATTTCTAGGGTTAGCGGGATATTATAGCAAATTTATAGATGGATTCGCAAATATTGCCCAACCTGTACATCAACTTCTGAAAAAGGAAGTACCCGTTCAATGGACAGAAAAACAACAAATAGCATTTGATATTTTGAAAACAAACATATGCGAAGAACCACTTCTACGGCGACCAGATTTTTCTCCACCCTTCTTGGTCACAACCGATGCCTCAGCAGTTACAGTAGAAGGTATCTCATCACTAGGAAAAATAGGGAAAGATAAACCAATAACATACCTTTCACGCAGCCTGAATGGCACCGAAAAGAAATACGACACTCATGAAAAAGAGGCTCTTGCAATAGTTTTTAGTGTAACTCAACTTCGCTACTATTTATACGGAAGTAAATTCACCCTAGTGATAGACAGTAAACAGTTAGTTTGGTTCCAAAATTCTAAAGACCCTTGTTCGGGAGTCTCTTGCTGGAGACTAAAACTCGCAAAATACGAATACGATGTTATTTATGAGGCAGGAAAAATGAACGTCGACGCAGACGCCCTGTCAAGAAATCCAATCCCTAACGGAAAAAATTATTCTAAAATTCAGGAAATTGACACATTCATGACTACTCAAGAAAAAATTGCAAAAACAAATCAAGAACCTGCTCAATCTGAAACAACGCTTATAAAACAACGCGTATAAATTCATATTAATTATTCTTTTTATTTAATTTTTTCTGTTCATTATTGCTAAATTTGGAATATTATTGTATTTAGGTTTTTTAAAAACCTTTTGAAAAAGGTACGCAATTGTACCGGAACGTAAAGGATGGAGAAAGGAGTTTTTTTAAATTAATAAATTCTGAGTTGGAAAGATGTTTTTTGGCTCATTTTTAATTAGATCAATCTAAAATATCTATACCTTAAACCTATATACCTATCTACCCTTCACCTATATACCTATCCACACATCACTATTTTCCAACCGAGCAATTCACGCCTATCCCGAAATGGAAACGGCTTAATAATATAATAATAATAATAATACATATAATATTTTTTGACTAATATATCTATTCATTTTATGGTTGACAATTTATCTTTTTTAGTTAAAAATTCACGTATTTTGTTGAAAATTGGTCTTTTTTGGTAGAAATTAATCTTCTTGGTTTAAAATAATATTTTTTGTTGAAAATTCAACTATTACAGTTGAAGATTCATCATTTTAGTTGAAAATTTACATTTTTTGCTTAAAATTCAACTACATTCCAGTTGAAGATTTATCATTGTGTTTGAAAATTAATCTTCTAGTATAAAAAATTATTTTTTTAATTTTTTTTGTGGAAAATTAATGTGTTTAAACTGAAAATTAAACTATTCCATTTTTGGTTGAAAACTGATATTTTTTAGTTCAAAATTCAACTATTTGGTTAAAAGTTGATCTTTTTAAGTTGAAAATTCGACTATTTGGTTAAGAATTCATGTATATTGTTGAAACATCAACCATTTGTTTGAAAATTCATCTGTCTTGTTGAAAATGCAGTATTTTTACTTGAAAAGTTAGGAATTCGAATCGGTTTACAATGCTCGAATTGAATCTAATTTAGTGCCCAAATTAATTTCACCTAAATATGCACTGGATTTTGAGTATAAGAAATAAAGATAAAAATTTGTGTTTGATTATTCAAATTCATGAACTTTTGGGACAAATTCAGAAAATTATTAATTATTTTTTTAGTATCATTTAATTATTTAATTAATCGACGGTGCTAATATATTTAATTAATCGGTGGTGCTAATATATTTAAGAATAAATATTTTGATATAAATATTGTAATATTTTAATGGCTCCGTTCTATGAAAAATTATACCTGGAAAAAACCTGGAATTGTCAGGCAATTTTTTTCAGGATTTGAGTAGACATCCATTACACACATACACACACACACACACACACACACACACACAAGAAGTCCAATATAAGGCCAGTTTCGGAGGTTTGCCTCGCACTGGCCGTTACACTAAATCAGTCGTTGGAAACGTAAATAGTCAGGGCCGTGTGAACCATTTCTGATGGATTTTTCTCCCGCTTACTGCTCCCCTGTACTGCCCGATTTTATAGCTCTGCTACTGGTGGCGACGCATTGTTAGCACTGTCTGTGCGCTGAAAAAATGCGTGGGCCAGCAATTCTAGGAAGAACTAAATCAGTCGGCCTTATATTGGACTTCTTATGTGGGTGTGAGTGTGAGGAAATTTCAATTTGGGTTTAAGAATTGTTTTTTAAAAATGTGTTATATAAAATTGTATTTTCAGGTGGATAGAGTTATTTTCTGTGTTTTCCTCGAAAGTGATAAGGATACCTACACAGCACTTCTACAGAAATATTTTTGGCTTGAGTAGATGGTAAAGCAACATTCCAGAGTTAAAATCTGTGATTAAGTTTTATTGAATGTAGATGTGGACCTATTTATTGTGCTTCATTTATTCAAAAATGAATATATGATCTATACTTTTTTATAAATCATTCGGATTTTTGTGTATATTTAATACCCCTTGTTCCGAAAAATGTTTGCAGACTTTTTCAATTTCAAATGTTAATAATTAGAATGGTAGTTTTTTACGTTTAGAGTACATATTTTTATTTAGTTTTTAATTTCCTAAACGTGAAAAATTTTAGGGCATATTCGGACGATAAATCAGAAATTAATTTCTTTAAATTGAAACTTAATTTTTGCAGGATGTGTTTCTTTACAAAAGGCATGGAGAATAGACATAAAGAGACCAAAGTCCTATACATTGGCTTCAACAAAAACGAGTATTTTCCTGTTGTATGTATACATAACGCATCGAAATGCCAGATCTTCTGGATCGCGGCGCTAGTGTAGCACACGTATCGATGGCCGCCGTCATGGCCGTGTAAATATAACCTCAAGGCTCGAACAAAAATACAAGATTCCTTAATCGTTTAAACAATTTATCGAGCCATGTAAAAATTTTGATATTAACGTGAAAATTTGATATCAGTTCTGTGATATGTAAGTCTACAAGATTTAAAACTGGTAAGTTATATACTTATTGTTGATTCGTTTACTGCGATTCGTTTGTGCAATAAATTCTAAAAAATTATTATAATTATATAAATCTGCTTTTATGTAAATAAAAATATATCCATCTATGCAAATCACATTCATATCACAGTGATAAATAATGTAAAATGTCAACATAGGCAGCTGCCATTTTAATACGCGTGCCACACTAACGCCATACTGCATACTCGGGAAGTATTGTAACCATTTTCATACGACAAAAATGTGCTTATTTTCGGTTACATTGCTTTAAGTCTCCTTATGTCTATATTCTCCACGACAAAAGGTGTACAAATATTGAAGAGATATCAAGGATTAAAAGCAAATATTTTTAATTATCTACATATTGAAAATATTAAAATTTACAGTTATGTATTCGAGTGGGAACGCATCAATTTCAAATTGTTGATAAACTTCTTGAAAAAGTGAAACAAGTGACCAAATTGGGAAAAAGTAATTTTTTTCCTTACAAAAGAAATCAATTAATTTAGATAAGTAGATAGTTGCGAAACAAAATGTCCAAACAAATATTTTAGTCTTAAATGCAAAATATCAGTTTATCTTGAAAACTATTAATAATTAAGAAATGGGTTTGGCAATAAAAATCTCTGATTTGTCTGTTTAGGGAGTCAAATCTTTTGAAGTATCGAGGTAATTTAGAAGAAAAAGTTTAGTTATATATATAATTATATTTGAGGAGAAAAAATGTATGTTTTTTCATTATAAGTGTAACGTTTTTGTTTTAATTTGAAAATACGAGAGATGATGAGATGATGTACTTTAGACACTAGCATAGGTAACTTTAAACACTGGTGTTGATATTTCTTGAAATAAATTTAGATTTGCCGAACGCTCCAAGGGAGATAGAGTCAATTGTCCAAAACGAGAAGTGCCAAATTTTTTGGAACTACGATTTTCGGGCAGCAGTCTCCGTTGCACACTCGAGGGCTGACATTGTTCTCCAAGACTGAGAAACGAAATATATTCGTGATCGAATTCTCGGCTCCTTCTGAATACAACATCACTGCCAAGGAGAAGGAAAAGGAGGAAAGGATCAATACCTTAAAAGGGAGTTGCAACGACTGTCCCCAAAATATTCGGTACGAGTAATTGTCCTTGTGATAGGTGTTCTCGGAGGTGCGAAACTATCCCTGGTTCGTAACCTTAAAGTCATACCCGCGTGCCAAAAATATGCCACGGCACTTGCGAGATGGATGCACAAAGCTTTAATCATCGGGTCGCTTCGTGTCCTCAAAACACACCAGAGTTTCGCCGTCCTTTCGTTGTGATTTCGTCGTGTCCTGTGATTTCTAAATGACATACTGTCTAATTTATAAGTTTTGAGCGAAACATGGGCACTGTAGATAACTTTACTACCTTCAGACAAGCAGCGAAAGCCAGAGATAGGTAACATTTTCGAAAAACCACCCTTAAACTGACATCGATCGGAATTTACTTACAGGGTGTTCGTAATTTTTGTCCATCCCCTACTTAGCGAGGTCGAACAATTTTTTTTCAGTTATCAAGTTTCTTTGCACCAAGTAATTAAAAAAATAACTTATTGACTAGAAGGATGATGCCTTAACATCCCCATGAAAACACATTCACAGTGACACCTATCTTAATCGCAGGGAAACTAATATGAATTCACTTGGAGGGGTGTTATAAATATTTTCCATTCCCTATTTATCCAAATCGAAAAAATTTTCATCAATCAAGTTCTTTAAATCCAGTAATTTTGTTATCAACTCTGTGACCAACGGAATTATGTTCCAACTTCGTTTCCCTCCGAGGGTAGTTTTTGGGGGATATTGGAACATGATCCTCTTTGTTATTAAGTTTATCCAGAAATTAAATCGGGGAAGGACCAAATTTCTAACACTGATCCAATTAAATTAATATCGGTGTAACTCTAAAGGGTCATGTTTTTGTTTGACCAAAAAATCATTGGTTCCAAACATCTTGATGGATGCAAAAAAAAGTTTGTTTTCCCTCAGTTGGGGATGGAGAAAAATGTATTAAGACCCCTGCAAGTAAATTCAGATCGATACAATTTTCAGGGTGAATTTCCGAAGAATTTGGAACGTCATTTCGGTGGTCAAACAGTTGATCCAAAAATCATTGGGCTTAAAGAACTTGATTACTTACACCCATGAAGTCAAATTCTAATCTGACTCACGCACGCACGTCTGAATGTACCGCACTCCTGATTGGTCCAGCTTAAATAGTTTATAACTCAACAACTGTAACTTCAACCAATTTTCGAAAAAGGAACTTTTGATTTCTTTTTTGTATGCAGCTATAGGACAAGAGAACGGGATGTGGATCGGATTTAAGAAACAATGTGCTTGAAAATACAATTACAATCAAAACTCAAAGAAAATTATTGGTTGATCCTGTACGAGAAATACAAATTGCCGAATTAAAAAAAAATGTAGCAGTTTGGGGACATTTTTTGTTAAGGTATGATTTTGATCCACATTTGGACCCAAGGTCCAAATGCGGATCAGTCTCAGAAAAGGTTAAAACCTAGCTTATCATCAAACAGTGAATCTTCAAAAATAAAATTAGGCAATAAAAATAATGAAGAATTTTGTTTGTAAATTATATTGTTGGTGATCCGGTATTGGGCCCGGGCCCTAATGCGGATCACTATGTGTTTCACGCTGAAATTTCATAACAAATATAACCTTATACAATTTTAATGTGAATATAATACTAAATATTAACAAATAATAATCTATTTATAAACTTATTGTAAATAAAAAAAATAATTTAATGCAAAATATTTGTGGTGAATGTAAAATTTCAGAAATCTTATACACTCGAACCTGGATTCAATACAGTTCGGGCTTTGCCTGCAATTGGCCTCGAAGCTATTTCCAGAGCCTTCGAACGAAACAGTCCATAAACAGTCATGGACCTCGAGGTCCGAGGACCTCCACTCTCAGCCCGAACCCGCCTCGGCAGCGCTTCTCGGAATTATTAAATCTGAGTAAAGTAAATCCAGGTCCGAGTGTATTTTCATGTTTCATAAATCTTTATTACCATATTATGCAATTTTATACTTATTAGTGAACATGTTAAAATGATCGACCGTTTTTGAGCTGCATATTAAACAAATCGTCGCTATAATAAAACAGATTTTAATTGGTTAAAAGTTGTTTTGTTTTAAAACCTTAGTCATATTTACTTTTCAAAATAAATATTTGTCCAAAAGACTATTATTTATATACATTTTACTGAAAAAGTTCAAAATTCAATCCGTACAGCTTCGTACAATGGATAATTTACAGATTTCGTAAGCGTCATCTTGACGGAAATGCATCTCAAGACAGAATTTCGTGTTCTAATTAATTATAATAACAAAAATAAATCAACAATATTTGTTTAACATGATCAAGTAACTTTGTCCTTAACATTCGAAATTTTTTTCAAGTAAATAAACTTTTTTCATAGCTATTTAAAAAAATAACTAGAGCGTCAAACGCGCACTCCGCGCGCGACCAATTTATTTATACGTAATTATTTTATTTTGAAATGAAGTTCAATAAAATACAATGAAACTAATTTTTACTTCAATAATGTTGATTTGTACACGGCTTCGCATGAATACCGTCTCACGATGCAGAATAAATAATTGTGCAACTGTAAACATTTTCGTGCAGCTTTGGACAAAAACCTATCAAATGTCGGCGCTTACAAATTTTCTTAGAAATACATAGTAAATGATCTCGATTCGAGAAGAGTCCAGATATCAAGCCATTTCGAGCGCGCATCAAAGACTTTGGATACTAAGGGCCCAAGTGGAGAGCCACACATAACAATTTTGTGAGGCTCTCCACGTGGGGTGATCGCTAGAGAGATTGATCAGCGGGGTACGCTGACTGAAATGCAACATCCATCAATTATTTAAATATCAAATAATGAAGAAATTAAAAAGCGGTTCGGATTAATAACATATGTTCACCTGTAATATAAGCTCCACTTTAAAAAATACGCATATCAAAATCACATTTCAATAATAATTTATAGGGCATTCAAGTCAAAGCGAGACACCATACCCCACTCTCCCCTAAAACATTTTCAGGACAACACGAGATATGCTTTGCCATTTAGTACTTACTGTTAGTGATTTTCACTCTACTAATTCGTAATCCAAACTCTAGTATGAAAGTGTTTTTGCTTGGGATTATTTACTTTATTTGTATCATTTCTTGAAAAATAGTATATGTCCCAAGTACATATTTTCAATATCCAATAGTTTCACCAGACAATTTGAAAGAATATCAAGGATTTCAACCAAGACATATTTCAGAAAATGTATAAGATTAATTAAAACATGATTATATTCAGGTAAATTTCTTTAATCCGAATTTAAAGCATCATATCTGTGTCGCTATACAAATTTTAACAGTTGTATACCGTAAAATTTTCGGAATTGGCCTTTGTTTTCGTGATAACATAAGTCTTGAGACATCCAAACAATCGTTCAAAAGAGAAAAAAAGTTAATTAATTTACTAATTCGCTTCCTGAAATACACTAAAAGGTAAGAAACTGTATTTGTAATTTACAATAAAAAGTAATGTCCCTTTACCTTAAATCGCTTAAATCTCTTCTTTTTTTAAATCTTGATTGGCATGGATTTTTCGGATAAGTTGATTAAGAATATTTAAATTATGAGTGTTATTATCATGGAGTAAGATAAATTAAAATAAAATTTCAAAGGGTTTTAGGATATTTCTAAGGTATTTGACAGGATTTAACTTATTTAATTGAATATCCAGAGACTTTCAGGTATTTCAAGGAATTTTAACAAGATTTAGAACATTTTATAGAACCTCCAATTATTCCAAAGGATTCATTGCATTTCTAAATATTTTAAAGATTTCAAGCTATTTTAGCAGATTACAGAGAATCGCAAGATTTTACGAAAATTTCAAGGAGCTTCAAAGTGTTTTGTGGGATTTCCGAAGATTTTAAAATTAGTTTAAAGGATTTCTAGAAAACTTCAAAATTAAAGAAAATAAAATGCAATTTCAAGGGATTTTAGGGTATTGTCAAGATAATTGACAGGATTTAAAGGATTTTATTGAATATCCAGAGACTTTCAGGGATTTCAAATAATTTTAACAATATTTAGGATATTTTGTAGGACCTCCAATTATTCGAAAAGATTCAACGCATTTCTAAATATTTTAAAGTAGAAAGGTATTTAGGCGTATACTTTAAACAATGAATACTACAAATAATAGAGTAGCCTCGAGATGGATTGAAACTTTGGTTGACGAAACGCATGCATCCGGAAAAGTTTCAGGCCATGAATGGAGACTGGGTGTTTGGTATGCTAAGGGATGAATGATGTTAAAGAAAGACATTTACGAGAAACAATGCACGTACGGAAGCTACATATTTTATGTGTACCAGAAACAAAGAAAAAAGGATGCGACAGTAGAATAATAGAAAATCGTAAGTTAAAGCACGGACTCGAAATGTGGTCAATGGTAGATAGCAAATCACATGCTTGCTAAAAGGGTTCGGTCTAATAATGAATGAGAGAGCAAAACTGCCTGTCAAGAGGTGTACATTTGTATCTCCTAGCTTGTTGTGGGTTGGAATGAAAGTAGGAATCCGAAGATTATTTATCATAGCGTGCTACGCCCCAATTGATGGTGATTCGAGCGAAGTAAAAGACGCCTTCTGGGACACTTTAAATAGTTTAAATGATACATAGGCACTTGCGATCACGGGGAAAAAAATCATTCTACTAGGAGACATAAATGGATGGGCTAGAGCCCAACGCGAGGTCACGGAAAGGGTAGTAGGTGATTTTCGAGATCCATAAACAAATGGTAATGGAGACAGTTTGGTTAGCTTATATGCTTAAAAAAGGGCTTATTTATTACAAATAGTTGGTTTAAGCCAGTAGTATGGTCCTAAAAAAAAGTGACCTGGCGGTACTTTCATAGAAACTTTGACTTTACGATGGAAACTTCGAGAATAAGCTGGAGACTTAATCATTTATAAATGAAGCAACAAATATTTACAAAATTTTGAGTATATGTGATGCTGGGGTATAAAGCTTTCTCGTTCATCAAGTTGATGATCATCCTTCACAAACTGAACTTTCCCAGCAGGTACATGCCATCAAATGTCTATTGATTACTGTTCATAAACAGACCAAAATTACGAAATTAAGAAAATAATAATTTTACAATGTGCGATTTGAAAATAACATAGGATTCAAAATAGAAAATTCTGAAAAAACTATAGAAGCAAGGGGTTTTTATGAGCTATACTTTTAAGATTTGAAAGAATAGATTTTTTTTAATTGTTAGAGCAGAGTGGAGGAAAAGCGAAATGGGCTTTACCTAGTTGTCATTCCCAATTATTAATTAAAAATTATTAATCCTCATCATCAGGTCTCTTATAGTAAGAGGAAGAAAAAACAAAATGGACTTTAAGCCAGTTGTCATAATCATTACACAACAACCACCTCAACTTTAACCACGTTTTTTTGGCAAAATGAAATTGGTTTCTTCGTGTGGAAATAGCCCGGGCTAGCCCTGGCACAACAAGGTTGCTGGTCGGGGGCTGGCCCGATTATTTTATGTGTTTTATGTGTTTTTTTTTTAAGAATCTAGCCGTGCGCTGGTCGAAGACTGGCCATGCAAATTTTTTGTCAAAACCACAGTCAGGGGCTAGCCGGGCTCTGGTCGGGCAAATCTTATGATCAAACGCTCAGACGGTAGCAGGCCGAGCGTTTATTAGACAAATGTTATGTATAAATGCTAAGCCGGATGATGGTAGCAGAGGAACACTTTCTTTAAAGCGAGCGCTTTTGATTGTTGATTACAGTAAAGAACCCGAAGTGAAAACTGTATAACCAAACAGCAATTTCGTGACTACAGCCTCAGCCAACTCACGCACTTTCATTCTCCTATCGTCCAATATCATTCCATGGATTTTATCGACGATTTCTAGCGTGATGACCTCTTTTGGGAGACCTGAACGTTCGTCGTCACTTGTGCTGGTACGACCACAACGAAACTCAGTAAGCGACTTCTTAACCATTCAAATTGATGGTGCAGAGTTCCCATAGTATTTATCAAGCCTTTCCATGGTTTCAGTGATGGGTTTTTACGCAAAAAATAATGCTTAATCAGCGCACGAAATTCACTTTTTTCTATTTTCGTTAACATTCGCGAGGTTCTCTCCTTTCAATGGCTATCAAACACAAAATTAATGACCCAGCTTGCTCAAAATTTAACAGTAGTCTATTCATAGATGGCGTTGACGGGATCAGTGTCGCATTTAAAGTTGCTGCGCAAAAGAATTAAAAAAGACACTGACTTATCAAACAGCCCTCGTAGTTCATTAATATTTACACTGACTTTTGCTGGTGTTTATATAATTAATTATTAACAAATTCTGATATTATGAATAATCCACTAGTAATTATAATGAATAATACAGTTTTAAAAATTGTTCTTCTTTAAGTAGTAATTAATTATTGGCCAACATCAAACGACTGAGTGGATCTTTATTTAAACTCAGTGGGCCGTTCCTTTTACTAGACTGAAAAATTTCGCGCTTTCAATCCCGAGCGTAATTTAAATCTACGAATAAAATAAAATGTTTACGAACAGCCTGTCGGGAAGAATCTTGGCAAAAGCACACAGGCTTGTACCCTGAACCAATTTTAACTGAAAAGTGCATGATTAATTTTCTACCCTGAAAATGATTCTTGGACACTTTTTCTCAGTATTTATTTACTGAATTAAAAAAATCTTTTGCATCCTTTTTGAAAATAATTCGATATTCATAATTTGATAGTCTATATATGTGGTGATTTTTTCCGTAAGAAATGAGTCATAAGTGGACTTTCATCAGCTGCAACCCTTCAGTTTTGCATCTAAATAAAGTTCCTAATCGATCAATATCACGTGATCTTCCAATCCTTTTTGAATGTTTGAAAATAGTTGAAAAAGTATAT
Source organism: Andricus grossulariae (assembly GCA_011634705.1). Lineage (NCBI taxonomy): Eukaryota > Metazoa > Arthropoda > Insecta > Hymenoptera > Cynipidae > Andricus > Andricus grossulariae. Next base: position 52,038,467 of record JAABKJ010075445.1, read on the forward strand.
TTCCTCAAATTGGTACGTTTCTAGTGCATTCTGCATATAAATTATCGAGAGCAAAAATTCCATTTCTATCACAAATTTTATTTGTGATCAATAGTCTGCCTTTTCTATTTTATAATTTCTATCATAAATAATTCAGAAGTTATGACCTCTCTTCAAGTGATTTTTTGGTAAAGAATTTTTCAATCTTTTAATTTTCTTGAAATATCTTCTTACCTTGGATATTATGAATTATAGTCGACTAAATTATCTACAAATGTAAAAGACTTGATTCTAGCATACACACACAGAACAAAAGCTAGGCTTACTTTTGCTGCGTATAATTTTTTTTAGTACTTACTTGAATGGTTGCCGGGGCAACTTCATGTAATTGTACTTTATTTATCAACTCAATTTAAATCTTTTTTGACTAAAAAATTTTGCGTTTCAGATGCGGGTCAATATCTGACTAAAATGAGCCCACTTTTTTATGTGCAGACCGAAAGTTAGTAGTGCTGAATTCCGATATGAGAATTGTAAAAATACATATATTTCGGCCGGTCTCGGTCGTTTTCGAAACATATTTTGAAGCCAGCTTCTTGTGCATTCATTTGTTTACAAACATATTATCCAATACCAATCCATTTAAGATACAACTTATAAAATGGAAAGCGATTCGACAGAGCAGATTCTACTTACTGGAGAGACATCAAAGAAGAGATCAGCATCAACAATTTTTTTTTTTAATTTGAATAGCACGAAATATACAAGACTAAAATTTTTAATTAGTTTCATATTTTAACAAATTCTGATAAAGCAAACTTTGTCCATTTTCTAATTTAATTTAACTATGAACTAAAAAAAATTGAATTCAAGTACTATTTATAATATGAACAATTTAATACATAACTTTATTAAAAAATTCAAAAATGAACCATTTATAAAGTAGCATTCAATTTTAATTCGCGTTCATAGCTCAGGCCTTTTGAAACTCTACAATTTAATTTAGAAATTGAGCAACTCTCCACGGAAAAAAGTGGATCGTTAGACGAACTCTCTAAACCATTAGCGCTAACTATTTTAAATTGAAGCGCAGCTTTTCGTCGGTGAATTTTGTTAAAATTACTATTTTGTGTTCAGGTAAGTTTAACTGACTTTTTAAAAGAGTAGGATGACGCAATGCACCACTTGGTCACCGTCACACTCAGCGATATAAAGAGTTACTATTCGTGTAGTAAGCCTTACTTCTGTATCGAGTAACTTTGCCGATTTCGCATTGTAGCGCATATATGTATATATGCACTGTACGCATTCTACACGCGATTTATAAATTAGAAAAGAAAAAAAATTATTTTATATATGATTACTGCACTTAATTTACGATTATTCGAATGCAATTACACACACATATGATCGCACGCTCAAACGCTTTGAAAAATCGCCCCTGCTGGGGAATCGAACCCTACCTCCTAACTACCTAAAACCTGTCCTAAAACCTAAATCTAGCGCAAGCATTAGCCAAGAGAGCTACGGAACCGCTAAGATTTTATAGAAATATAATAATATATTATAATAAGAAATATAATATGTGTCGTGCTCAGTTTTGTCAGTATTTTTTGATACATATTATATACTAATAGGTAGGTTTAAAAATGTTAACATATAATTTATACAATTAATTCATTTCTTGCAAAAGATATCTATGTAATATTTTGTAACAAGCTTAGGAAAAATATTTTGCTTAGAAGTATTAACTCACAAATAAAATATATTATTTTAGTAATTTATATGTATTATTATGAAGTGATTTAAATTTAAAATTTTAAAAAGTACATATTTTGTGTTATGGAAAATTAGAAGTTAAAAAACTGTTTTCGAAGGAAATTTGACCTCGCTGAAGTTTGCAACGTTTACAAAAAACGAATTTACAAAAAAAATTTTTTGCTCGAGACCTAAAATTTAAAGAATTTCTCGCACTAGTGTTACATTTCCGGTGTTAAAAAGGGAGCTTCTATTCAAAAAATTCAAGTTAACCGTCAAAAAAGTCTCAAGAATGAAGGCCAAGGTCAAAGTCAAGGTCACTAACGTATACCTACCTGCAAACCCTACAACTTTTGTCTCAATCTTTTTAGCATCAAACGCTTTCCTGAAAAATTATTGAGGTGCGACTTTAAAAATATAACTCTCTTTATAATATAAATACCTACGTTTATAGATGTGATTGTGGCCTGCTCCATAGTTCAAACCATGATTGTTACGGTGACATATAGCGCATAAGTTCAACCAGCAATAACCTATTGCGCACGTCTACAGACCACCATAACCCACCGCGCAAGTCTACAGCACATCATGATTCACTGCGCATGCCTACGACCTACGAAGGATTACTGTGCATATAGATTTTGCATAACTGGAGCTAATCTCCTCAGGTATCTAGAGAGAAAAATGTCATACACTCTAAGAATTGGCCTTTTTCGAATTCACACATAGTGATATTTGAACCCCAATTACACCACGAAAACCTCATTTTTTACAGTTGTGGCCATTGAGACTTTTTATCACCATGACATGAACTACATTTTCCCTCAATTACAAACAAATTAGCCGAAACCCAATTTCTGTACAAATTCTGCGGGGTTCTTTAACTATTTGTTTGAAAATTCATGTATTTTAAAGTACATAAAAGCACGTTGAAAATTAGTCTTTATTGGTCGAATTTTTATCTCATTGGTAGCAATGTCATCTTCTTTGGTTAACAATAAAACTATTTGGATGAACATTTTTTTTTTTTTTGAGAATTCAACTATTTCTCTGAAAATTAAACTTTTTTGGATTGATTCAACTGTTTTTCGTTCAAAATGAAAATATTTTTTGTTCGAAGTATCAACCATTCTGTTTTTGGTTGAGAATTGATCTTTTTCGGTTGATAGCTGAACTTCTTTCATGAAAATTAATTTCTTTTGTTCAAGATTCATGATTTAAAATTATCAATTGCTACCAATTATCAAAAGCATATGTTTTTGCTTTACTTTTCTATTATTTTAGATAATACATATGGTAGAGAGGAGCAACCTCGACCGGTTAACATTCATGGCTCTAGAAAAAGTTGATAAGACGTGGAATTGATCCATTTTTTTTTTAAATTCGAGTCTCACATTATTGTATATCATATTTTTATTCACATTAATTATCTTAATAAGACAATGCTTTGTTATTTTAATTATTTCTAACAAGCTGTATTTCATTGTTTTTGCCCCACGTGTGGGGCAAGACTAACTTTGTTTTTTTTTATGAAATAGAGATATATTGGAATGTTAAAATTAGATTATTTGATAGTAAGAAGAATTACAATGATTAAGGAATAGCAATGATATTTCCAAAGTCGCTCTTGCCCCGCCGGTCTGTCTTACCCCTCTGTACCGTACTATAAAATACAAAAACTTTGTTTTAATGTTCGTTTAATATTTTAATATAAAATTTTCGTGACACCAAAAAATAATAATGTAGAGCGCGTGTTTCTTTTCTGGTTTAGGGCAAAATTGCCCGGTAAAACAATTTCAGGACTAACACAAAATTACTGCTTCATGAAGCGTGAAATCCCTATTAAATACCGAACACACAGGGTGTCTAAAAAGTCCCGGAACGGTTAAATATTTCCTCAGGTAAAATATTTTTCAAAAAAGTGAAGGTCATTACTGAAGTAAATTTCAACGAGGAATTCAATGGTGACCTTCATTTTGACCCTTAAGTTGACCTTATTGGCTTTTTGAAGGTCAACTTTTTTTAAAAATAGAAACCCCATTTTTACATCTGCAATTGATAGAGCGGAAAATTCTACGTTCAGATACGTACCCAAGTCATAGGTCAATTATAACGTTCAAGGTCAATTAGAGGTTATTTGAAAGAAACAAAGTTTTCCAAGAGGTCAGTGCAATTTCTGAAGTATTTTTCAACGAGGAATTCAATGGTGACCTTCATTTTGACCCTTAAGTTGACCTTCATGGCTTTTGTAAGGTCAACTTTGTTTTTTTTTTTAAAGAAACCCCCCTTTTTCACTTCTGCAATCGATAGAGTGGAAAATTCTACGTTCAGATACGTATCCAAGTCATAGGTCAGTTGTAACGTTCCAGGTCATTTGAAGGTTATTTGAAAGTAACAACGTTTTCCAAGAGGTCAGTGTAATTCCTGAAGTGAATTTCAACGAAAAATTCATTGGTGAGCTCTGTATTGATCTTTGCTACAGCGTTTTGAATATTGTAAAATCATAGTATAGGAAATTTTGCATTAAAAGTTCCAGGAGGTCTGGTGAGAGTTCTGTTCATCTTCAAAGATTTATATCGAAAAGTACTATACCGTTTTTCGATACCTAAGTCAATACCTAAGGCGATATCATAAGTCCTAAACCGTTTTTCTATCTCCATACGAATATTACGAATCGAAAGTAAATTTACGTATTACGAGTAAATACTTACTATCTTTCGCTAAAAGATTCTCATGGCGGAAGCTAAACTTTCGGAACGAGAGTGGGTATCTGTAATAATGATGCGTGGTTGGGGAGATCGAGTTCGATCTTATGATCAAGTTTGTTTGCTTTTTAATCGCACTTTTCGTAATAGAGAAGGGTTAAATCCTATCTCAAAATCAACAGCTGAAAGAACTGTAAGGCGCTTTATAAATCATGAATCTATCAAGGACCTTCAGAGAACTAGTCAGCCAAAATCTGCAGGATCTGAGGGGATGCAGATGGACATAGCCCAAGCATTGGTTGAAAACCCACACCTTAGTTTACGTCGAGCTAGTGATGAGCGTGACGTTGCTCCTGAGAAAGTGCGAAATATTTCAAAAAGCATTAATTTCCATCCTCACAAAGTTCATCTGGTACAAGAGCTCAATGAAGACGATCCTGATCGTTGGGTTAAATTTTGTGAAATTATGATGGACAGAATTGATAGAGATCCTCTTTTCTTGTACAATACAGTATTTTCAGATGAAGCTGACGTACACGTTACAGTTGCGTCGGGATTGGTTGCTTTAAGGAACCATGATCGTAGCTTCCGGAGCCTAAAACTTCTCTCATATACGTTACGCCCTCTGTAATAAAAGTGAGCAAGTGCAAAACAGCCTGCTATTTGTACCAAAAGCTGTGCAACCCATCGACAACAGGCGCTTTCCAGTTTTTAGCCCTCTTTAGGATGCGAGTTTTGTCAGAAGCTGAGATGCATAGCTTATTCATCCGAGGCAACCGTAAAACTCTGTCCTTTTCTAGACAGGGCGACGTTAATTTCTGATAACAAAGAGAACCTACAACCCCTCTACCTTCTCAAACTGCCTGCATCAAAGAATTTAAAGCTGCAGAAGTTGGAAGCTTCCAAAGCTGCAATCTCTACATCGAAGTCTCTTCAACGTTTGATATTCCCGTCAATAACACCAATTGGGGGCTGCGTTTCTGGGACCCCGCAGCTTGCCATGGTCTCTTCGGATGAGAACTTACAGTTGGTAACTTCGTATTTTATAAACAACAAAAAATAGTCTTGTTCTAAAAAAGGCTCATCCTTTTATTTCGCAGATCGAATTGACACATAATTTTCAATATTTTTCAGATCAGTGAATATTCGATTAGGGGCAGCGTTTTTAGGACCCCGCAGCTTGCCATGATCACTACAGATGGAAAATTACAGTTTGTAACTTCGAGAATTGTACAGAACAAACAATAATCTTGTTCTAAACAAGGCTTGATCCTTTATTTCGGAGATTGAATTGTCACATAATTTTTAACATCATTTAGTTGGGTAGATAACCGATTACAACAACAATTTTTAGAGTCAATTTTCTTATTTTTCGGAAGAACCGTAGAATTTGCATTAAATCAATTCAAAGTAGCAGGTATTACTATTCCCCAAACGTAGGAAGAAACTTATAAATATGAGTTTAAAACAAAAAAATGTCTAAATTGTACTTTTTGTAAATTGTAAATTGTAAACTGTAATTTGTAAATTGTACATTATTATTTTGATTTTAAAATTAAAGAGTTTAAAATTATTTATTTGGATGTTTTGAAATCAGAAGAGTGTTTTCTCAGGTGTGTAAATAATTATAATTTTTCAAGAAATAAATTGTGAACACGTTATTTTGAACAAAGAGACGTAGCCTATTCAACCGTTTCACAATATTACCCACTGATTAATTCAATAAAGTTGAAAATATTACAAGCAATTTGATGTTTTTTAAGATTATTCTCTTTCCATCTTGATAAACTTTTTTTCAATAATATATGCTACGGTGAATCAATTATTGAATTTTTACTGAGCAATTGATAGTTTTCCACTCTGGAATTATTATTTATATACACCTCTGAAATATATTCGCCTACAAAAGCATATTTCTTAATATTTTCCAGTGATATTAAATCATTTATGGAATCTTTTCATTATTTTTACGTTGTTCGAAATAGCAGATTTCGAAAATAGAAAAATTGATGAACTTGTTTTTTAAAAATTTGATAATCAGTTCAAACACATACATTTTCATGCTTGTATAACCATGAATATCAAGTTGTCATACTGATAAAGTTTGACGTTTCGTTCTACTGGTATCTTTATGAATGTCAAATGTTTAATTCGAATTACACATGCACTGGAAAAAACAAGGTTTCCAATTTATTGCGTATCATGAAAACATCGAGCTGTAGAAAAATTCTCATACTTCATAATTTTATTATTTAATTTGAATTTTAATTAATTTCATTTTGAATTACCTTGATTCATCTAGAAGAATCTCCAATTGTTAAAAATTGATTAAGGCAATGATTAATTATAATTACCCTTCTTTATACAAATATATAATTAGAAGTATAGTTTTCACCTTATAAAAAAATTTAATGTCTAATTTCTTTTTCATTCCAAATGTTCAATTAGTTTAGGAGAATTTTCTGGGAAAATATTAACTTCTTATTGAAATTTCTGTACCGATCTATAGAGCTCTGTCTCTTATAGTTGACGGTTATTTTAACTTTGAAATCTGTTAAAATACTCTGAGGAAAATGTTAAAATTTCTCTTCTTAATATTTTTATTCAATCTGTTCAAAATCCTCTTACAAATACTCCAACACAGTCTAATTCTTCGAAATTTTTCGAAATACTTTCATATTATGAAAATAAATTGAAAACTTGTTCAAATCATTATAAATAGCCTAAAATCATGAAAAATTCTTTCAAAACCTTGGAAATATTTTTGAGTATTTGCAATTCTTTGATATAATGTGAAATTGCTAAATTCTTGTAAACAAGTTTTTTGAAAAATTAATAAAATTATTACAAAAATTCCGCGGAAATCTATGAAATCCCTTCAAGACCTCAAAATGTCAAAATTTCTTCCAAATATTCTGTAGTCTTTTCAAGTTACCAAAATTAATTGAAAATTTCTTTCAATATTTTAAAAAAGAAATTCTAGAATCATCTGTGTGTGTGTGTGTGTGTGTGTGTGTGTGTGTGTGTGTGTGTGTGTGTGGTTCGCAAAAAACTTGTTTTTATTAAAACCGGGGCAACGGTTTTTATATGAAATCATATTTTCAATATATTCTTATATTCACAACAAATGCAAAGTACATCATTTATCTATACTTTTTTCATATTCGCAACAAATATATAGTTGAACAATATGAACATTTTTTTGCAATAATAAATGTGTCATTTTCTGATACAATGAAAAAAATGGCTAATGCATTTGTCCTCGCAACATCACAAATGCGTAAATCACTTTACGTCAAGTTCTCTCATTATGGTAGAATGTATTATATAATATTGGAAATTGTAAGATTAATAAATGTCTTTTAATCTTTAATCTTTGAGACCACTGTTTTTTAAGATTGAAAAATTCTATGGACGGACCTCCATAGTCCTAAAAAATAAGAACAATTTATTTTTATGACTTTTTTTGATAAAATAGAAATGTTCGGAGTTACAGCATTTTCAAAATCCAAAAAAAGAAACGAAAATTAACATTTTCAGCCAAACAACGCACGATACGAATATTAGAAATGCACCTTCCCTGTATCATTTTAAGAATCTCTTTTTCAAATATCTGTACAATACTCCTAATCCAACTATTGAAATTACTCACTGGTAAACTATAACTTCTACTTCTTGAATATTTCATCTTCGCATCTCTTTCTATCTTCAATAACTTTTGAAAATATTTATTTCTTATGCATAGAGTTTTTCATTCTTCATTTATACCTTAACAAGCACAGAGAGCGACTAATTAATGAATCACTCAATATTAATTACTACGGAATAATCTAGTACCTAATCTGAAACTCACTCTGAGGTCGACTCTGCTTATTTATTTATTATATTCAGTTTATAGATTAAATTATAAATTTAATCACGTATACTGCCGATCAGTGCTAACATATTTCTATTTCATAAAAAAACCACACGTGGGACAAGACCGACGAAATACAGCTTGCTGAAAATAATTAAATTATCTAATCATTGTTTTATCAAGATAATGAATGCATATTGAAATACGATATGCAATAATGTGGGACTCGAAATTTAAGAAAAATGCATAAATTCCGCGTCTTAATAACTTTGTATAGGAGCGATGAATGTTAACCGGTCGGTATTGCCCCTCTCTACCCTATATTTTCTTGAACTAAATAAGTGAGATTTTAGTCATTAATAGGCTCAAGCCTAAAAATCTATAACAAATTGTTATAAACATTATTTTCATCATACTTACAGTTGTCCAAAGAATCTGAAAAAATTAGTTAGGTACAACCATGTACCAGCGATGACATCACTTTTTTCTGATCTTCTACGAACAACATAGGCGATGCAAAAAAATATTATCAAATCAATGTTTATAAACAATATACTACAGAACTTCGTAAAATTGTATCATAAAATTTTCGAAAAATTTGTGGAAAATGTTTAAGATATTGGCAGTTAAATATAATATATATTCTTTTTCTCTGCTGTGTTCGTTGAAAAATAGGTTATTAATAAACACGTAAAAGCGTATATATTCATTTGAAAGATGTAAAAAAGATTAAAACTCACCAAAATGAATGTCTGAACTATCAGTCGCAAATGAGACCAAGAACAATAAAATATCTTTTATTGGTTTACAAATTAGAACCTTATTTGTTCAGCTGTGTACGAAAGATTTTCAAAGCTCGCATTGTCGACTCACGGGTCGTCAGCTGCTCGCTTCGCAAGTCTTCGTTTAAACAAATTAATTAACGTACTTACATTTTTAATTATGTTATATAGTTTATTATAATTTTTAATAATATTTTCGTAGAAGGCTATAAAATAATATTTGACATCCGCTTGAGTATATGGATTCACAAAAAGCTGTGTCTAGGTGTCCAGAATTCTGGACGAATAGCTCTCCCGTGTTGGAGCGACTATTCATCCAGATTACTGGACGTTGATTATGGAGTCATCTCATCTGATAGAAACGAAATTTGATATGCCTAGAAATTTGACAAGATTTTGGTTAATCTAAAAACTAAAATAATAATTTTGTATAGAGCAACTACTCAAGCGGGTCAGAATGAATATCACTTTCGTTTTTTGGAAATTGAAAGATCCGCTGTGGTCCACTGGTTAGGTAACTGCCTAGCCTGGAGATACTGCCATCGTGTGTTCAATTCACCGTATTTTTGTACATTTTTTTTTACATTTTGAATTTAAATTTGAATACAAATACTAAAAATGAAGAAAAAAAAGGTATTGTTTTCTCAATCCTCATAGAAGGATGTTTTTAATAATCTAAATATTCAAATTAACTTTTTACCATATTTCGAATAAATAAAAATAATAACTAAATCAAAAACAATAAATCAAAGTAAATATCCCACATAGCACACTTCCTGAAAAAAACCTGGTCTTTTCGTAGGACTTGGTCCAAGTGGCCGGGAGAGAAACCCCGGTCTGCCCTAGGTGTGGACCTATACTTAGACATAGGTTAAAATGTAGGTTCATGTCCGCCGCGAATTTTTGGTTTTAAGAAGATTGCATTAATTGTAAAAATTTTTTACGAATGATTTAGCATTTTCAATGAAAATAGTATTTATCAGTAATATAATCCAGTCTAAGTACTTTTTGAATTCTATTTTTTTTTTATTTGGTATTTTGAGACAGTACCGAATGATTATTAAATTTTGCTTAACAATCCCTAAAAAGCATGTGCCTATAAGTGCGGCTGAAGTAGAGTTAGAAAATTCTCGGTAACATAAATTTGGACAAGGTAACAAAGTAAGTTACCGAGAATTAAAATTAAAATTTATTCATTAAGTCCCTAGGGCTAAACAGCCCTCTGAGGAACAAATTTTACATATGTTATACAAAAAGGTGTGACAACTCTGGTCAAGCGACGATTATGTCGTTGGTAAAACAAAAAGATTTACATATAAATAAAGATAAAAGTAATATATCATATGATGAATATGAGTCATATATGCTGATATAAGCTAGTGGTTGGCAAAACGGATATCATTAGATAACTTAAGACTTGATTGTTAGATAACTGATATAAACTATGGATCGAATTGCAAAGATTTAATTGTTATAATATTAAGGCGTTATAATACTACGACGTTAAACGTCACTGAAAGTTAGATAAATTAACAATACACAATTCACCAGTGCGAAATTTCGAGAGTAGAATATTATCAATGCTAAATAAAAAGTTCAAGAATAGATTTTTAAAGTGATAAGGCGAAGGTACATTCCCAATTGATTCAGGTACCTTATTCCAAAGACGCGCTCCCCTCACCATAAAGGATCTTTGCAATATACAAGATTTGTGACGTGGAACTGTAAGAACCGTTTTTCTTACACAAAGCCTAGACTGAGCAGATAAAGTCACATTTCTATTTTCAAAGAGATCTGGAAGATATTGAGGGGTTTTGTTATAAAAGAGATTGTAAATTGGATTGCCCATAAAAAATTGTCCTCTCTTAGCCACATTAGGAAATCCCGCCCGTTGCCGATATAGTGTAATACTGTAATGTGTTCATATTACGGTACATTACAATAAGACTCTCCCATTTGATTGAATCCGCGAAAGTCATTTTTCACATAAAACCAATACCTTCTCATTGAGATGAGAATGTAAAAATATTTTTTGTTCGAAGTGTCAACTATTACATTTTTTATTGAAAAATAATCTTTTCAGACTGAAAATTCAACTCCTTGGTTGAAAGTTGAACTATTTGATTAAAAATTGATCTTTTTTAATTTCAAAATTCAAATATTTGTTCTAAAATTGTCGTAATTTGTTGAACATTTGTCTTTTTTGGTAGAAACGTAATGTTCTTGGTTCAAAATTGATCTTTTTGGATGAAAATGTAATTATTTGATTCATAATGTAATTATTTTGTTGAAAATTCGCCAATTTTGTTAAAAAATCATCCCTTTTGGAAATTGTTCTTGAAAATTCTATACTTTTATCTTCTCTTTTTTGAATTGATAATTATTAACCTCTTTGTTAAGCATTCACATTGTCGACTTTTAGTTCAGAATTTATTTCCTTGCTTGAAAATTGAACTATTTTGTTTAAAAATCGTTTTTTTTTTTTTTGTTGAAAATTAATTCTTTCAATTGAAAATTTAACTATTTCATTTTTGGTTGAAATTCTACCTTTATGAATTGAGAATTGAACAATTTTGTTAAAAATTCATTTATTTTGTTAGAAATTCGTTCTTTTTGGTAGAAAATCAATAGTCTTGCTTAAACATTTAACTATCTGATGAAAAAATGATGTATTTGTTGAAAATTCGCCTTTTTTGTTTAAATGTCACTGTTTTTTAGTTAAAATTAAAATCATTTTCAGTCGCAATATGAACTATTACATTTTTTTGTATTGAAAATTAATTTTTCCCTATTGAAAATTCAACCACTTGGTTGAAAATTACATATTGACAGTTTGTTCAGGTGTAAATACTGCTTTCAAAATCACCGATATCAAGTTGTAAATATTAATTTATGGTTTTGAAATAGAGTTAAAAAAATATTAACCTGTTCAAATTTTTTTAATCTGTGCATTTTTTTCTTAGATAGTTTGATATTTCTGAAAGTCTCGCCTAAAACCAGGCATAAATTGAAAAAAAATAATAATGGAGATCTACATTAAATCAAATATCCGGTTAAGCTCATTGAGGGTCAATATAAATATAAAAAATTGAATTGACGAAATTGGATTTTCACTTAATTTATTAACTAAATTGATTGAAAACTACTGTGATGGATTATCCTGTAAATTGTCTTTTTCAGCCACTGTATTTCCATCGGCTTGATTTTCTGAATTCTCCTCAGTCAGAACCTGCTCCCTGTATTCCGTCTGCTTCTGTATTTCATCTACTTCATTCGTACTGCCTAAAATTCTTGAAACTTTTCGTTCATTTGGTATTTTATATTCAAACTAAATTGAAAGATACGTTCGACAGTCATCGAGAACATTTCTCGTAATCCGAGACTGGAACAATCGAGTATGAACAAATAACATTCGATGGGCTCGTTTATAAAATGCTCTCCCCAATCGAGTAAAATATAACGAGAAACGAGAATTTAACGTGTCGGTATGCAACTCTATGAAGAAGGCACAGAAATGTTGCCGAAACGTTGTTGTAAACGCATTTGTATAATCAATGATCGTATGACCGATGATTTGAACTTGAAATTATATTTAATTTCAAAGTTGGATTAATTTATTCCGATGGACGATAAATGAAGACATCTTGTTATTGGTTAAACCTTCAACTATATTTTTGAATAATCTAGATTCGCTCGTTCGCCCTATCAAATCTTGTTCCGAGTAAGGAGTCTACCTAGGCATCAAGAAGGGACACCCAAGAACCTAAGATGGCACTTATTTCCAAGAGATAATTGTAGACTCTCTGAGCGAAATTTTAGGTATGAGAGAAAAACATGATGAGAAACCGCAGACATCATTACCACAGCCTCACTTAAATAACCTCGTGTAGCCGCACCTTGGATTCAAGGTTAAGGAAATTAACTTTTTACATTCTCATAATTTATGATTGAAAAAGTATTAGAATTTTCCGAAATTTCACACCACAGTTTTTCAACGGTTCTCCATGTTTTGAGACCCCCTAAAGCCGAAAATCAAGTTTTGGCGATGGCGTCTGTCTGTATGTCTGTCCGTCCGTAAACACGATAACTCGAAGAAATGAACGGATCAAATTGAGCTTTGGCACAGTTTTTTGGGTCCTAACAGAAAGAACGTATTCGTTAACCAGCATTCCTTTACCACCACAAATTATGACACCACAAATTTTAATAAGAAATAAAATTACAATTAGTTTCTAAATTAAATGTTATAGTAACGAAAATATGTCAATCAAGTGTGAGATACTTTTTTTTTCTCTCGCGACACTGTTGATTTAATCATGTTAGATTTTATTTTCTCTATTTTTTTTTTGCCCAAATCGCCGACAATTCTTTTTTCTTCTTATCGTCGTTTCTCTAATCTACTCATAACTTCTTCAATTATTTTAATTTTAATTATTCTAAAAATTATTTTTTACATGTGCAAGTTTCACCACCAATCATAATTGCGTCCTAGACTAACCCGTCATGGTGCATTTATAACTCTGTTCGTCCGACCGCGGTGCGGTGCAGGCAAAATTTTCATAAGAGTAAAAGAGATAAAGAGCGGAGAATTGGACGAAAAGTACTCTCTATCTCTTTTACACTTATGGACTTTTCTGCCTACACCGGTCGGACGGACAGAAGTGTAAATGCACCATCACAGCAATCATAGCTCATAGCTGCACAAGCATAGTGGCGCGTATTTTTTAGTATCACACGGAAAAAAGTGGATCGTTAAGGTGGAGTTCGAATGCTGCGGCCGATCCCAAGCTGGCTGCACGGCGGGATACCTGCAAATCCGGCCTTGTGGTCAAAGCCGCATGTTTGATTTCCAATACGACGACTGCACCCACTATATCAGTACAGTTTTATCGTCTGCGGTAGTAGGTTGTACGCCATAGCAGAAAGACTACAATTATTATTCAATTTCCTTGACGAGGAGGAAGATCTATTATTACTTTTATTACTAGAGTAAAAAACTATTTGCGATCGAGTATGTGCGAAGAAAGATTAAATTATATTGCAATTCTCTTCATCGAAGCTCCTTTTCTGCAAACAATAGACTATACAAATATCATTACGGAGTTTTCAGAAAAAAAAGTGCGACGAGTATTGTTGTAATCGGTATATTACGAATGTATTGTTAACATTATTTTATCAAATTAATAAAGTTATAATATAAGTATCTTTACAATTTTGTAGTTTCTTTACGTGTTCACGCAACCTTTTTTTTTACTTAGTGCATTGAATATTAGGAAAATTAGCATTGACAAAGGGCGGCCTTCCATTGGGTAGCCTGGGGCGGCGTCAAAGCTAAAGCCGGCCCTGCGTCTAGGATGAAATATGTAGAAAAAAATCACCAATACTTTTTTCTGTCTATCTATCATATGCATTAACTAGGATTGCTTCCATCGAATTTAAACATGACTGATCTACGGGAATTACATCGGAGATTCGGACCTGCTGTTTCTTTTGAAATCGAAGATTTAACCATGGATTTCTGATGAGGTTACTATGACTAGTGACGAAACGTCAAACTTAATTAAATTTCATTTGGTCTGGAAGTGTTGTTCATTTTCTTCTATATATTTCATCCCAGACGTTGAAACATTATTGAGGATTTTCAATCTTTCCTCTTTCTATCTATCATATGCATTAACTAGGATTGCATCCATCGAATTTAAACATGATTGATGTACAGGAATTACGTCGGAGATTCGGACCTGCTGTTTCTTCTGAAATCAAAGATTTAACCATGGATTTCTGATGAGGTTACTATGACTAGTGACGAAACGCCAAACTTTATTAAGTCTTATTTGGTCTGGAAGTGTTGTTCATTTTCTTCTATATATTTCATCCCATACGTTAAAACATTATTGAGGATTTTCAATCTTTCCTCTATCTATCTATCATATGCATTAACTAGGATTGCATTTATCGAATTTAAACATGACTGATCTATAGGAATTACGTCGGAGATTCGGACCTGCTGTTTCTTCTGAAATCAAAGATTTAAATAAAAATTAAAATATTAAATAATAATTAATAAATAATTTTCATTCAGGCATTTAAATAATTTTTACTTTACATTTTTTTCTTAATTTTCACTTTTATTTCTGAAAATTTGACTTATAATTAACCTTTTATAGTAATTTGAGTAAAAATTAAAACATATTTACATATAATTTTGAAAATTAAATTTAAATCATCATTTTATAACATCACAAACATTGACGGAAATTACGTAATTGGAATAGAGGTATTTTAAATATTAATAAACTGTTATTATACAAATTTTATACAATATTCAATTACATAACCTTAAAGAAAATAATCGATGTATGTACCTGATTGAAACAAATTAAAATTCAACCTTTATGTAATTTAATATTGTGAGAAAATTCATCAGCTAATAATTAATCTGTCAGTTCAAAAAAATAAGAAGCATTAAACTATTACTTTCATTAAAACATTCAAATAATTTTTACCTTCTATTTTTATGCACATTTGAATTATTAATAACCGTTTGAACTAATTCCAACAAAAATTAAAACTTATGTACACATAAATTGGAAAATTTGATTCAGATACTCATTTCACAACATCAAAAACATTTTAAAAATTATGAAACTGGAATAGGGGTATTTTAAATATGAATAAACTTCTATTACAAAAATTATAGTCAATATTAAATTACATAACCTTACAATAAATAATAGATTTATGTCACTTATTAGAGAAAAATTAAAATTCATTCTTTACGTAATTTATTATTGTGAAAAATTAATCAGCTAATAATTAATTAATCAGTTCACAAAACAAGAAGCATTGAACTATAATTTTTATTAAAACATTCAAATAATTTTTACTTTACTTATTTTTTTTTAAATTTTAACTTTCAGTTCTGAAAATTCAATTTATTAATAACCTTTCAAACTAATTCCAGAAAATTTAAGTTTTAATAAAACCAATTGATAATTAATTAATCATTTCACAAGATAAAAAGCATTGAACAATTATTTTCATTGAAAATTTCAAATAATTTTTGCATTATATATATTTTTTTTCGTTTGAAATTGCATTTTTATACATTTAATTTATTAATGACCTTCAAAAATAATTCCATAAAAAAAAATATATATGTACATATTAAATAATCAGTTCACAACATTAAAAGCAATAAACAGTTATTTTCTTTAAAACATTTGAATAACTTTTACGTTATATTTTTCTGAAAATTTCAATTATTAATAACCTTTTAAACTAATTCCACAGAAAAGTAAAATATATGTACATATAATAATGTAAGCAGAATTCAGATACTTATTTCACAACATGAAAAAAATATACAAAAATTATACAATTGGAATAAAGGTATTTTAAACATAAATAATCTTTTATTATAAAAATTATAGCTAATATTCAATTACACAGCCTTCAAGTAAATAATCAATTTATGTGCCATACCACATTCAGGAAAATCAAAATTTAATCTTTATGTAATTTAATATTCTGAAAAAAAATTAATCAGCTGATAATTAATTTATCAGTTCAAAACATAAAAAGCATTCAACTATAATTTTCATCCAGGCATTCAAGTAATTTTTACTTTACACTTTTTTTTTTATCTTCATTTTCATTTCTGAAAATTTGATTTATTAGTAACCTTTCATAGTAATTTGAGAAAAAATTAATACATATTTACATACAATTTTCAAAATTAAATTCAGATAATAATTTCTCAACATCACAAACATTGACAAAATATACATAATTGGAATAGAGGTATTTTAAATGTGAATAAACTTATAGTTTACAAATTATAGCCAAGAATCAATTATATAACTTTAAAGTATTTAGTTGCAGGTATTATTATTGTTTATTTAACTAGCATAAGATTTTTTCAAATTTTTTAATTAAACCTTGTAGTTTTCCTATAAATAATCCCTGATGAGGGGGTCTAAATTGGCCCCGAAACATGTTGGTTCCCTGGTAGTTACAGTTGTCGATGATTTGACCTTTAATTTTAAAAGGTCTGGGCGCAAATGTGGGGGGAATGCAAAGACCGAGCGCGAAGCGCGAGAACCAACAGTCGCGTGCCCTAGGCGCGCTCAAACTTGCGAGCCGCGCGTGAAGCGCGCGATGAGAATGTGCCCGCGCAGCGGGCAGATTTTTTCTCATGTATTTGGTGCGTGGTCCTTTTCAACTAAAAACATACATTTTAAACAAAGAATAGAATAGTTTAATTCTCGGTTAGAGGAGTAAGTTTTTAAAAAAATAAAATAAATTGTCAACCAAAAGAATGAATTTTTCAACCTAAAAGATGTAATGGCTATAAAAAAAATTTGACGAAAAATGGAATATATTAAAATTTTTAGTTAAAAAAATTAATTTTCAAAATTTTATTTAAAAAATTAATTTTTGATTTGAAAAATAATTTTCAACTAAAAAAATGAAAATTTCAACCAAGAAGATTATTTTCTACCAAAAAAGAATAATTTTTAAGAATATACATGAATTTTCCATCAACATTTTTTATTTTTGATGGAATTTTCAACCCAATAGTTGCATCTTCAACCGAAGAGGTTAATTTTCTATTAAAAAAAAAAACTTCGAACAAAATATATAAATTTATAACTAAAAGAGATCAGTTTTCAACAAAAAATAGATTACTAAAATTTCCAGGTTGAGAGTAGTAGTAGAGAGTAGAAGTATTAAAATTTTCAAGGAAACAAATGAATTCTCGACCGAGAAGATTAAATGTCTATAAAAAAATTTAAAAACAAAATTTAGTAGACTTTTTAGGTAACCAAAATTATTTTCAATAAAAAAACCAATTTTCCACCAAAACAAAGAATTGTAACTGGAAAAAATTTTCATTCATATTCAATTCACTGGAATTTTCTCGTTATAATAAGGAAACTTTTGTAAATCATGTACAAAGGTCTCAAATAATATAAGATTTTCTGTAAAATCTATAACAGAATGTTGGAAAATGAACCGAGTTCTTTTTCTAAAGAAAGGGTGATTAGTGCGCGCATAACACGCACAATGTTCTAGTATTTTTAAATAGTAGACCATGCAAAAGTTTAAAATATTGAAAATGAAATAATTCAAAGTTTTAAGGTTACAAAATTTCAAATAAAAAATTCTCCAATGTCTTCATTTACTTCCCACAAATTTATAAATCCGGTTATTAATAAAATGTGACAATAACAAATTTCGATGAAACGGGGACCAGATATTTTTTTTGCACGGCCCTTACGTACTTGTACTTTAACTTTATAGCCGAGATTTTTTTCTCGACATTCCAACTGTTAGGTTAGCCGTGAGGTTGAGTTTTTAGCGATAGAACGTGTTAAACGTAGCTCAGGTGGTTCGAAACACGTCACAGCCTTTTTCGATTTTTAATAGCGTTAATATCGTTAAAGCGTGCGACTATATCGTATGTAATGTATTGTAATTTAATGTAATTGTTTAAGTTAATTTGTGTATATGTACCAACAATGTACTTATGAATTGTATGATATGTGTAAGTATGTGTGTAGTAGTGGATCACCTTCCACATAATCTGTTTGTAGCAAGAATGTTTTTTTTTTTTGCTGGCGCACGAAATTTTACATGACTGGTTTGTACAATTTACATATTTAGAGGGATAGACTTTGTTTTCTTTCATTGAAACTGTACCTAACAGTTCGACTCATTTGACCTAACTGGTAGGTAATCGACATCTCATTTTACCCAACTGTCAGGTAATCTTTATTATCTATAGTTGTATTATTTCTTACTAAATCGCGAATTAAATTATAATGAATTTATATTAATAATTCATATTTTCACATCAAATATTACCCTGTTTCATTTTACATGACTAAAAGTGATATTTTAATATAATTCCGTAATGTCCTCCGTTTACCGAACTAAGTTCTATGTAAAAATTAACACACAAATATTCTTCGTGCACAGAATAGCTATTCACCATACATATACAAATCCAAAACATATACATATTAATATATGTTAGCTGTATAGGTATATTGTATATAGATATAACAAGCAAGCAGACAAAGTCATGCTTTCCTGAATTAGGGTGAAATAGCTTTTAGCTGAGATCGTCACCAGGTGTGGGCGGCCTGTGCGTATATAGCAAAACCCTTTTATTGAAATTGCTGAAACGCTCTCATATGCAGGAATTTCGCAACTCCTGACGAAACGCTTTCTTAATTTTTGTAATTATATCAGTGGCAAACCGCGTAATTGAATAACTTGGGAAAAATTGAGAAGATTGATCCTACCTGTATTAACTTCATTACGGAAGTTAAATTAGAGACTCTTATCATTTTATTTTAAATTATAGGGCGCGAGCTTCGATTATGCATTAATATGATGTAGTTTTTATTAAATATATAGAATTTTTATTAAATATATAGAAAGCCATAGAAACACAAGACCTTCCTTGCATGAGGAAATGCATGGACGTAAAGGAAGCTGAAGAGGTATGCCAGGACAGAAAAGAGTGGCAACAAATACTTTATAAGAAATGGTTGATGAAGAGTGTCAGTGGAGTGAATGACACCAGAAACGAAAGTCCTTGGATAATAATGGGCCCGAGTGGAGAGCTTTACATAATTACTTTGTCAAGCTCTTCGCTTGTGGTGCTTGCTAGAGAGATTGATTGACAGACAGGGTGGCATGAACCATTTCTGTTGGATTTGGACGCATGCTAACAGCAGACACAAGTAACGCGCTGAGATTACTGCCCTTATGCTGTTTGTCACGCTTGACTGATCACCGTCTCTCTATCGGTCCGCATCACCAAAATGCCGAGGACTGAAATTCTAGAAATATCATAAACTGAGGGTGCTTACATCAGGAGTTGAGTGTATACCCAATTTATATAAAGCTGAAATATTTCGTTTTTCACAAAATGATTATCTTAAATATTTTTTTTAATTAGGATCGAAAAAAAATCTATTTTATCATGAATAATTTTATGCAAAATGAGCATGAAAAAGATTCACAATTAAATCCACACATCACTACTTTACCACCGAGCAATTCACGCCTACCCCGAAAGGGAACCGGCTTAATGATATAATAATAATCGTTAGGCTTGAGACCACAAGAGCCCCTGACCTTGAAGCAATCCCG
Organism: Andricus grossulariae; assembly: GCA_011634705.1. NCBI lineage: Eukaryota > Metazoa > Arthropoda > Insecta > Hymenoptera > Cynipidae > Andricus > Andricus grossulariae. The sequence continues at coordinate 52,058,716 of JAABKJ010075445.1, forward strand.
TTGCGTCACCTTTGGCATTTACGACAATTCGCTCGGAGCTCGAAGGGGAGCTCAACCAATGAAATTTATGAGACTACATGGTCATCAGATTCCACTCATCTCGCAATGCTGGGCCACCCGGTCTTTGGCCAGCTTCACGTTTGGCTATTTCTTGTCTCCCCCCTGAGCGTCTCTTGACAGCCTATAATGCTCGGATAGTCAATCTCGTATCTGAAGTTGTTTACGTCGCAACTCTCTGGACCTTTCTACGCGTTAATAGTTTATAAAATTTTTCGATATTATGGCTGAACAAAAGAAAATAACTTTTATGTCAATGAGCGAAAAATACCTAGTTTTGCAAGAAATTGGAGTTCAGAAACAAAAAATCAATGGAATCTGCTAATAATGCTGAAGTAGAGACCGCTTTATTCAAATGGTTTATTCAAAAACGAGGCTCTGGTCAGTCCATTTCGGCAATTATAATACAGAGAAAAGATAGTTTTGTCAACGAACTGCAAAAGGGGCCAGCAACCTCTAAAGTAAATTATTAAAAATGTATGCATTCGAAGAAAAATACTGAATTTAACAATAATTTTAACCAGTTAACTGGTTGATGCATGATTTTTGAATTCAGCGAAGCAATGATACATAACCTCAAAAATGGCAGCTGTTGATATTATTGTCTACAGGAAGTATTTAAATTCCATTTATATTTATTTATATTTTTGTATCAGTTTGTTCCGTTTATTTTTTGTAATTGCTACAAAAAATATCCTAAGATGTAAAAGTCTTCGTAAAAGACTTCTTTATGAGAGACTTCAAGTCTACGCATTGTGGACACTAAGGTGCCGAGTTCAGAAACTACATACCTGAGTGTTGACATGATAAAAGGCATCCGATTCTGGGCCTCCCAGACCCGAGGCCGGCCCAGAATCGCGAGTTGAGTGTATATCCTATAAAGAGGTTGAGGCGTTGAGCTTAGGAATGGGAAGTGACCGAATTTGATGCCGACAGACCCTGTCATCTGACCGATTACATGAAATTTCACGGTGATCGGTGAAATCATTGAAATCGTTGAAATCATCTTATATATCGTTACTGAAATGCTTTATATTAAAAAATGGATACTTGAATATAGCAGATGTGATTTTTATACAGTTGTCAGGCCGCAAATGTGAAAATTAAGGAAGATAACTTAGAAATAAGTGATATTTTGTAAATCCTAACCTAAATATTTGATGAATTCCATGTAAGGCCCTCTATACGAAAAAGTGCAAAAAAGTGTTAAAAGGCGGAAAACTATGAATCGGTGCTGCACGTAATTAATTTAATGCAATAAATAAGTGTTAACTAAATAAATAAAGTAAGAAATGTACACAAATTATAGGGAGTTAAAGTGCATCCATTTTTAAAAGAAATATGCATGATTAATTTTATACTGTCTACATTAAACCAAGCTGAAAATTCCTGTCCAGGAACCTCGGAGAATCCTGCACATGTTTCTGTACAGGAAACTGCACACAAATCTGCACAGGTAATCTTGACGGTTCCTTTGCAGGAATTTGGCGAAGGAAACTGTAAATGATCCTGAAAAGGAACCTGCACCGACAAAGGAACCTTTAAATGATCCTGTACGGCTTGCTTTACAGGTTCCACTGCTAAGAAAATTGAGGCGCATGTTCCTGTACAGAAACGTGTATAGGATCCCTCACAGAATGACATCAAAGGAACCTTTGGAAGGATCCTGTACAGAAACACGTATAGGGTCCTTTGTAGAAAGCCATCGCGAAAACTCATGTCGCTTACAGCTATAAAGTTGCCTTTCTTTTATTCCTTTAAAGATCCAACTCACCATCGAGAGAGCCAAGCAATTAGCGAACCCTCGCGGATTAGTTCCTAAGCAGGTTCATGTATAGTATCCTGAACATGTTCCTGTACATGAACCCACACCTCAATTGACTCTGTGAAGGACCCTGTACAGGGCCATTCGAAGGTTACCTTGTATACAGGTTGTTTTGCAGGATCATGTAAAGTTTCCCTCGCCAAATTCCTGCACAGGAACCGTCAAGATTACCTGTACAGGTTCGTGTGCAGTTTCCTGTACAGGAACATGTGCTAGATCCTCCGAGGTTCCTGTACAGGAATTTTAAGGTGGGAAGTGATATACACATGTAGCAAATATATCCTGGATGTTATAATAAATAAACATATAATAAATTTATCCTCAAATTAATATATTAATTATCTGTCGAGACAGAATTTACCTATAAATTCAGCCTTTTTTAATTTTAATTATTTATTAGAAGCATTATAACTAAGTACTTCATAGATTATGTTAGCAGGAAACTGTACTTTTTTATATTCCAAACTTTTATTTGATATCTGCTGGCAAAATAAAACTTCTCACGTTTATTTTAACGTATCTGATTATTCATATTAATGAAAATACATCCAATTTTTGCGTAGTTAGAGGATTTCACCGATTTCATGCTGACCGTCAGGTGATGGTCAAATTTCATTAAATCGGTCAGATGACGGTCACCCCCCATCTATAGTTGAGCTCCCCGTCGAGCACAGAGCAAATGGTCGTAAACGCCACTTGTAAGCGTAAGCGTGAACCCAAAGCCCTCTCCATACGGCGAGGACCGCAGCCACGCTATTGGCCGATATGTCTGACTCACTGCAGTTACTGCCAGTGAGTGCGAGACGCTTCCCCGCAATCTCAAGACAGTGACAAGGGATATGAATACCTGTCTTATCATTCTTTCCGCACAGGCGACAGACGTACAGAGGGTCCAGATACAGTGTGGCAACTTAGCCGGATGCCGCCATTGCAAGATTTATAAGTAGTGATGCGGCCATTTTAAGCATTGGTTGTCTATAGTATAGTATGGCATAGTATAATATATATATATATATATATATATACCGGATTGGACTGGGCCACTTTTCCGCACCCAGGCGTTTCCTGGACGCACAATGTTGGTTTTTCGCCCCAGCCTAATAAGGAAAGGTTAAGGGCAATTGAGAGAAAAGGGAAGTCATACAGGAGAAATAATATTGTGATAATAGGATTGAAGCTAAAGAGCGGGAAAGGAAGGGAGGGCGTGAAAGCACTGCTACAGAGCAAAGGGTGGGTAGGAAAAGTTAGGCTGGGAGAGAGAAAGGAGATGGAAGTGGCGGTTGTGGAGTTGGAAATCTAGGAAGAGAAGTTGGGGGTAATGCGAATTAAAAACAGGATACAGGATAAGGGGGTTTCATCGATCACGATTTGACGAGGAAGGAATGGGAGATGCAGAGAATGCTGAACGACAGAGCTAGGAGGGAGAGGAGTGAAGGGAGAGCGGCGAAGGTAGGGTATCGGAAAATAAAAGTGGTCGAGAAAATGTGGGTGTTGGACGAGGAGAAAGAGGTGCTGAAGGAAGTGCAGGGGAATTTTTTTCGTAGGAGGTAGGGGGTGGCGCTTAAGCAGGATGGAGGAGTAGTAAATGTGCTGTACTGAAACGTAGCAGGGATAAAGAAAAAAGATGAGGAGTAAAGGTGGAGACTCCAGGAGGTGATCAGAGTGAAGAAGAAAGGAAGGGCTAGTGGGGAAATTATAAAGGGGGCCGGGGATGAATCAGATGATGAAGTTCATGGAGAGGGAGAGGGGGATGGCGTGCAAGTGAGAGGGTATGTGCAAAAGAAGGTATTCAGAAAGAAGACGAAAGGAATGGCGAAGCCGTGGTGGAATGGGGAATGTAAAAAGATGAAAAGAAAGGTGGAGAGAAAGTACAAGAAATGGAATGAGGAAACTGCGAAAAGGAAGGAGCACGTAGAAATGAGGAAGGGGGTTAGATTAATGTGTAAGAAGAGGGAACACTAAAAGGAGAAAGATCTGGAAGAGGATTTGAGAAGTATTGAGACAGAGGGGGACGTGTGGAAGATGATAAATGGGTTTAGGAAGCGTAGAGTGGGAATAAGCGAGAAGATAGTGAGTGAGGAGTGGAGAAAGTTCTTTAAAGAATAATTCCAGGGCTCAGATTTAAGGAAGAGAGATGATGGGAGTAGAAGAACGGGAGAGGCAGAGATGGAGGATTCGAATGACGAGGAGATAAAGAAACAGGTAAGGAAGCTAAGAAGGTCAAAGGCAGCAGAACTGAACGTAGTAGAGAGCGAAGCGTGGCTATTTAGTACACAAGAGGTCAGGGAGAGGCTGAAGTAGGTAGTGACTAAAGTATGGGGAGGGGAAGGATTCCCAAGAGGGTGAAGAGAGGCTGTGGAAGGATTTCGAGGGGAAAGGAATATTTCCGGAGACGCAGGCGGGCTTAAGGGCGGATAGGAGTACTATAGACAATATCTACGTTCTGCAGCACGTGGTGTATAGAGAATTAGCGAAGAAGGGGTCGAGAGTGTACGCTTTTTTCGTAGATCGCAAAGGAGCGTTTCCTTCGTTAGATAGAGGGAGGTTGTGGGAGGCGATGGAGGAGAGGGGAGTGGAGAAAGGCATGATCGAGAGGGTAAGGGGGATATATGTGGAGAGACGAAAGGTAAGGTAAGAGGAGTAGAGGGGATTTCGGAGGGATTCTGGATGGATATGGGGTTATTGCAAGGGTGTCTGTTTGTCCAACGATTTTTGCGATTTTAATCGTGGATATGGGAAGTAAGTTGGAGGCCGGAGTGGTAGGAGGAGTTAGAGTAGAAGGGGTTAGAATTTGGTCACTCGTGTATGCAGATGACATAGTGTTACTGGCAAGAAGCGAGGAGATCTTAAATAGGATGATGAAGAGGCTGAGAAGATACCACCAAACAGGTTAGAGTTGAATGCGGAAAAGTCCCAGGTTATGGTGTTCAGAAAAGGAGGTGGAAGGGATAAGGGAGGGAGTGAAAGTGGAAGGGACAGGCGGTGCAGGAGGTGAAAGAGTTTGTGTACCTGGGCTTCTTGTTTCGGTGGAATGGGGGAGTGAATGGTCACATAAAAGGGAGAGTGATGAGGGCAAATGTGGTGATGAGGCAGGTGTGGGGGTTGGGAAAGAAGTTATTCGCAGATGATTTTTGAAGGAGAATGAAATTGTTTGACTCATTAGTGAGGAGTATACTATTGTATGGAGTAGAGGTGTGGGGGTGGAAGGAAAGTGAGGAGGGAATAGGACACATGAGAGGTATATAAAGTGGACACTGTGGTTGGCAAGGAACACGCCTGATTATATTGTCAGGAGGGAGGGGCTTTGAATGTGGAGGTTGGAAGGGTATGGTATTTTAGAACGAATGGAATGCAGATGGATGATGTGAGAATGATGCACGAGGAAGGAAGAAAGGTATATGAGATGATTAAGAAAAAAGGCATGGTGAAAGAGAAGGCAGCAGGAGAGGAGAGAATAAGAGAGTCAAGGTTCACCGAGAATTATAGGTGGATTATGCCAAGGGAGAGAGCGCAATATATGTGTGAGAAAGAAGAGAAAGGAAGTCAGGAGCTTATAGCGAGGATGAGATGTGGGTGCATGGAGGGATTTAATAGGTTCTGGTTTTCTAGGGAGAAGAGGTTGTGTGGACTGTGCGGGAAGGGGGATGCAAGAGTGAAGCACTAATTGGAGGAGTGCGTGGTGGTGGATAGGAGTGGGATAAGCATGGAGGTATTGATGCATGAAAGGGGGGACGAACATGCAGTAGCATGGGTGAAGGGGGTGTTGGTTAGGATGGAGAAGAAGAGAAGCAAGGAGGAAGAGGAATGGAGAAGGAAAGATTATAAATAGAAAAAGGGAGTACATATAAGGGGCATAATTTCTGAAGTGTACCCACCTCCTAAATGAAAGTTGTCCGATCGGGCTAAAAAGTGTCCTAATTGTAGTTATATTGAATAGTACTTCTCACACCAAAAATTAATTCATTTTGATAATTATTTATCAAAGTAGAGGGGATATAATTTTTGGGTTTTTGAAGCAAAGCCTTACTTTCAAACATTTGTAACTTTTTTCCTATTGAATTCCTCTTTGTACAGATTCCTAAGTATCAGACAAGGGCGCTGGCAGTCCCTGATAACAGGCTCTACTATTACATCAGTCAGGTAAACTTAAGGGTTGCCTGCCAGGGACAGAAAGAACCCATCGGGACAGAGGAAGATCGGAGGCAGACCTAAATGACTGCTCCCGGCCTAAACATCACCCAGATTACCTTGCATCACAGCAAAGGCGCCTCTCCGGTTCTTCAGACGGGCATGGTTATGAGGCACACAGTTATCTTACCAATTCAGGAATCTTGTTTAATTCGAGATACTATAAGGATATTTAGGTGGGGGGAGGTTTAGTTTTTGTTATGGTGATTCCAAGGTGGCCGAACTAAGGGCCTGCATATTGGCAAAGGGTGTCAACGTTGTCCCGCTGCTAGAACTGTGTTCGAAAGATCTAATGGTGATAGTCTCAGATTTCAAAGGATTTGGAAAGCTAGATATGAGGTTGGCCTACTTTATGTATAACAGTGAAACCAACACACCAGAGGAAGTACGTGTACTGGAGGAATACTGCAAGATAAGGGATCTTCCTGGCACCAATTCAAGAGGAAATGCTCTATTGGAATATATAATTACTACTGATTTTGATATTATAACACGGGGAATTCCCCGACGTTTCAGAACTCGGTTAGGAAAGAAGTCATTCACATCACTCTCGGCATCGGCAGTTTAAGATACAAAGTTGAGAACTGAGAGTCTCAGATGAACCTACTCTCTTAGGCCACTAACAAATAGAGTTTGAGTTGTAATGAACCTTACCCGCGGGCCCTTCGTGGGCCAGGAATCGCAGAAAAACAGACTGGGAACAGTATTTTACTGAACTAAAGAGTGCACTTTTGGAGGTGCCAAGTCAATTAGAGACTTGGACACCCGAAGATAGTAGCCAATTCTTTCATGAGAGAGATGCAGACGTGTCATTATTGGCAAAACGGATGAACTATGGACCTTATTCACGACAATGAGGAATGAATACAGGGGTGCAGTATGTAAGGCCAAGAAAGAAAGCTAGACCAACTTTTGCAGAGACATCAGGAAGGGGCAGAGGCGGCTAGAATGGACAAGCTGCTCTCTCAAAATCCGTATGATATTCTCGGCACTCTAAAATTTCCTGACCGCAGATACTCAGATCCGGACAAGGAGCCCTCGGCTCTTCTAGTCAGAGCAAATTTTTCGTTCTTCATAAGGTCTGGGGGGAAAAAAGGCTGAAGAGGTCATCATAGGGCCGCTCGTGAGACTTTCTAGGGCATGTGCGACACTGGAATGTGTTTGTCCGCCATGGACATGGAGAAAAAAGTGAGCAGTGTTCATTTCTCAAGCCGACGGAAGCGGTTACACTTCACCCAAAGATTCCCGTTCCATCAACCTCACATATTTCCCACTAGCAACTATGGAAAGAATTGTGGATTGATTTGATTGAGTATACAGAAAAGAATATATTACTGAAACTTTTCAAGCATACTGGAAGAGAAAGGAACATTTTTTATTACCTACATATTGCATATAGTTATATAATTTAATTACATACTTAATATTCTCGGAATGATTGCGAAGGTAGGATCAGTGATAACATTTATTCTTTCGATCGTCAGATAAAGTTACATTCATGTACACAGAATGCTATTTATTATTAGGAAGAATATAAACTAGCGCGAGTACTGTTATAAATTACTACTGACTCTGAATCAATATTACTAGTTTAAAAAAGAATCGATAAACTTTTTTCAGAATCTTTGGAGAGCTTATTACTTTAAGAAAAATTGTAGGAATTTCTCGCATTGTGTAGCTTGACTTCGACTAGTGGCACGATCTAGAAAGTTGTAAGAAAAATCTGCCCATGCGTCTCTGCACGGAGTTTCTGCCACCTAAACACCTAGCTTGGCACACAGCGGTGGTCTCACACTGAAACTCGACGCAGATACTTGTAATCATATCTTGGAAACCTTAAATATTTTAAAAGTTTTATTGTGATAAGTTAAGGAACAAAATCTGAGAATTTCTCGGCGAACACGGCTGTCGCGGCCGACAGCGGTAATCGCCACTGAAACTCGAAATTCGAGACTTGAACATTTAAAGTCGTATTCCGAGAACCCTTGAAGATTTTTTGAATTTCATTAGCTCAATTTCTGACAATTTTCCGACGATTTCTGACGGTTGCATAGCAACTGGAAAGATCTGGAAAATGGAAAATGAAAAATTCAATACAAAATGCCTGTTTATTGAAAGAGTAGGGTCTAATTCTACTGATTGAAGTACATAATAATTTTCTCACCTAAATAAATTGAACGAGCTGCTTTAAAGTTGCCTCAATGTTTCAAATTCAGAATTCTATTAATGACCATTCAAAGACGTACACTGAATGGGGTATAGTTTTGATTTGGAACGTTTTTGGATCACGAAAATAAATGAAGGAACAGCAAAATTAGTTCTGTACGAAAGCGTGAAGAATAAACAATGCACTCACAGATAAAAGATGATAAAATCAAAAAATCTTAGTAGGGTTCATAATGCAGGAGTCCTTGTTGACAATGCTGACCTGTTGAATAATTTCAAATTTGAAGTTCCCAGAATTGACTTTTATTTATTTTGTTCTTGTATTTCTTGTATCCGGACACGACGAATATTTCGTGTCCCGAAACCCTGGTTGAATCGATTATTCAGAGGATCCTCATTCGATATTGGAAAAGTCACGTTGGCATGGTCACCATCTATGCGTATTTTAACTCTTCCAAGCCTATTATGAAGATCTGCTCTAGGAGCCGTGAATGGAAACAATGTTCCCCCTAACAATAATCCAATAATGTACTCACGATCCTCTTCCTTTTCAATTCCTACCTCGTAAATGTTTGCTGGTAAATTGAGACTCACACTTATAGTTTCGAAATGATGAACATCAAGTAGAATGGGCATAGGATGAATTGCATTCTCTTTATGTGGCCAAACTAATTCTGCAAAGAGAAATTATAAATAGGAAATTAGTTTTAGGAAAATAATTAATGAATGCCTGTCCTCTATCCTCTATCCTCTATCCTCTATCCTCTATCCTCTATCCTCTATCCTCTATCCTCTATCCTCTATCCTCTATATATTTGACTGATTTATAAATTAAAATTCTTAATTAAATTACTATATTTTATTAAATGTCTAAAGTCGTTCATAAATTATTGATTAACGCATTGAAAATTATAGATGAAATCAGTCAAAATAACTGACTAAATCAGTGAATGTGACTGTTTATATAATTTAAAACGACTGATTTCTTTAGCGATAGTTACTAATTACGTAATTGAAAGTGACTGATTAATTCAATGAATTTTACAGATTAGATCAATCTTAATCGCTAACTACTAATTAATTATTCCTTAAACATAGAAATTAAATCTTGTTTGTTTAATATTCATCTTTTTGGTTCAATTAAATTTTTTGTTATTTAAAATTGAAATATTTTTTGATTGTAAAGTCAACTATTAAATTTTTTTCAGAGTTCATCTGCACAATTTAGAATTAAAAATTAATGTTCTGTTGTTGAAGATTTATCATTTTAGTTGAAAATTCATCTTTTTGGTGAAAGTTGAACTATTGTGTTGAAAATTCCTTTTTTTTTGTGTGAAGATTTGTCCTTTTAAGTTGAATTCCACTGCTTCCCTATTTAAAATTAAAATGTGCTTTTTTAAATATCTACTGTTTTTTGATTAAATTAAAAATATTTTTTGTTTGAAACATCAGCTATTATATTTTCTGTTGAGAATTCATATATTTTGGAGGAAAATTCCACTTCTTGGTTAAAATTAGAATTACGTTGTGAAAATTCGTTTTTTTGGTTAACAATTCATTACTTTAGTTAAAAACTCATCTCTATGGTTGATAGTTTAATTATTTTGTTGAAATTAATCTTTTAACTGAAAATTTAACTATTCTTTAAAAATTCATCTTGTTGTCTAAATTAAACTATTTTTAGTTTAAAATTAAAATCTTTTTTTGTTGAGAAACATTTTTGATTTAGAATTCAGCTTTTTGGGTTAAAAATTCACTCAGTTGGTTAAATGTTGAACTACTTTGTTTAAATTTTTTTTTCAAAAAGATTTATCATTTTTGTAGAAAATTCATCTCTTTTGTTGAAGATAGTTTTTTTTAAGTTAATTTTGTTGAATGAAAATTCAACTATTCTATTTTTGGTTGAAAATTGTTATTTTTTAGATACGAATTCAACTATTTAGTTCCAAATTTGTGTATTGTGTTGAAAATCCGTCGTTTATAGTAAAAAATTAATCTTCGTGTCAAAAATTATATATTTTTTTCAAATTTAAATATTGGTTGAACGTTGAACTACTCTGTTAAAAAATCATTCATTTAGTAAATGATTGAACATTTTAGTTAAAAATTCTTCTGTTTGGTTGAAGATAAGAAATTTTGTTAAAAGCTATGTATTTTTTGCTCGTTGAAAATTAGTCTTTTTGAGTTGAAAATTCATGTTTTTGGCGAAAATGGAACTACTTTGTTCAAAATTCATTACTTTTGTGGAAATTCAATTTTTTAACTGTTAATTTAATTATTCCATTTTTGGTTGAAAATCGAAATCTTGTTTTGGCTTAAATATCAACTATTACATTTTTTGTTGATAATTTATCTTTTTTTTTAAATTGTACTAATATATTGTTGAACACTCATTTACTTCTTGTTGAAAATTGATTTGGTTATTAAAAGTTGAAAAACTCTACTTTTAGTGGAAAATTGATATTTTTTTGATAAAAATTCAACTATTTTGTTGAAAATTCATCTTTTTTGGTAGAACATGAATCTTGAGCACGATTTTTTTTCAAATTCAACTACTTGATTGAAAGTTGAACAACTTTATTCAAAATTCATTCTTTTGATAATTTATTAATCATTTTAGTTTAATAATCATCTGCTTGGTTGCAGATGGGACTATTTGTGTAATTTTTTCTGTTTGTTCAAAATTTAAATTTTTATTTAAAAATTCTGTTTTATTAGGATTGAAAAGAAATCTATTTTATCATGAATAATTTTTGCAGAAAAAGCAAAAAATTCAATTTTTTGCTTTTTCTGCAAAAACTATTCATGATAAAATGGATTTATTTTCAATCTTGATTGAAAATTTTTTTTTTCAGAGACACTAAACTAATGATTCTTTCCAATCTGCAGGGTTTAATTATGAATAATTTCTAATATTTCTCTTAATTGAGTTTACATATTTCACCTCAATTTTCTTGAAAGATATTTTCGTTTTATTTAAATTATTGTGAAAAAAAATGTTTTGAATTTTTAGAGATTTATTTAGAATTGCATTTAAATATTTTGTATTGTTCTATTTTCCTGATTGGAAAATTTAATAATCACCCACAAATAAAAATCTTTTTTTTCTTTTGCTGTAAATTGTTCTTTTTAGTTAAAAAATTAATCTTCCTGGGTGAAAATGATTTTCAACTTGCTTAAAAGTTAATTATATTGCTTAAAATTAATTTTTTTTTTGGTTGAAGATTCATCATTTTATTTAATAATTTATCTCTTTTTTCTTTAATTCGTCTTTTTGGTGGAAAATCAATCTTCTCTGTTAAAATATTTATTTGGTTGTAAAGGCAATATTTTTTCTAAAAATATATTTTAAATTTAAATTTAATTTTAATACTTCAATAAGGAGAAAACGGGATAATGTAATTCCTGAAGGATTAAAAATTAAACTATTCCATTGTTGGTTAAAATTGGACCCTTATTAGTTCAAAATTCAACAAATGGGATCAATTAAAATGACTGATTCCACTACACTCGGAAAAAGGTTTGTTTAAATAAAATAAACATTTGTTTGAACCTGTATCAAAGATAGAATTTGTTCGATTCAAATAAAATTTGTTTGAGACAAACAAAGGTGTATTTGAATCAAATTAATTTTTTTTGGACCTATCCTCTATCCTTTAGTCTCTATCCTCTGTCCTCTATCCTTCAGCCTCTATCCTCTATCCTCTATCCTCTATCCTCTATCCTCTATCCTCTATCCTCTATCCTCTATCCTCTATCCTCTATTTTTGTTCAGGTCCTTCTCTAGCCGTCAGGTAAGCACGAGCAGAAAGTTTTATATAGTTATTGGGCTTGGCGTGTGTCATTTGAGGTCCTGTTGGTGGGGTGCGTTTCTTCCAAAAGTTCATACTTGCTGATTCTGCAAAAAAAAATATAGGTAGGAAATTAATTATTGTGATAAATAATGAAACAATGTACTAAATGATCATTTTTACGTTGCAGAGAACTGTGATTATTAGATTAAAGAAAGAAAATTGAAATCTGTGCAAGAAGATGTCAGTAAAGACTCTTATGCATATGATGGATCATTCTCACATAGTTCAGAATTTTATATGACATCCGCACATGCATATTAAATTGTAAGCGTCGAACAGACAGTTTAAACTAAATTTCGTACACTCATTTGAACGTTATCTAATAAATCCTATTAAAACTGCGGTCTATGAGTAGAATGTGTCCAAGATCTATACAACATTTCTTATATTAAATTGGTAGTGAAAAATCTGAAGTGATGAAAGGAAGTGATTGTGTCCGAAATTCATACTACAAAAAATTACTTATATTTGCGCCATGTTGAAAGTAGGTAAAAATCGGAAAGTATAGTGATATTAAATTCAAAATCGTATTCAGGGTGGCATTCGTCTTCAAATGAACTTATATGGAGCAGAACGAAAAAATTGCAAATCTTTGCAAAAGTGACTTTGCGAAGTGAGGACAAATATATAAAAAATATTCTAATCTTGAAACATTGTGCAACACCATCGCACTATTATTCACTCTAGAAATTTATCAGTATTCTTTTGAACCAAATTAGAAATATTCAAAACTTTTCTGCAATTCATGGTGAACTGAATGTGATTTCATACCTCAATTATTCATACTAAGAACAAAACTTTCTTCCCTAGAGTATTATCGTGAACTAAAAAACTCGTTTTCATTTATTCTTAAAATTCTTTAAATATTTCACCGAAATTCATTTGGGATTTAGAAAATATAAGTAACCCTCATCTTGGTATTGATAACTGACTCAGCTATATTTTTATCTTTAAATTCTATCGATTGCTTGCATAAAACTACTTAAAATTATCAAAAAACAACAGTTATTATTTTATAAATTAGTAGATATTAGAGTGGTGCAAAAATACATACAAAAAATAAACCCTTTTTTAAACTATATTCAGAGGTCCCGCAAACTTCAAGAAGTTTGCCACGAATTTCCCATAAGAAAAAAATACCTCTTTGTAAATTTTATTCAGAATCGTCAATATTAGGCGCATCGAGATTACACTAAAAATTTCTCCATAAAATTAAGCGCAGTATATGAATAAGAAATTACTTTTAGAATTTCAGCGCCATAAGTTTCAGTTAGACCGAGGCCATTTTAAATTTAATTCAACATAAATTATTTTTCCAACCACTCATTATTATTTAATAATATTCTCTTGCAATTAGGCTAAAAAGTTAGTTATTGAAACAAATTTGTTCTTTTGGGCTCCTTTTTAATTAGGTTAGGCAATAATGCTTTCATGTTGACACACAGAATTTTAAAAATAATTCTTCAATATTTATAATTATATATTTTTTAATAATTTTGAAGTAGCATTTTAATTTTAATTTTCTACTTCTTGTCCACTCTATTTACTAATTGTTCATAATCAAAAAGACAAAGCAAAGTTGAATTTTTTTAGAAAAAAGCCCAATTTTTTGCATTATTGGAAGAGAGTATTATTAAAAATAATATTATGTGTTACCTCACTATTTTTTAAAAACAGAAAAATAGTTGAAAATGTTAAAAAAAAACCTTTGTGCATTTGTCCAAGAAGCGTATAACGATCAATACCAATCAAAAAGTGTCGACGTTTATTATCTAAAAAAAATGAAAATGCGTAATCCAAAACGGACGACTGAAGAATCCCGAAAAATGAAATTTGCGACACTCTAAAATTCTCGAATTGGAAAATTCCCGAATGATAGAATTCCCGAACAGTTGATAATATTGCCGAACTCAAAAATTCCCGAATAATAAAACTCCCCAGAGTTTATATTATTGACAAATTTGAAAATGGTTGAGAATAAAATTCCCGAAAGAAAATTGCCTGATGATGAAATATCCAAACTAGAAAAACTATCAAATTTAAAGTAACATTTTTTGTAAATATCATTTACTGATTGGAAACACAATATTTGAAAATTTTCAATGAATAAAATTACTTGTAAAGTTTTGAGTTTTCAATATTTTTTTTGCATTCGAAATAACAATAATTGAATCAACTTCCATCCAGAAATAAATTTTCTTCTGTTATTGTTATTTTAAATTTAGACAAAAATTCAAGAAACTTCCAAAATTCAAATTCGCTAGCATTATAAACTGTCCGGAATGTTATTATTTGTTCATTTTCTGAATCGGCAATATTATTAAATGTTTTACTAGCATTATTCAAAGAGAATATTATTTTTAAAAAAATCATATTTCTTCAACAATTATGTTTATCAACTTACAATCATCTCTAATTCAATAAATAATAAGTGAGAAAAAGTTGCAAATTTGTAGAAACCACATCTCACTCGCATAACTATAGGAGAAGATAGTTATAAACAATAAACATTTATTTAAGAGTAATTTTTTTTTAATTTCATTATTTTAACTTCACTCTGAGTGAAAAATGGTCCAAAAGTTGAATATTTCAGAGAAAAACCGCAACTTTCTAACACTATTCTAACAGAAATTTGCTAAAATAATAATAAATTGTTAGAAATAATTAATTTTGTTATTGCTCCATCATGGATGAAGCTTTGTTATGGTAAAATTTTCCAAAAATTTTATATTTATTTAAATAAATCTTCCTCAATTTAAAAATATCGCATACAATGTTCTAAGCAATTTACCGGATGTGTATTCGTATGCTTGTGTGTTTGGATATGTGTGTAAATTAAATTTTATTCAGAAGAAAGATCTTCTCCTTTCACTCCGCTGGGATTCGAACACCAGGTCAACAGATTTCCGGTCAGGTGCTCTAACCACTGAGCTACAGAGAGAAAGTGCACTATCGGAGGAACCCAGGTCAATTAGAGAAGTGGACATCCTGAAGATGGCAGCCAAGATTTTTGCGGAGGCTATCAAATCTACTCATGAAAGTAATTGGCGACCTACAAAAGTCCGAAAGGCTGGAAAGAAACATTGGTGGAACGAGAAACTCAAAGATCTTCGCAGGGAAACCAGAGAGAGAGCTGGCCAGTACTGGCAAAGCGGATGAACTATGGACCTTATTTACGACCCTGAAGGATGAGTACAGGGGTGCAATACATAAGGCGAAAAAAGAAAGCTGGGTCAACTTTTGCGCAGACATCGAAAAAGGAGCAGAGGTAGCTGCACTAGACAAGCTGCTTTCTCGAAATCCCGAGGCTATTCTTGGCACTCTAAAATTGCCCGACGGGTGATACTCAGCTTCATACGAGGAGACCTAGACTCATTTGATCAAGGCACATTTTTCAAGCTTCATAAGAGCTGGAGCAAAGGGAACAACACTTCTGAGGCAACCAAAACCGCCTGTAGCCCAACTGGGTCAGAAATGGCAGCTCGCCCACGAGATCTTCACTCCATTCAGGGTTAGGTGGGCCCTGAAGTCTTTCAGTCTTTACAAGTCTCCTGGTATGGACGGCATATATCCGGTTTTTTACAGAAGGCTGGAAAGATCATCATAGGGCCGCTTGTGAGATTTTGTAGGGCTAGGGAGACGCTGTAATATGTTCCGAAGGCATGGAGAGGTACAAAAGTAGTCTTCATTCCAAAAGCAGGCAGGATCATTTTTACTTTACCCAAGGATTAAGGGTGATACCACTTTATGTGGAACCTTTGACTCAGGATGTCCGCAGGGAGGCGTTTTATCGCCCCTGCTGTGGTGCTTGATCGTGGATTAACTGCTTCCTCTGCTCAGAAGTCACGGCTACCACGTTATAGGCTACGCCGACGATATACTATTCATCGTGCGTGGCCAGTATCTGTATGCGATCTTTGGAGTGATGCAGCAAGCACTGGGGATAGTGGATTCTCTATGCAAGAAGACTTAACTTTCGTTCAATTGAATAAGACGGTCGCGGTTGTATTCACTAGAGGATATAAGTGAGAAACCACAAGTACACTGAAATTGGGAGCATAGCAACTGGCAATCAAAGAACGAGCTATATATCTAAGAGTCATTCTAGATAAGAAGCTGTTATGGAATGAGCATTCGGAAAAGAATTGCAAAAGGCTAGTAGTAACTCTATGGCTCGGTAGGAGAGCCATAGGGGAAACCTGGTACTTGAAGTCGGAGACACTTATGTGGATATACACAGCGATCCTGCTACCCAGGCTAATCTATGCGGTGGTGATCTGTTGGAGCAGGGTCGAACTGTCCACTGTGAACTTCGGACTGGAAAGAATTAGGGGACTGATTCCAAGAAGCGTCACTGGTTCCTCGAAGTCGACACCCGCGACGGAATTGGGGCACTAACAGGTTTTGAGCCCCTTCATCTCACCGTCAAGGCCGTGGCTGCGAAGGCGATCTGAAGATTCAATATGGTAAGCGGCGGAAGGATCTCGACAGCAGTTGGGATACGAACCGACATCGCGAGTAGGCCGACCTTGAGAATGCTCAGGGATCAAATGCCGACTCGCTATCTCCTCGAGAAGAAGTATCGTGTTAGCCTATTCACGAAGGAGGAATGGGTTAACGGTGAAAAACACCTGTCCAGTGATAGGGACAACTGGTTTACAGATGGCTCCAGGAACAAGGAGGCAGCAGTAGCCGGTGTATATCGTAGAAGAAGTGGAATGAATTCACAATCACGACGGGGTCCTTCGTCACAGTCTTACAATCTGAGATTATGACCATACTCCAGTGCGCCTACAAGGCACATGAGTATGGCAACAAAAGAAACATCAGTATCTGCTCAGACAGCAGGGCTGCTATAATAACCCTGGATGGAATAACGCCTACGTCGCTATTAGTATGGGAGTGCTTTGAGACACTGAGCAACCTAGCGACGGAATCCGAGTGACTCTAATTTGGATCCTTGGACACAACTACTTGGTTGAAAATAAACTTTTTTGGCTAAAGTCTGATGTTTTTTGTTTGAAATCTTCACTGTTTGGTTGAAGAGTCTAATTTTTATCTCGAAAATGTTTTGCCTGTTTTTTTCTATTTCAATAAATCTGATGTTACAAGCGTGTCTGAATTCTTATTAAAAATTCGAATGAACGACTGCGCACCTCTAATATTCACCCTTGATTTCCAAATAACATTTTATTACGTCACTTTCATTTTCCAGAGTGCCCGGACAATTTTGCGACCATTATTTTATAATGAGAAAACACGACCGCCGCTAATTCCTCCAATGTATTGTGTGTCGATTTCGAAAAGGGGAATGCGGAGCGGGAGTGGTTCAAGAACGCGGCACATGTCTACGTAGAAGAGACCTGGTAAACTGAGAGTGGGTGGAATGAAAACTGTTTTCTTAGGAGTGAGAACTGCTTCTCTCAGAGTGGGAATCATTCCTATCGAAGTGGGATACATGCCCATCACTGTGGGAACCATTCCCGCTGGAATGAGGGTCATTTCCAATGAATTGGGATATTTTCCAAGCACTAAAGTTAATTCTGCAAGAAGAAATAGAACTCGATAAGTTTCATCACTTAAAAATATAAATTAGGACAACTAAACAGTGAATCTAGATGAATTCCGCGGAGTTAATAATTCTACATCTGCATCGTCATCGATATTAGGGTGGGTCAAAAGGAATTAATTCAAGAAGGCGACATGCGTCTACAATAATGGCTTTCGTAACCCATTAATTCGTTCAAATCCCTTCTCCCTTCTTTATCCTTTACCATCCTGTTCTCGCTTACATCATACCTTTTCCTCTAGCCTTGTCTCGTCACTTCTATTTTTCACTCCTTTCCCCTTCTCTCCTCTTCCTACCACTGCTCTTTGCTCCTCTCATCTAATCTCTTATCTACTACTTTCCACTCCTCTCCTCTCGTCTTCTTCCTTCTTTCATTCTTCTCTTCTTCTTTTGTCTCTTCGACTGTGGGATATTTTATAATTCGGGAATGTTCTGTCAGAAATTTTATTATTCTGGAATTTGATTATTTGGGAATTTGATTAATTGGGAATGAAAAAATTCCTGCCAGTTTCTAATATTACCGAATTTGAAAATTCCAGGCATTAAGAAATTCCCGAATTTAAACAATTGAAAAAATGTTTTTTTGTAATAAACTCTATTTATTTAAAAAAATACAATTCTGGAATATTTTGATCAAATAATTTTTTTAAATTGTTGTTTCAATATTTTATTACTGCATTGTTAATAAATAATATTTATTAAAAAATCCATTTTTTTATTGTTACAATTTGGGAATTTTACTGTGTGGGATATTTTATAATTCGGGAATGTTCTGTCAGAAATTTTATTATTCTGGAATTTGATTATTTGGGAATTTGATTTTTTGGGAATTTTATTATTCGGGAATTTTCCAATTGTCGAATTTATAAAATTACCAAAATATGAAAATCCCGAATTGGGGAATTCCATAATAAAAATATTCCTGACAGTTTGTAATATTACCGAATATGAAAATTCCAGGCATTATAAAATTCCCGAATTTAAAAAAAGTTTTTTTTTTTTTGAATAAACCTTATTTATTTATTAAAAATACAATACTGGAATGTTTTGATCAAAGAATTTTTTTAAATTGTTTTTTCAATATTTTATCACTGAATTGTTAATAAATAAATAATATTGAATAAAAGAAAATTTTTTTATTGTTGCAATTTGGGAATTTTCCTGTGGGGGATATTTTATAATTTGGGAATGTTCTGTGGGGAATTATATTATTCGGGAATTTTTTATTTAGTAATTTTATTATTCTGGAATTTTCTATTTTGAATATTTTCTTTTTTCTGGAATTACAATGTTGAGATTTTTATTTTTTGGGATTTCACAGTCATCCCACTAGAAAATTCTGGAATTTATAAAATTATCAATGTATAAAAATCCCGAATTGGGAGATTCCCTGATAAAAAAATTCCTGAAAGTTTGTAACTTTCCCGAATTTGAAAATTCCAGGCATTATAAAATTCCCGGATTTAAACAATGGAAAAGTGTGTGTTTTTTTAAATAAACCTTAGTTATTTATTAAAAATACAATACTGCAATTTTTGGATGAAAGAATTTTTTCAAATTGTTTGAATAATTTATTTCTGCATTGTTAATAAATAATATTTATAAAATAAAAAAAACAATTTTTTTATTGTTGAAATTTGGAAATTTTGCTCTGTCGAATATTTTATAATTCGGGAACGTTCTATGGGGAATTATATTATTCGTGAATTTTTTTATTTTGAAATTTGATTATTGGGGAATTTTACTATTCGGGAATTTTCCAATTCAGAAATTTTAAAGTTTCGGGAATTTTATTTTTCGGAATTTTTTAGTCGTCCCGTTAGAAAATTCTCGAACTTATAAAATTACAAAAGCATAAAAATCCCTAATTGAAAAATTCCATAATAAAAAAATTCCTGACAGTTTGTAATATTACCGAATTTGAAAATTCCGGGCATTATGAAATTCCCGAATTGCAACAATGGAAACAAATTTTTTTTTCAAATAAACCTTATTTATTTATTAAAAATACAATACTGGAATATTTTGATCAAAGAATTTTTTCAAATTGTTTTTTGAATATTTTATTACTGCATTGTTAATAAATAATATTTATTAAGAAACAATTTTTTTATTGAATTTTCTATTTTGAATATTTTCTTTTTCTGGAATTACAGTGTCGGGATTTTTATTTTTTAGGATTTTTTCCTCGAGGGCAATTTTCTCAACTGAGAAATGCGAGAAGAAATGTAATAAAATGAATACAATTTACAAGTTAATGGTAGTCTATAAAAAAAAAAAGTTTGAAAAATGTGAGGTCGTAACTAACTTGAGAGCTCGAGGGCAAAAGGTGCTTAACTTTCTTCTTGCTGTGAGCTTTTTTCGGTTCTTTGGATTTTAAATTCAAAAATAGAATGTGCGGCTTCGCGGCAATCCCCAGAGAGGAATGAAAAAAAAAATATAAAAAGTCTTAAAAAAGAAACAAACTCTCTGTGTACTCAAATGACAGAAATAAACACATTGCAACACGTTCACCCCACACAGAGTTGATTTTTCGACAAGTGCACAGAGTTTATCTCTCAAAAGAATACTTTTAAAATTTATTTTCAATTTTTTTAAAAATTATTTTCAGTCTTTAAAAAATTTATTTTCAATTTTTTTTAAATTTATTCTCAATTTTTTAAACATTTATTGTCAATTTTTTGATAATTTATTTTGAATTTTTTAAAATTTATTTTCAATTTCTTAAACATTTATTTTCAATTCTTTGAAAATTTATTTTCAATATTTATTTAATTCATTTTCAATTTTTTAAAATTCATTTTCAATTTTTTTCAATTTATTTTCAAGTTTTTTAACAGGAAATTAGAGCTGCCAATTGGAAATAATTATTTCAAAAAAGTGGCTAATTAATTGAGGTTTGGATCAGGACCTAAAAAAGACGAATTTTCAACCAGGAAAAATTTTTCAGTCAATGGAAACTTTTTTAACCAAATTGTTGAATTTTTAAACCAGAAAGACGAATTTTCTATAAAACGACTAAATTTTCAACAGAAACATTAATTCTGTACAAAATAGTTGAACTTTATGGCTTGAAACAATTGTTTAAACATTTATTTTCAATTTAACAAAAATTTATTTTCAATTCTTTCAACATTTATTTTCAATTTACAAAAAAAATTTGTTTTCAATTTTTAAAAAATTTATTTTCAATTTTAAAAAAATTCATTTTTAATTTTTTTTTAATTTATTTTCAATTTAAAAAAAAATTATTTTCAATTTTTTTAAAAATTAATTTACAATTTTTTTAAAATTTATTTTCAATTTTTAAAAAATTTATTTGAAATTTTTTTAACAGGAAATTAGAGGTGCCAATTAAAAATAATTATTTCAAAAAAGTGGCTAATTAATTGAGGTTTGGATCAGGACCTAAAAAAGACGAATTTTCAACCAGGAATTTTTAACCGAAAAGATAAATTTTCAACTAAAATGATGACACAAGAAGATTAATTTTCAAATAAAAATATAAACCTACCAAAAAATACAATTTTTCAACAAAATAGACGATTTTTTAACGGAATAGTTAACTTTTTAATTAAAGAGGACAAATTTTCAACCAAATAGTTGAATTTTGAACTTAAAAATAAAAATTTTCAACCGAAATGGAATAGTAACATTTTTATTTTAAAAAAAAAAATTAATTTTAAACTAAATATAAGAGTTTTCAACTAAAACAACGAATCTTCAACTGAAATAGTTGAATTTTCAAACAGAAAATTTAATTTTTACTAATAAAAATAAATTGTCAACCAAAACTTAATAATTGAATTTCATGTTTAAAAAATTAATGTTTAACCAAACAGATGAATTTTAAACTACAAATATGGAATTTTCAATTAGAATACGTTACATTTTCAGTTAAAAAAATTATTTTCAACAAAAAAAGACTAAATTTCGAAAAAATAGTTACATTTTCAAACAAAGTGATGAATTTTCAAATAAAATTGTAAATATTAAACTGGAATAGCTAAATTTTAAACCAAAAATATGAATTTTCAACTAAAATGATGAATCTTTAACTAGAATAAATGAATTTTTGACCACAAACATTAATTTCTACCAAAAAAGACGAATTTTCAACTAAAAAAGATCATTTTTCAACCAAAGATTGAATAATTAAATTTGTAGTAAAAAATGAATGCTCAACGAAAGAGATGAATTTTTAACTAAAATTATGGAATATTCAACTGGAATAATAGTTACGTTTTCAGTTTAAAAAAACAATAATTTTCAACCAAAAAATATCCAAAGAAAAAACAAGTTTTCAATCAAACAGCTCATTTTTCAACAACAACAAAAAATGAATTTTCAATTAACACGGTGAATCTTCAACTAAAAAAAAATTAGTTTTTAACAAAAGAGTTTAACTTTCAACCGAATAATTTTATTTCCAAGCTAAAAGATGAAGAAAAAAAATCGATTTTTTAACA